>CM067474.1:19817873-19861987 GCA_034552555.1 Semaprochilodus insignis | reverse complement strand
ATATATATATATACATCGATATAGATATAGATGTGTGCTGTTAACATCAACACAGTTGAAGTTAACAGCACACATCGCACAGAAGTTTGTAGTTTTTAATCTTTGCAGATGTACGGCTGGAAAAGTAAATGCTATGACTGTCGTAAATTGACTGTTTCATCTTTAAGTGATTTCTTAACGTGTTATCAAAAATTAATTTCGAATGCCAATTTAAAGTGTTTTGACTGCAACCAGCAGATGATGTATTTCGGAAAAAATTCTTTTTGTTCATGTGACAAGAGGCAAATAAAAACTGGATGGACACATCCAGTGACTGTATGGATAAAATTCAGACCTCACAATGGTGGCTACTGTTTATGCAGTGTGCTTTTGTCCATTTCTATAACAGCACGTCATGCTGTGTGAAAAAACACAAACAGATATGTTTAAAATGGTTTGAGGCAAGTGACGCATTAGGCATGCAGTTTGTACAATGTTGACAGGATTTAAGCTTCCAGTACATCTTTGTTTCAATGCGAGCAAATTTGAAATACCAAACATTTACTACATTTGTTGTAGGGGGGAAATAGATTGCATTTTTTTTCCCGGAACTGTGAGTTTAAATAGTGTTAGTGATGCAATAGCTTGGTTCCCTAACTGCATGAACAGAACAGGAACTCCAAACGTACTGTATCATCTAAGGCATGTTTGGTGTAGTTTTTCACTTGTGCTATTGTAGCTAACGTAATGGAAGCTGAAACTGCACCTGTTAGCACTGTTAACAAACCGCATGCTTGAGTCATCACTCACTTGCCTCTAATCACATGATAAAAGTACACTGAATAGTTAGCACAGTATTATTAGCCATCTTGATGCTCAAATGTTGACCCTGCTTTTGTCCACTTTGGGCTCATCAAATACATTTGTGTTAAGGTGGCTGTTCTGTTCAACATTCCAGTTGGTTGACTGAAGGTCACGGTGTATGATAGTGCTGTCATGTCTCAGGATTGCTGGATGGTTAATGTGTAGAGATGTAATAAATGCGTAAAGCAGCAGTCAAACACAGGCATTTTATCGTGAAGCAAAATCACCCTGAAGCCTGAGTCTCATCGGAACTACGGCAAAGATGTGATTAAAAATGAAGGGCTTTCCTCCTCCTGTCTCATCAATGATGGAAAGACCAGAGATGGAGAGATTAACCATTGGCCTTAGGAGATGGGTTTTCACTATGCAGCACGATATAGCTATGTGTTAGGATATGGGTAAAAGCATAATGACATGTTTAAATAGGACAGAAACCTAATAGAATAGCAATTCATTGTTAATTTTGTTACGTGTTATATGCATTTAATTTATTAATGTCATTAAGAGATAATCTCAGATCCTACATGATGCTAAACCCTGAATCTTAAAGAACCAAAATCCCATTAGCATGTTTTTCCTCTTGCCAGAATGTTGCTGACCAGCCAAAACATGTTGGGTATCTTGCTTTTGCTTCTTTACGTTAGCACAGGGCTTAAAGTTAATGTAGTTGAGAAGTTATAAAGTAGCATTATTAGCTTTGTGCTAATGAATGATTCAGTGAAACATACACTCTTCATCAAAACAATAGCTGCACAAACAGTTGCACCCACAAGGAATCAACTGACAGGAATGAAACTTGGTGGGTAGGTCTGCCATTGTGAGTCATGTGAATGAGTCAAGTTTCACTCTGAGCTGTGCGTGTGACGTAAGCAAGGATTGGCCTTATCACTTATCTGACTAAACCAACAGCCACGATTACGGACATTCAACGAGCAGCAATGCCCTCCGTGAGTCATCCTGTTAGTGCCAGTACCGTCAGCAGATGGCTGCACGACGCAGGACTACATGCACCCGGACTGCAATGGGGTCGTGCCAGACTGTCCTGGAGTGACTTAGAATGGCAGCAGATCATCTTCAGTGACGAGTCCTGCATTTGTCTTGGTGGAGACGACCAATGAATCTGTGTGTGGAGGCACCATGGTCAGTGGCAAGATGAACGGTTTGTTGTCACGCGTCACACATCCAGAAGACCTGGTGTCACTCCACCTCCAGCCCTACCACAAAATCTGCAGGAACTGTGTGAGAGTATTCAAGCTGCATGGGATGGATTATCACAGGACACCATTAGGAACCTCCATGCTGAGACATATGCATGTTGCATGGTCGGCCAATACCATACTGAGAGACACTACTTCTGTATGTGTAGCTCAAAAGTTATTAGCCATATCAGTCTAAATTTATCATCATTTATTGTTCCTGGTAACCTTTATCTTCCTTCCCAATAGCACTGCAATCTAACACTTCCTTCTGGGTGCAGCTATTCTTTTGACAATGAATGTATTTGCAACATGCTGTTAATCTGTTAAAATACTTAAAGAACACAATTCATCACATAGGTAAAAACAGTACAAGTAGAGGTCATTTGGAAGCCTGGCCATCTGTTTGTCCGTTTTGATAGATATGCAGTATGTCATACAGTGTCTGAAACCATATCAGTTTGTTAAACTCGTCTATAAATCATGATAATGAAACGTGTGCTTCTAAACAGCTTGAAAGATTTTCTGGCGCAGGAATAAGCAGTAAGAATTTGGATGCATCTTCTGAATGAGCTGAGATGTAATTACTGTGCTTCCTTTGTCCTGTGCAGTTTGAGTATGTGTCCCAGCATCTGGTGTTTGCCAACTGCATCCCCCTCATTCTCAAGTTCTTCAACCAGAACATCATGTCCTATATCAGTGCCAAAAACAGGTAGGCCACGTTTAGGCCTCTGCTTCCCCGACGCCAAACATCCTCCAGTAATATGTGTGTTTACATGTGTTTAATCGTTGTGTTGCACTGTGTGTTCTGCAGTATATGTGTGCTGGATTTCCCTCACTGTGTGGTCCATGAGATGCCTGAGCTAACTGCTGAAAGCCTGGTAATTTCTACTCTCTGTTGACTCCTCTCAGTGTATCTCTTTCACCAGAGCTGTTTGTTTGTAAGATGATCTAAGCAGGTGTAAGCAGTGAGTCTGAAAGACACTGAGATGCGCATTGTCTGGCTCTGTCTGTTTATGTTAACAGGAAGCTGGAGACAGTAATCAGTTCTGCTGGAGGAATCTGTTCTCCTGCATCAACCTACTGCGAATTCTCAACAAACTCACTAAGTGGAAGCACTCTAGAACCATGGTGAGAGATACAATATAGCATTCGCATCTTTAGATATTATATATTTCGCGATTCAAGATTCATATAAATCAATGCATTAAAGACCTGTGCTGTAGGTCTTTAGTAGTAGTCTATAGTAGTTGAGTTTCCATGTTTAAATATGAGTAGGGTGATAAAGGAAATACATCACTGACATAAATGTACATATTAAAAATGATATTATATAATATTAGTTCATATTACTGTTATGTACATATATACTGTATTTGCTTGTAGTTATATTATATATATTTATATTTTTATATTTACTCATATGTGATATATTGACATGAATTTAAATGATAAAATGATACTAACTTAAGTTACTGTAAGAGTTGCTATGAAATATTTATTAATATATTGTATTATATTAATATTATATGGTATAGATATCATATAATTTAATATAAGATATATTGTGTTATTATAATATAATAACATATATATAATATTATAAATATTATAATATTATAAATATTAAAATATATATTCATTCTTTCATTCATTCATTTATGTATTTATAGCACCTGTTTAAAAGAGTGTGCCAAGGTTGATTTTTGTAGCCCGATTTTTACTTGATAGCTTTTGATTACCAAAGGAATAAATAAAAATAAAAACTCCTGTGATGTCTCTGATAACACAAATTACTGTTTCATTGTTGGTTAAATAGACTGATATACAATGTGACACAAGGCAACATACAAGGAAATGTATGTACATGTATTTTGTTCCATTTGGGAACATTAGGAGTGGGTGATGTGCACTCAAATTTGCATCATAATAATTGCCACTATATTGCCAATACGATAGCATTATGTACACAAAAAAAGTATTACTTATAATAAAATGATTTATGATTATTATTAACATCAACACTGTTAATGAGTGATGATGATAATGATAAGAATTGTTCAAGCTATATAATGTTTAATTTATCTTGGACGTGGTGGTGTTTGTGCTTTGGCATTATTGGACATAATATATTATCCATGATATGGTTAAATCCAGCTTAACCATAGTTTTCTATTAACACCGAATGTAGTTAGTAGTTCACCTATAACTCACCAAGGCATGCTTGGTGTAGGAGTGCCCTGGAGCTACCGGGCTAATGTAGCTAAGTGACGGTACAAAAGCTTAAACTACACCAAGTTAGCGTTGTGCAAACTGTATGGCTAGGTCATCACGCTGTTGCCTCAGTCCACATTCTGGTTTCAGGTAATCTGAAATAGATTTGCTTATGTGGTTTCTGACACTGTATCTTACTGTATCCATAAAAATAGCAGTAGAACAGCTACATTAAAAGCTACAAAAAATTGCTATAAAAAAAGTTTCTTACTGTTCACTTTGGCGCAGGGGAACCATTTCATTGTATTCCATTTGGTTATTTGGTCATATGGAGGTTACTATGTATAATGGTGCTATTATGTCTCATGATGTGGTAAAGGCCATATTAAGAGGCAAAGTTTGATACTTCTAATCTTCTAATTTGGATGATGCTAGAAGCTGACATTGCATTCCTCTCCAGATGCTGGTGGTGTTTAAGTCTGCTCCAATCCTGAAGAGGGCGCTGAAAGTCAAGCAAGCTATGATGCAGCTCTATGTACTCAAACTCCTCAAGATTCAGACAAAGTACCTCGGCCGCCAGTGGAGAAAGAGCAACATGAAGACCATGTCGGCCATCTATCAGAAGGTCCGCCATCGGCTTAATGATGACTGGGCCTATGGAAATGGTAAGAACCAAAGCATCCTCAAGACACTGTTCCAGGTTAGGTAGGGAATAACAGCATATTGGTTGTGAGAGATAGTATCTCAGCTTATAAGGGAAGTATAACCTATAAAGATAGTTAGTTATAAAAAGGTGTGTAAAAGACTAAAAGTCAGACTACTGAACTGAGAAAAAAAGATTTTGGAATAGATGATTATTCCACCTAAGATCATCCCCCTCATATAAATATCATGGAAAACATGGCATCCCACCCATAACCAAGAATGCAGTGGAATGAAAGATCATTCATCCAGTGTTATGCAAGTGACAAGTGACTAAGACTATACATATTGCAATTACACTAAATTACACTACTTACAATGCACTCAGTACACAACAGCACAAAACTATGCTCAGAGCACTAGAATGAATATAGCATCATAAATAATCAGGACAAAACAGAATGAGGCAGATGGAAAATGTAATAAGAGTAATAGAGTACAGAGCTGAGTAGATTAACTCTGCTGCTTATGGTCAGGGTTAGTAATAAAGAAAAACATGTAACAGAGTTATATATTCAGGAATCAAAAAGCCCGTTGTATTACAGTACGGTTAGAGAAAAAGGCAGTAATAAGATTACCTGTATATAAATAGTCATATGAAAATAGGGTTCTTACTTATGTGGTTATTTCTTGTCTGTGTCCATCTCTGTGAGATAAATTTGTCTGCTAAATGCAGAGTTTGTGGTGAGTTGTGTTTTGTGGTGACTTCTTTCGTGCGAGTTTATTGCTTGACACAGTGCAAGGGGAGAAGAAGCACAGCACTCTGTGAATTTGCTGAGGGGAGACTGCGAGTTGTGGAAGGAAAATATATATATAAACAAAGATGTTGTGGTGAGATATATATATATATCACCACAACTTCTTTTTTTAGTAGTCAAACAGCAAGTTTACCTTGTCTATGATATGAAAATGAAAGTTCACTTTTCTTCCACAGTGTCTTTTGCTGCTGTCACAGTTAGGACTGGTGTCTGTGTTTTTGTTGGATCGGTGAGGGTTAAATTAGGAGCTTAGCTAGAATGTGGCACCCTGACATTCAATTTATGTTAACACTTTACATTAACTACTGGCTAACTAACATGAAGTAATGCATTCGTTAACATGAAGCAATACGTTAACAATGGTTACAATGCTTAACTAATGTTAGTAAACATACAATAACTACATGGTCACGTTAAGTTGATATGTGTTTACTTAACACTAGTTAACCATTGTTAACATATTACTTCATGTTAACTAATGCATTACTTCATGTTAGTTAGTCAGTACTTACTGTAGTGATACCAAATTACATATAACTTGGTGTGTTGTTTTTTTCTCTGTACATAACTCAATCTGTCCATAATTTCCACATGAACAAAATATTGCATCAATACAACTATTCCCAAAATTAAATTGAAAGATAAAAGCATTGCATATAGCATACAGCATATAGCATTGCCTGCTTCATAATGTAGCTCACAGAGCAGCACTGCTGAAGGGACCCAGCACACATTCACTTAACTCTTTGCTGAGCAAATTAACCTATTATTACACATCATCAGACTTTTGTAACTGGTTAGTGTGTGACTGATGCTCACCTTCCATAACTAGGGTGGCCAAAAGGGTGACCATACTTCACTGCAGGAGGTCACTGGCCACGCCTGACCACCTCTTGGCTTTACCTATGTTTAGACATTACAAACTGAGTGGAGACGCCACATATATGAACCGGACTGAGAACAGTAGCCCATAGCCATGTATGAAAGTCTCAGACTGAAAGGTGTGTATGGTTTCGGTCTGTTTCGGACTGTTGCATCTTTCATGCGAGTACAGTTTAAAGGGTCTGTCACCTTTCAGAACAAAATAGAAATGTGATAACGTTATTTGTACTTTTTTTGAGCGAAAATTTCCAGTGGCTGAAATTTCAGTCCTTATTAATTGTCAAAAAACGTGTAAACAGTCTCAGCCGTATTTATTTGATATTATTATGATCAGTTATAATTAGAATATGCAATTAGAAATTAGAAAATGCAAAACTTACCTACAAAAAAACCCAAAACAAAGAACCAAGGCTCAAAAAATGTGATGCCTAATGCTGTCACTTTTTATGTTCCAAACTACGCACACCTTTCTTAAATTAGGAGGTACTTTCTGCTAAAATGGGTTTTCTCTGGTATTTTTAAACTATATGACCAAAAGTAAGTGGTCACACCTTCAAATTATGGAATTCAGAGTGATGCACAAAGCAAGGTCATCAAAGAGATGGAGATTGGGACTTTAAAGAGAAGGCCTGCACAGACTCACTGAACACCTTTGGGGTAAATTTAAACATTGTTTGCGAGCCAGGGCTTCTCGCCCAGCATAAGTGTCAGACCTCAAAAATGCTCTTTTGACTGAATGGACACAAAATCTTGTGGAAAGCTTTCACAGAAGAGGAGATAACTACAAAAAGGAGCTGACTCCAGATAAATGCTTTCGGAATGGGGTGTCCAACAAGCTCATATAGGTGTGATGGTCAGGTGTCCACATACTTATGGTCATATATTGTGTGACGTTAAAAAGACAAATAATCCAAGACTAACATAAAGCAAATCATACTCTAATCTAGTGATCCTTTAGATTATATTACAATTATTTTTAACAGGATTACATTATGTATGTGTTGGAATACAAATATTTTTAAAGTAACTCTTTCAACCATGTTTATGGTCTACTCATCGTCAAAAACATAGTTGCACAAATAGTTGCACCCAGAAGGAATCAACCGACAGGAATGAAACGTAGGGGTAGATTTGTGATTGTGAGACATGCTAACATTTCAAGTTTCACGCATAGTCACGCATGTGACGTAAGGAAGGACGGGCCTTATCACTGTACCTGACTCACCCACCAGCCACAATTACGGACATTCAGCGAGCAATGATGCCCCTTCAGTGAGTTATCCTGTTAATGCCAGCCCCATTGGCAGACAGCTGCACACAGGACTACATGAATGCAGACTGTTACAATGACTGCCCTTAACACCACGTCAGTGTCACCAAAGACTGCAATGGTGTCGTGTCATGGAGGGACTCAGAATGGCAGCAGGTCTTCAGATCTTCAGTGACGAGTCCCGCTTTTGTCTTGGTAGAGGCGACCAAAGAATCTGTGTGTGGAGGCACCGTGGTCAGCACCAAGATGAACGGTTTGTTGTCATATGTCGCATGTCCAGAAGGCCTGGTGTCACTCCACCTCCACCCCTACTGCACAATCTGCAGGAACTGCGTGAGAATATTCAGGCTGTGCTTGTTCGATAAATATTGCCCATATCAATCTAAATTTATCATCATTTATTGTTCCTGGTAACCTATATCTTCCTTCTCAATAGCATTGCAATCTAACACTTCCTTCTGGTGCAACTATTTTTTTGACCATGCATAATTTGCAGGGTGTCCAGTCTTATTCTCAAAGGGCTTGAGTGGTTGCAGGTCTTCATTCCAACAAAGCAGGAAGACATGTGATCAGCTGTTTGAAGAAACTCTCAGTATGTGAAACTTGTTGTTTGGCTTCTTAGTTTTACTTCCTGTCTAGTATTAACACTAGGGAGTACTCAGAGTCATATGTTATCACTAATAACGTCACAGCCGTGACGTCTAGTCTCACCAGGGTTGAGAACAGCGTTTGAGAGGTGAATGTGGACAGCTTTTAGAAAAATGCTATCACATCTATCTTGTTCTCATCTGTCAGATATTGACGCTCGGCCGTGGGACTTTCAGGCGGAGGAGTGCGCCCTGCGGGAGAGCATCGAGAAATTTAACACAAGACGCTACGATAAAAACCAGAACAGCGAGTTTGTGCCCGTGGATAACTGCCTGCAGAGTGTGCTGGGTCAGCGGGTGGAGCTGCCGGAGGACTTTCACTACAGCTATGAGATGTGGCTGGAAAGAGAGGTCTTCTCGCAGCCTATCCAGTGGGAAGGCCTGCTGCAGGCCCAGTGATGGAGCTAGAGGTGGAAAAGGACACTTTAACCCGAACTAGACTGAAACAACCTACTGTGGGTTTATACGAGCATCCCACACGCACAGAAACACACACTCGATCACTCGAATACACACAAGCATGCAGACAGAGCGCCTGTGCCAACTGTATTCTCCATGTAAATGAATGCTTGTAAATAGACGTATGTTCAAATACAGTGTACGGACTTTGAAAGAGTAACTCTTCTTTACTGGTGATGATAATATAAGCACACAAATTGGGCATGATGCTTCTGTGAGAACACAAGTTTTTCCTATCACAACGTTAACTCCTCACTACAGAGACAACATACACCTCCTGTCGAAGGTTTTGGGACACTGAAATTAGCTGTTTTTACTTTTGAATTGCCGAGCCACATTATTATGACCACTTCCTACTTTCCATGATGGCTGCGTTTTCGTGCCATTCTCTGGGCCCACTCATCCATGTGGAAGGCACTCTCAACCGATTTGGGTATGAATCCATCCTTGCAGATCACATACACCCATACATGCTGATTGTCTTCCCTGGGGCGGATGGGATCTTCCAGCAAGACAATGCGACATGTCACACGGCTAGAAATGTCCGACTCTAGTTGGAAGAGCATGACCAAGACTTCCAAGTACTACTCTGGCCCCCTAATTCCCCAGACATAAACCCAACCGAGCATCTGTGGGACCACCTCGATTGTCATGTTCGCACTGTGGATCCTTCCCCACACACCTTCCAGCAGCTGTGGGATGCACTGCGGTCAGCATGGCTCCAGATACCTGTGACGACCTACCAGGACCTTGGTGAGTCACTCCCAGGCCGTCTAGCTGCTGTCCGTATTGCACACGGCGGTTACTTTGGATATTAGCTGGTCGTCATAATAATGTGACTCGTCTGTGTACTTGCAAAAGTTACATACAACATATGTTAGTTATGAAGAGCAGTATTTTCCTAAATAATGAATAATGATTCCAAACTACGGTTAAATGGGACCTATTATGCTTTTCCTGGTTTTCCTGTTTTATGTTTATGTAGCTTTGTGTGCATGTAAACAGTCCGCAAAGGTATAAGGCCACAAAGTACATGCCAGAAGGAGAAACTCCCACAGAAACCACGTTTCTCAGGTGCCTGGAATGCCTCATTGGAATTCCAGCCCTTTTCTCTGTTACATAGTGACATCATCTCATAACAGAATCCTTATTGCCTGCTTACTGGCAGGTTTGGCATGCCCTCACAGCAACTCCTGGAGTACAGCAAGGGTTGAAACCGCTCTGGTGGTTGACCGATCAGAGCATTGTGGGGGAGTTGAGCAATCAAAGCAAGCTGGGCTCATCATAAGGCGGGGCTTAAAGGCACAGGAGATGTAATAGAGGGTGAATACAGATGTACAGAAGTAAATATAGTGTTGCTGGGACACTGAAGCATGCAAATCTATTCTAGTAGACCTCCAAAATAAAATGAGCATAATAGGTCCCTAAACAGCATAGACTGAATCTCTTTGGGTCAGATGTGCTTTAAAAAGTGGAAACATAGTAATGATGGGCATTCAGGCAGCTTACCAATAAGGGCCAGCATATTTCTGTAGATATCGCAACCCCAGGTTCATATCACCACCACTGTGTGCCATTTCACATCAAACCTGTTGACATGTTTACATCTCAACCTTTGAATTATGCAGAAATGTTGGAAAAATGTTGGAATTTCGCTTCTAAAACAGTGTCCCCAAGCATTTGACCAGCAGGGCTTTTTCCATATGTTTCTAATGTATAATAATGAAGAGTCAAATACTAGAAGTACTATAAGATAGTTCTAATGAAAAGAGTGAAGGGATTTATTTATTTATCATTATCGCTCTCAGTCTGGAACTGCTGGTAGAACTTTTATTTTTGATGCGTACACAGGTATATAAATAGAACGGAAAGAAATGATGTCTGGGCTTAGCACATTGTGTCCCTGCTGTTGTGCTACAGAGACTTAATTCATCCATGAAGAAAAAGTCCAAAACGGCAGCTACAAGCATAGCTCAAATGTCAGCCAGACCGGAAGAACCGGTCACAGACTTCTGCTGTCTCTCGGTAACGTTCCTGAGAAAGCAGTAAAGCCACACTTCTCTTTGTCTCTCAGATGTCAAGCGCTTCCTCCCACTCCGCACACATAGAATGGGCCCCTAACAGCACATTGCAAAAGCACAAAAGTGTCCTTGGTGAATCGTATCACCCTCCTTACAACAGACTTCTCACACCATGGTGCTGATTCTGAACACTGTCATCCTTTTCTCCCTTTCTTACGCCTTCTCTCTACTGCTTCCTGTTTCTCTCCCACTCTTTATCCTGCTCTCCTCTTATCTGTCTCTTCTATCGCTTCCTTTTTTTGTTTTTGCTGTTTCTCACTCCCAATCTTTCACAACTCTCTACTGCTTCCCCTTTCACTCCCACTCTTTTCTGCTCATGCTCTTTTCCTTCTCTGCTCCTGCCTGTCTCCTCTCTCTTTCTTCTTCACTTTCCTCTTATCTCTTCTGTCTCTCTCCCTTCCTCTATCTTTATCGGTCTCTCTCTCTCTCTCTCTCTCTCTCTCTCTCACCCCTCTTCTTTCACACCTTTTCTTTATTGCTCCTCCTTATTTCTCTCTCACTCTCTTTCTCCCTCTCTCCCTTTTTATCTCTCAACTTTCCCTTGCCTTTTTTTCTTCCCCCGCTTGTCCCTGATTTCTCTGTCTCTTTCTTGATTCTTCTGTTGCTCACTCTTCCTCCCTCGCCCCTTTTTTCTTTCTCTCTCTCACCCTCCCATCCTTTGTCTCTATCATTCTCTCTCTCACCTCTGTTCATTTACCTTGTTTTTTGCTCCCTGTCTGTCTGTGCTCCCTCTTCTCCTCTCCTGCTCCCTCTCTCTCACATTCCTGTACTTGCTCTCCCTTTTTCTCTCTCTCTATCCCCCTCTCTCTCCATGTTCCCCCACCCACTTTAGCTCACTATCAAACTAGTAAATACTGTCTTGTTGTTTTTACTACTGTTTCCAGTGTTGATCTAAATTGATGGTGCTGGTGTTTACTAGTCTACCTAACATTGCGGTAACTGTAGATTCACCAAACGCAGCCCTTTTTATAAACATACTGATTTACTGTACAGAATCGGAGGTGATGAGTCTTTATTGCAGGTGAATGTTTGGAATTATTGTATTTGTCCTGAAGAAGCTACCTGGAGCGGTACTGACCCTAGATCAGCTGTCATGTCTCAGTTTGTTTTGGTGTCATTGTTCCAGAATTAAAATGTCACATCTGAAGATGCAGTTATCTCTCTTCTTCTGCTCCCAAAGACACTCTGAAGAAGATGAGTGTGTATCCCCCAACTTAAGTGAGCACCACCATCTAGTGGACAACACCATGCCAATATTTTTACTGACCACCAGCAGAAGACCACCAGCAGAGGTAGAGGGGTATTTAGGGTTGCCCCTCTATAACACTTGGAGTTACATTCATGTACATAATTATATTTGCAGATACGTTTATACATTATGTAGATACGATGTGGTTTTGTAAAGAGGAGAGGGATGTCAACCCGAGGCAGAATGGAAAACAGAACCTCCATCCCAGTCTTAGGAAATGGTTATGAAGCATATATCAATCAATCAATCAACCTTTATTTTGACTTGGAGGTACATTGAGAGTGACGCCATTTTCAATGTAGCCGAGCGTTTACAGTGGACTGGGATTGATAAAGGAAAAAAAATATATAGAAACAATATTTAATCGCCATATAAATAACGACAAACAAATTTAAGAAAGCTAAGAACATTAAAGGAAGCCATTTTAAACATATAATGTAACTAATAAAAATGATCAAATTAAGATTTAATTAATAAATCTTTAATTAATAAAGTTCAAATAAGAAGATTAAGAAGGTTCAAAAGGAAACAATGTAGCAGAGAAAAGATAGAGAAAAGAAAACGTACAATGAAGCTAAAACTAACTATTTCATAATCAGAAATGAAGAACAAAGGGTAAAAATAAAACAAAGTGACAAGATTAATACAAAATAGTACCCAGTGAACTGAGCTTTAGAGATTCCTGCAGTGAATTCCAGCTCACTGCTGCACTGTAGCTAAAAGCAGATTTACCCAGTTCAATAAATATAAAACATATAAAAGATGGAAGGAAGGATTGATTGACTGATTTAGTGAATTTAGAAATTTCAGATTTGATAGAATTTTAGATTTTTTTATTGATTCATTGATTGATCAATCCTGGAATTAATCTAGGTTCTGGAAGTCCATATATGCAGAATCATTTATATCAGTGAGACGAGCAGAACCTGTTCCTACAAGTAGAAATAACAGTAGCAGTAATAATGACGATACTAAATGTAACACATTCTGCCTGTTTTAATACTAAAGAGGTTTGATTATGTCTTAAGAAGATGCCTACCGTGGCTATAAGCACACCTTGTCTTCTAGTAGCACTTGATGTTCTGAGCACCATGTGAAGATTTAACTAATATTTGTCATATGATTAACGTTTGTCCCCCAGTTTGTGTATCATATTTAAATGAGCAAAACGTACAATAAGTAAGCCTAATGCTAGAGAACTGAGGGAGTCCATGCCCAAACTCCAGGAGCCCTGCTCTATCACAGCATAAATGTCCATGACAAAAACAAACTGAACAACTTTCCTTGCTTGGGAAAAAGTAGACAACAGGATTTGTCTTTCTGAGTAAACCTAGCATAAAATAAGTGCTTTTTATTTGTGAAGTCATTTCCACCTGTTGTAATTTCTTCTTTTGGTGTCAACTGAAGAGAGGAGGACACTCTGGATGGAGAGAGGTCTAGAGTGAAGTCTGTAGATACAAACTTTGAAGGGGGTTTTAAACCATTGTTGGGGAGTGAGGCAACTCCTCCCAGAGTTTAACAACAGGTCAAGGAAGATAAGAACATCTCTGTTCCAGGGGGGCACTCCTCACAGAGATGAACAAAAAGATAAGAACCTCTCTGGGATGGGGGCACAACAGATCAAAGGAAGAACAACGGGTGAAAGGAAGATCAGAAAATGCATGGAATTAATAGGGGAAAACAAACAAAACCAAATAAATTTACAACACACCTCATGGTGTAGCTTTATATACCGCACATGCACGTTAGTAATGAATAGGTTTGATAGAAATCTTGCTTTACTGCATAAAACACATTTTGCAAAAAGAATAAACTGACCAAAAGATTGAAACTGAAACTGACTAAACTGCAATGATGAAAGATGCTTTGGCATACAGGTCTATTCATGTAGCCAGTGGATTTGGATGGAACTATTCTGGTTTGGTTCAGTGAGATATGAGCACTCTGTAAACAGTTAAAGAGCAATGATGCAACCTGCCGAATTCAAACTGCATACTGCAATTAGGGAGCATCATCGCGGTGGAAAGCAACACCAATGTTAACGTTTTGCTTTTTTGATTTTGTTTGAGTGGGCAGCAGTGGTCATCATAGTGTTTACTCTTCATCATAGTGTTTACTCTTCATCATAGTGTTTACTCTTCCTTTTAATGGCTACCTGCCCTTAAATGACCTACCTGGGATCAGAACCTTGACCATGACTGACAAGAGGTTAGAATATGCCAGCGGGGCAGCAGTGCTACTTCTTCATCCTCTCAAGTTGGACCGATTCAACTCTATAGTGACTCACTATCACCACTTCAGGTACAAAGTGGTATTACAAGACAGGATGGGCCGGCGCTAGCTGATTAGCATTCTAACTTCAATAGATACCACTGTAATATGATACCTATCAAAACAGTTATTTTGGCAAATTGTTTAATTTAGAACTTGATGGGCTGAAATTTAGAAATTCATCATTAAAATACTGTAGTACAGTTACAGTGGAGTATGATTGTATACACTGAATAGAAATAGAACTAAAACAAAATAGAAGTAAATTGAAATTATTGCTTAAATGTATTTTTATGAAACTCCTTGATCAGCTCGGGTCCTGGGTGTGTTGGTGTAGTCCAGTCGTGTCGAGGGCAGGTTCTCTCTTAGTCCGATTCATTGTTTCTCTCTTTAATTTTTGCTCACTTGCTTTCTAAGTTTAAATGACACTGAAGTGAAAGTGTAGGCCTGGTAGTCTGTCCCATTATAAATTGATGCTGAGTGATCGGACAGTGGATTATCCTGGGCTTGTGTGGGGGGATGACATCCTAGCCAACAGCACTCTGAGCCAACCTGGAGAGTGAGCTGGTGACAGAGGGCTGCGATGGAGCGCTCGTGTCCCGTCTCTACGACAACCCTCCACAAACAAAATGCTGTTGAGAAGACAGAGGGCCTACAGAGCGAAGAGCGCATGGGATAACCCTCCTCTGCGGTAGGACCTGCTTTCTCTGGTTATGTGATGTCAGAAATGTGTATATCCTCCCTGTGGCTTCAGGAAAGGGAATTTATTCAGCTTTGCACAGACAGAGGAATGTAGAAGGAGGGAATGTAAAGTCATGAGTTCCAGTGATAACAGTCTGTGCAGGTAGTGTGGTAAGATAGATCAGACAAACACAGGAGGAATGTTAACGCCTAGGCGAATGGCCAAGTAGGTGACTCTCACATCATTTACGGGTTTTTCCTCTCTGCAGGTCTCCTGAAGTCCGGGATAAAAAGCTAGCACCTGAAGATGGTAAGTTATTGTAATATAAACTCAAATTTTGTTGACCTTGGTATGTATGATACTATCAATGGGGCTGTGTGGATAAATCAATTTAAATAAGTTTCTGACAGAGCAACGTACATATGTATGACCGGATACTCAATACACTATCTTACATGTATTCAGTAACATATTCAGAAAACTTTTATTATACACTCATCATCAAAAGAACAGTTGCACCCAGAAGGAAGTGTGGTATTGCAATGCTATTGGGAAGGAAGATAAAGGTTGCCAGGAACAATAAATTATAAATTTAGACTGATATGGGCAATATTTATTGAGCTACACATACAGAAGTAGTGTCTTTCAGTAAGCTTCGGGCAGCCATGTTTGCTAACGCAACATGCCAGATGCCTCAGCATGGAGTTGTAGAACTCAACTAACTGAACTGCCACAGATCTCAACTAAGATTTCAACTATGGTTGGAATATGAGTAGAGATAGCACTGTAGAAGGTGAACCTTTTGGGATCTAAGGCCTGAGGAAGGTCAGGAAGTATAGGGAAGAGACGAGGGGTACAAAAACTGCATTGCAAGAAGCTTAGAGATGATAGAATATATTAAGGTAGGTAGGACTGAGATTCACACACAGTGTTTCTCCAAAGCCTCTATTATTTTATGACTGCATGTGTACTTTTACAGCCTACAAAAGCCAAAAAGTCAAGGTCCCAGAGTGCCAGACCTAAGAAGAAAAGTGAGAAGAAGCGGTCAACTAAAAGGTCAGCAAGTGCCAAACCCACACAGCCAGAGGTGGATATTCTCAGTCCAGCTGCCATGGAGAACGCCTACTACATTTCCCACAATGCTGTGGACTGCCTGGAGTTCAGAGGCTTTGGATGGCCTGAGGCCACTAAGAAAAAAGGAAAGAAATCGAAGAAACGAAAAAGTAAAAAATGAAGAATCGATCGGTTAGTCTTACTGTAAACACGGAAAACGGCATCCTGCATTTTCAGGGATATATACTGAAATTAGATCATATTTTCTTGTATATTCATGCTGATTAAATATATATTTTACTAACATTTCTTTCTTTTCTGCATACATGTTGAATACACTACAAATACATATGCACCAACAGACCATCATCCATACCAGCTGGGACTACATCCACTAGATCTCAGTGAGAATCAGGAGAAAAGGTGGATTATGACTTACTGCCTTGTCGCTGGTATCAATATTTGTATGGGCTTCATAAGCAGATTCATAAGTCACACAGAATTCCTGACCTTTTATGAATAACTCCAGCTACTTCACACGAGTGCATAATATTTCATGCACATGATCTTGCTTAGTGAGACTAATGTGGACAATTCTATCTAAACCAGTCATTGCCAGTCACCAGTGCTCACTGTAGCAGAGGCAGCTATCACAAGTTCGGTTTGTCATATAGAGCAAGGAGATTGAAGACTTCTACACAGTTCACTGAATTCAGTGGATAGTATCTGAATACTTGGGCATACTGTGCTGGAGCTGCTTAGGTACAGTGAGTTAAAGGGAACCTGTTATGTTTGAAATGCGCTGGAAGTCCAGTGAGGCATTTCAGGCAGCTGAGAAAAGTTGTTCTGTGGGAGAGAGTTTCTCCCTCTGGCACGTGATTTGGGCTTTATAGCTCTGCAGATCGTTTACAAGCACACAAAGCTCCATAACACAGCAAAGAAAAGGGGGAAAGCCACAAAAGCATAATAGATCACCTTTAAATGCTTCAATGCTCTCCATTAGTTAGAGCCTTCCAGTGTATATCTGAATAGCTGTTTCACTGTATAAAAGCTGCTGCATATTTAGTGCACAATTTCTATTTATTTGAGGTGAAACATGGGGGAAAAATAAAAGAAAATACAAAATAATACCCAAATAAACAGTAAACGTACATTAAAATATGTGTTCTCTAAAGAGGGAGTGTCAGCTTATTTTCAAGTCAACAAAAATGTTGTTTGAACAAGGGTGCCAGACATTTGCATACGACTCTATGTAAAGCAGGAATTAATTAGGAGCCTTTCCTTTTCTGCTTGTGACGTTGACCACAAAAGAAAGTAAGAAATGATCCAGTGCTTTGTAATGTTTGATACAGTTAAACCCAATGTTGGTAACTACTTTCTATTAAAACTCTAATACTGGTATTTGGGGAGGGGGTATTTATTTTATTATCATCTCTTAAAAGTTATTGTAAAAAGAAATAAAATCAAATGTTTACAAGAGCCTATACATACACGTATTCCAAAACAAGAGTATGACAAGGGTAAAAATCATCAGTTTATAAATGGCCTACACTGACATTCAGCTGGGGAGGCCTTTGCTGGCCAGCATCAGAAAGCGATTTACGATTTAAGGAGTGCTGAAGCTGGAGTCCTTGGCTGGGCAGTGCACACATGGCCTTAAAGCTAAAATCAACAGCAGGCAAGTGGGTGTAACGATGAGGGGTCTGGGGCTCTTTACACAACTTCTCGGGTTCGTTTGATGGCGCAGCACAGCAGCATGCTGAAGATCATGCCGAAGATCTGCGAAAGAGAAAACCGGCAGTTTATAACAGACAGAGTTAAAACTCTCCAACTTCACATCTATTAGCAGAGACGAGCCACATGCCACTTACACATACTTATTGTATTACTGTGTTTACTTACTTGATTTTTTGGTCATTCTATCTACATACAATAGTTGTTTGAAGATTATATTTTCCATTTATATACACCCCCCCCCCCCCAATCAGTGTTGACTTTACTATTTATGACTTTCCCCCCTGCAGATCTAAATTAATTCATATTTCAGTCTACATACAAAACAATTAGGATTGGACAATCTAGCAACAGTAGCTACGAAAGAATGGAGAGAATAAAAAGGTCAGTTGCGTTTTGAAAATGTCACACTCACCATGATCACGCCAATGCCAATTCCAACACCTCCAATAATGTGCAGTTTGGAGTTGAACAGGTCATCTATGGCAGCTGGGCAGCTCTGAACAAATGACAGGGGGACCAAAAAACAAGATTAAATTCCCAAATCAGGGCATATTAGGAATCTGTCTGTTATCTTGGTCAGGATCTCCAAACTTTCTCTCAGGTGGATAAAGCATAATGTTTAATGGTGGACTAAGGTTGAAATTGGCCTAGAAACACATTAGCTCTACAATTATGCATGTTGCCAGTATGTGGAGAAACTGATGACTTGTGGACTGATGACAGGATTTTACCGTTGTAAGGAGAACCTGTGTACCCTCCTTCTTTGGACACGTGTCTTGGGCACCATCGAAAGCTGTTCCAATTTTGCCACAGCATTGAAGCTAATTAGGGTGGAAAAAAAATGTGCTTATTAAGCATGAATCACATGTCCAGAGCTTTACCTGATACTGTGTACACATCACCTACACTGTACTGAATTGCTCGTAAAGTGTCCTTCAGGGCCTCCGTGGTCTTGGCCAAGTAATTGTCGTAGGTCTGACTGTAGAATTCTTTCAGTTCTTTCACAATCTGCACAAGCAAGAGATAGCAGGACAGTGTAAACAAACAAACAAACAAACAAACAAACAAACAAACAAACAATACTGAACGTTACTAACCGGATCTTTATTGGACAGTCCCCAGATTCCAGCCGCTACTTCTGCTGCAAATATGATCAGCAGGCACAAGAAGAACTAAAAAGAGAAAGACAATAAGAGAAAAAAAAGGACACAAACACACACATTTACCATGTGTTAGCATCCATCTAAAAAGGTCAGACAAAAATTTTTGTCTAACATATTTCGGAGGACTCACCAATCCCAGCATGCATGGTGACTCTCGGATAGCCCCACAGCACCCAAGGAAGCCAACCACCATCATGAGGGCACCAGCCACAATAAGGATGTAAACACCTTAGCAACAAAATAAAAAAGAAAAACTGGTCAGCATAATACTCACCACAGCTGGAATGTCATATCTCAGAACCTTATATACAGCAATTAGCATTGTGCAAACAACTCATCAAGGTATTAAATAATAAACATAGTCCTGATTATGTGAATTCTGACCATATACAACATGCTGTTATCTACTGAAATGGTGTGATCAAATTCAATGTTAATGCTGCCACCATTTAGTAAGGCGACATTCTTTTGTACATTTTTTTTTGTACAGATAACAGTATGCGGAAGCATGACTATGTTCTAAAGGCTGTGCATCTCCCTGGAGGAGATCTTTGTATAAAAACATTTTGGGGGGAAACATGTAATTGTGTTTTTTTCAGACCAGTACTGTGATTTAAATAGTGATTGATATTTTCTATAAACATTTTCTATAAACATTCTAAACATTTTTTTATTATAGCATAAATCTTTTGATAAAAAAGGCACTGATTAAATACAGAGTTTAACATAAAAACAATTAATCTTTGAGCTCTTGTTCCTAAAGTCATGGTTCGGATCCTTAGGTCATCAGATCATACAACGGAGAGTACGGAGCAGATCTTTAAAAACAGGAAAGCACTTGCCTTCAGCTACGTTTATCTCACTGAGCTAATTGGCTGGCCAAGCCAAGTTTGTAATGCTAACAGTTTTTTTATTTGAGAACAATATACATTCAGGACATAAGAAACATTGGGCAACTCCCTAAAAGTTTTGATCAAGGAACACAGAAATTCCCCAGTACACACAATGTCAGAAACCACATAAGCAATAGGTGACTGTATCCTTTTGGCTCACAGCTTGTACAAATGCTAAGTGTTTGATTAACTTCCTTTATTTATTAGCAACATCTGGCCTGTAGCGCTTGAACAAAAATGACAAAGCTCTTGGCTGATCGACAACATTTGAGGAAAGGGGGAAACCTAAATATGATTTTTCAGTGAACTATGAATTTAAAAATCGTACTCTGAAATGCTCACACAACAATTAACATGTATTAATCGCTTTCTGAGCTTCCTACAAAATTAGGACTTCTCACAAGCTGCTCACAAGATCATTAAAAAGAAGGCATATATGGTTTGGACTCTAATGCTGTCATATCCAAATAAGTAGCTTCCGGGCAAACCATGCCTTACGCTTAAGCCATCTGATTAGCTCAGCATGGGTGTGTGCAGTATGCCGAGAGTGCAGAAAACAATGGATCTGATGCTGAAGTCTGCAGTGGTGTGTCTACATAACACAACCCACTAGCTATTGTTGCTGACAGCCCATCATTAAGATGTTTTGCATTGCAGGCATGGCAGCCCTCTTTCACAGCACTGTGGTGCTATAAGTCTTGCAAACTTCCCTGCTAAAGTGGAGGGAGTGACTGAGAGCAAGCCTCCATCAATTCTTAACAGGCAAACAAACAGCACAGAACAATGTGGGTTCTGTTGGGGGAGTGGGAGTGCAGAGAAAGGCACTTATGTGAGGGTTTGGGGAAAGAGCGAGTGGGAAGGGGACAAATGCTGTCTCGTTAGCCTCGCCCTGCTAAACAGCACAGCTGTTATGACCCTGGAAGACCAGTGTCTAAATATGATACACAAACTCAACACCACCCCACTCACAACACTTCATCCATTTTAGTACGAGATTCATCTTAACCGAAATGGGCCATAACCAACTACAGCACTAAAATATGAGATATATATATGGGGATATGTACATAATTTCATTTTTTTTTTCACCAATCACTGTCCTTTTATTACAGTACCCAGGTGTGCTGCAATGCACAAGTGGGGATTCCCTGCAGTACCACCAATCCTAAGTGCAAGCCTAGCCACTGATCTACAGGGGGAAAAAAATAGTTGCATGTGCAAAAGTTTAAACACATTTTTTCACTAATTCATTTCTAAACCACTTATCCTTCTGGGTCACAGGGGTGCTGAAGCCTATCCCAGCGCTCACTGAGCAGAAAGCAGGAAACACCCTGGATAGTCCTTCAATTGCAGATCACAAATTCGCCAACTCTTTAAATCTTGTGCCAACATCCATGGACTTCTCCAAACAACTGGATCCAAAAAGCCAACTGATGCAAACTGAGCTCGAAATTTCCACTGTCCAAAATGTCATTACCAAATGTCAGTTAAGGGGGAACTGTGAAAGACAAGGCAAAATCTTGAAGACCAAGAAAACTCAAATACAACTGTTTAACTTCAAATATAACTTCCACAAACATTATTTATCACAAAATTGAACATCTGCAGCACACAAATCTAGATGAGCCATTTTGGGAACAAGTACTGACGACGTAAAAATTACCAAAGGTTTGGGCAGAAAGAGGAGAAGCATTTGATGAAAAGAACATCTTGCCAACCATGAAACTGGAATTGTTTGGCTGCCAGTGGCACAGAAAACATAGCACAGGTAGATGAAAGAAAACCTTCCACCAAGTATCTGCAAATTCCAAACATTAAATGTGCCAGTCAAAAAGCTGTGGTTTCTATAACGAGACAAAGACCCAAGCGTTAGTGTACTTCTTACTCCAGTTGTCAACCTAAATGGTAAATGGTTTATCTGCATTGTGCATAAAGGCCAGGTGGCTGCCCAACTTGTTAATCCACTCTCTGTACTTTGAAGTCAGTCACTTCACCTTTATGGCTGCAATAAGGTCTAGGAGTATTCTTAATCATTTGCCTTCGTATTTGCTTGTTTACAGCTGCTACTAAAGAACTGCTGTAAACTGCCTGTAAGCATGTCCACAACAAATGTGGCAAACTTTAATTGTTCTGTTCTGGTCAAAGTGTCCTAGGAGTCACAGATTAAACTAGGGGTAACCAACATATACAAAGGCTGAAGCTGACACAAATACTCAAGGATGACTGATAATGCTGATATTGTCCTGTTTTTAAACATAGTGTTAAGAAATGAGAATATTACTTAGACCCACAACAGCTAATGGGTTATGCCTTTATTTGAAAAAAGCATAACTATTCAAGTCACTTATTAAATTTTAGTCAGTATGAGGGAGTGTGCTACATTACATGATTAATCTCCATTTTAAAGGAGCACTGTAGGGCTGTACACAACCCGGGCGTGGTCAAATAAAACAAACAAAAAAAAATTATCAGACCTGACATATTGGCCAGCTGATGGATGTAACAGTCAACCACCAGTTTACACCCTTCCCTTCTCTTTTATAAAAACCTAGTAAAGGGTTATACAGCTTCATACATGAATGGATACACAAACACAAACACGTTTTATACTTTTATGAAAAGGCTGAGTACTAGTACAGTAACATGCATACAACTTCAGGGGAAGTTTAATTACATTAAGGATTATATATGGACAATTTTTAAAATACATTTCACCACTATAAATACTTCAGATGGATGCAGGCTATGGTAATAAACTGTTCTCACGTACAATACTACTGCCCATGTGTGTGGATGTGTTTGGATCATGTCTTTAGGTTACTGTCAGAATGACCTTAGGGGTCAGTTTCCCCAAATCCTTGATTCAGATCAAGTTTAATTACAGAATAAAGAATTTGCAGTCTCATTTATTTCAAGACCTGACTCAGGTTGTCCAAGGAGCACATTTCACAAAGCTAGATTTTTTTTAATCTGTTAAAGCAGAATACTTAAATACTTCCCAGTGTTTGGAACCAAATGTAGATAAAAGTATGGTGTCCTTGTTTACACTTCTTTCATTCTGTTAGTAGGCCTAGACGGTGTAGACTGTTACTGTGTAGGGTGTGGCCTGCTTCCATGACTACCACCATATGCACCGTATAAACAACTCCAGGAGCTGAAAGCAGGGCTTGTGTGGAGATTGTGGGAGCCCTGATTTTGAATCAGAGGGGTGGTCTGCCGGAGATATTTTGAAATTGCGAAAACTGAAAATGACCTTTTTACCTGTGAAGAATGCAGTAGGCGAGCCGTCTACTTGAAAAAGACCCTCAGTCTGCTTGTCGAAACGCAGCCAGAGTGCAATAGCCAGGACTGCTGTGCCTGCAAGCTGATTAGATCAGAACATATGCAAATAAAATTTGTTTGACTTTCTGTTCCACAGCAAGATAATCAGGAGCTGATGTATAGTACGGCCCTTCTTTGGTAAACAGGGCACTACATCACACCAGCTAAGGTAGGAAGTGCAGCTAATTGTTTAGTGTAGTTTTGTGAAAGTGGAAAACAAGAACAGCAGGTTCGGCATGGGGTGAAACCAACTCAGTCTGAGGGAATGAAATCTAACAAGTCTTCCTACATGCAAAGCTGACTTGTAACAGGAAAATTCTTAATCATATTGCTGGCACCTTTACATCACCCATTATGGTATAGTTCCCTCAGAGTCAATGAAGATGAGCTCAAAAAGGAATCAGTGTTACAAGACCAACATGGCTATGGTTGTTCCTGTAAATTTCACAATTTCACATCTTATGCATAACCATAAGATAACATCATGACTGTGCTTGACTCACAGCTGGGATGAGGAAAAGATTTTCTGACGCACCACCACAGCAACTCTTTACTGTACAGACTCACAAAATGGTGAACAAACATTAGGGCATGGTGACGTCAAGTATCATGACCAGATTCTACACGCTGAATTCTAGTGTCTGTCTCCAAACAGATTTGAGTCTCAGGCAACATTCTTCAACCCTGGTCCTGGAGGTCCACTGCCCTGCACATTTAAGTGCTTTTCCTGTCACCTTAACTCCATAATGGACTGTTAATGAGCTGATTAGTTGGATCAGGTGTGTTGGGACCAGGAAAAAACACTAAAAAGTGCAAAGCAGTGGGATTCCCACAAGAACAAGGGTTAACAAAGATTAGTTTAGGGTGTGGTCAGTTTCTATGCATGCCCATTCATGCTAGGTAGAGGAGGGGAAAGAAAATAGGCAATGCTTTTTGGTTTCGGAGCAAGAAGTCAAAATGAATTACTCATTTTCTCAAAATCTGACTTTCTATAATCAGAACAATGACTTGCTATGTCTAAATAGTAACTTATGAATTCAGTAGTATATTGAGTATATATTTTAACTAAACAATTTGCTTATTTTAAAATGTTGGCTAATTGGCAATTAAAATAATCTGGAAATAATTTCTTACTTTCTCCAAACTTAACATTATTATTACTTTGAGTGAGTCATATAAAATAAATCACTATTTAGACATACAAAGTCTGAGACTGAGATGCAATAGCAAATTCTGGGAAAATAAAGACTTTTTTTTTTTTTGACATAAAATAAAAACACAAAATCAAATATGAATCAAATATAAATTTAAATTCTTCAAAACCCCAAATTTGCCATAATTCTGCAGAAGGAGGCACTTTTTCCTTTTCCAACTGGTGTGAAAGGGTTCCCATTGGCTTCAACTGAATTAAACTTTGCTGCAAACAAACTGGCCGACAACTCGGCATTTAACACGAAGACTTATACACTACAGTTTTGCTGATGTGCCCTATCAGCGGTGTCAGAACCTGTTTGTTTGGCCTTTTAAAATTAGCAGAGTGCTTAGAATGTCCACACATCCCTGCTGTAAGGTCAAACATGCCTCCGAGTGCAATAGCCTAAACTTGCAGGGCAGGTTTTTCACTGACAGAATACAGCCAAAGCCTAACCCAGAACGGAAAAAATCACAATTAAGTGAGTGACGTAGTGCAGGTCAAAGTTTTATGTTTCTAGGAAACTAGCTATAAAACTTGCGCGCTATATATATATATATATATATATATATATATATATATATGAGAGAGAGAGAGAGACAGAGTGTACTACCCACTAGTAAAACATGCATTGACTTGACCTTGTAAATGCCTGCAGTCATAACGATACAGAAGAGATTCAGAGATTCATAGACTCCTCCACTAAGTGGTTTGACTGTAGCCCTCCATAACCTGCTTTTAAGCCCATTAGCAGACCAGGTTGCTGAGGACCCAAAGCTGAGGATGCAGTTCAAGAAAAAGGACCCATGAGAATAGCAGCTTTTACTTTCTGTTTTAGGAGCAGCGACGGAAAACAGCAACGCTAACCGTGATACTGCACTTTTACTGCCATAAAATGAAACTGAAAGTTTGTTGAAAACATGATAATACATGAAAAACACTCAAACGTATTTAACCATTATTCTACTGGCACAGCACTCAAACAGTTTAGTTCTCCCGACTGAAGCGCCCGCAAACCAACACTGGAGAAGGAAAAACATGACATACCCAAAACAGAAAATTGAAGGCGAACAGCAGATACTTCACGCAGCTCACACCGCCTGTTACCACTCCCATGTTTACGATTTAGAGCGAAGAAAAATAAACCGAAATGTTCAATGAATATAGTCTTATCAGTCCGCAGCGAAGACCAACCAGCCAGCCACCGACGACGCACCCCTCTCTGTGTAAGCGACAGGAAACGTGCCGTCTTTTCACCTCACGCGCGCAGTGTGTGGGCGGGGCCGGATGGGGACGCCAGACCTGCTAGGTTAGGTTGAGAAAATGTAGTCGCGGGAAACAACGTTAAAGTGGTGTTTTGTGGGATATGTTTTCAGATTAAACCGCGGGTAAAAAAAAAGGCTTAATACATATAGAAAGTGTAAACGAGTGTTTGAATAGTTGTAAACCTGAGGACAGACAGGCATGTACAGTAGACTACAGCTGAGAATGAGAAAGAGAAAGAGAGAGAGAATGAAAGAGCGGCAAGGTACACGGTAGCTAAATGTAAACAATGGTGACTGTATTCGAAATGGCGTAGTTCATACTACTCACGTACTAAATCTCCCTAAAAGTAGTATGTAGTATGCAGTATGTGACCAAATTAAAAGTGTACAGGTTTTCTAGTATACACATGGAGCTATCTTTGTGTGTAATGCATCCCATCATGCACCGCGTCCTCACCAGCCCTCAGCCTGCTTCAGCCAAAGAACATGGTGGCAGGTAACACTGGGGAGCAAAATGCAGCCAACTCCGAGTATAAATGTGACAATAGAATGAGTCAGAATGAGCCTTAATAAAAGATGAACTGGCTTTAGAGTTTCATTTTTAAAGGCAAATAGGCAAGGGTAGCTAGCAGCTAGGCTAAAGGCATTTTTATGTGAACTGAGCAGCGTTAGCAGTAGGTAGCTCTAAACAGTGGATACAGTAATAACAGCTCTGAGGCAAATGTGAGGTAACTGGTCATGTGACTGTATTAGTTTGGTACACTGTATGTCAAAACTTGTTGCTACACTACATACTACACACAGAGGGCAGCACATACTACTGTAGTATGCAGTATGCAGTATAGTAGTGTGCTATTTCGAGTACAGCCCTGGACTGTTAAGACATATGGACCCAAATATGAAATACATGTCTAAGAAGTTTCAAATACTCCGTTTAAACCAAGCAAAACAAATAAATAGAATATCCTTTTGCTAACAGGCTGCCATTTTTGTTGCCGCATCAAATGTTTGCTCTCTTGCCCGCTGGGCTTGGACCAACTTAAATATCTCATTTAACTAATTTAATATTGTTGTGACCGCTACCAAGTAGTGTAGAATGTGACTATCAAACAGCCTTTCCAGCTTTTTAGTTTATTTGTATTTATTCTAACATTTAACAAATCAATACATTTACTATTAATATATTTTATTAATTAATATATTAATTATTAATGTAATATTATTTTCTCTGATTGCTTAAGTATGTTGCACTGTTCTATATAATGCAACATGGCAGACGTCTCGGCATAGAGTGTAGAAGTTCCTATTTGTCCCGTAATAATCCATTCCATGCAACTTGAATATCAGATTGAGTATCTCAAGCAGTTCCTGCAGATTTTGCAGTAGGGGTGGAGGTGAAGTGATACCAGGCCTTCGTCCTTCATCATGGTGCTGACCACAGTGCCTCCACACGCGGCTTAGGTGGACGTGTCCATCGAGACAAAAGTGGGATTTGTCACTGAAGATAACCCACTGCTATTCTGCGTCACTTCATGACAGTCTGGCACAACAGCATTGCAGTTTTTGGCGACGCTGACGTGGTGTTAAGGGCAGTTGTCGTAATGGTGTGCGTGCATGTAGTCCTGCGTCATGCAGCCATCTGCAACTCATGGAGGACATCACTGCTCGCTGAACGTCCACAGTTGTGGCTGTTGTGTCAGTCAGGTACACTGATAAGGCTTGTCCTTGCATACGTCACATGTGCAGCCGTGTGAAACTTGAATCATTTGCATGTCTTACGATGTCAAACCTACCCACCAAGTTCTGGGTGGCTAGAGAGCAGGATCTGTCAACCCTGTAACCCCACAGAATTACAGAATAAGATATCTTTAAGTAGGCGGGCTTTTTTGTTTGTATAAAGATCGATCAAATATTTGGTTCATGATGCTTTTACTCTTAGGCTGTGTCTTTATAGAAGTATTTGACTTGTACTTTGCACTTGATAAATTCAGATCTGGAGAGCCTGACGTAGTCTGAGTACACTTCCAAAGTCACTAATGCTTAAACATGTACGGTCTTGACACAAGAGCAACACAGAAGAGGTGAGCAGAAATCAAAGTCTTGTTCTAGATTGCCTTTTTTTCGTCATCAGAGTTTTGTCCGGAAAGCTGATGATCTTTGGCTTTTCTTCACTGTGAGAAAAAGTAACTCAAGACCGGGTGTCCCTACAGACTCCTGGTAAGCAACAACACTGCTGTTGTGCCCCAGGGTGAAAGTTCTGAAGAAGTGTTGAGGTGTGTTTCTGCTTTAAAAGGTCTTAACAGCTTGTGAGCTGAAACTCTTGACCATAAGGGACAGGGTTGCTGGACCTGAAAAACAGCTATTTGTATATTCAGGATTCGGTGGATCAGCAAGTTCTAATTCCACCCCAGAGTTTTCCATATCAAACACAACTAACATGATACCGATGCAATTGCTGCAGGCTAGTTTGTAGCAACAATTGTACTCTTGTACTCTTTTTTTTTCTGATGTAATTTGAAATCACCAACTGCCCGAAACTTTACATTATGTCAGAATTTCATAATGAACAGATCAATAGAAATATTAAATCATTAACTTCAATTGAAGGTTATCAATGTTTTTTCTTCTCCTGTAAAAGTAATGCCAAATAAGGGCAAATGGGCTTGAAGTGACAATGGAAGGTTTAAAACTGAGTCTACAGATCACTGAACGTAAAAGGATCAGCTAAAGAGGTTAAAGCTCTCTCAGCTAACAGCTAATATACTAAGTGCGGGTATTTATGCCCTGCTGCCTTCATTCTCTTGCTTTAGTGTCTGAAGCAAAGGAATGAGGAAGGGATTACCCTCCTAAAATTCTCAGAGTGGCCTCTGATGATAACAACTAACAGTCATTGATCCCCCCACCCCGAATTTAGATGCTTGAAACATGAAATTCGTTTTCTGAAGCAGTTACAGAGAACATGTTGACTGCAGTAGTCAACACATTCTTAGTAGAAACCCTGTAACAAATCTATACTGACAATGTCGCACTCAACTGTGAGATGTGATGTCAACGGTGTATTTTTCCTGTTGGGTAAGAATGTGTTTGAGTAGTTAAAAATAGCTAATTTTACAGCTTGGTAGACATTATATTGAATCAGTATTAGCTGATAGTAAGGTGGAAATATCAGTATTGGAATAGAAGAAGCGTAAGTCCGATGACATGTCTGGCTTAGTTTTGATTTAAGCGACCCGGTCGCTACTGTAATGTATCTAGGCCCATTAGAAATGACTAAAGAGAGTAGGCTCCTCCAGGCTTACTCCCACTGTCAGTTTTCTGAAATTAGTATTGATTCAGTTTGAGTGAACATCATTTTCATGTAGTTTCATCATGTGCTGGCTGTTAAATGGATGCAGAGAGGTATCGGCTTACAACTTTCAGTTTCAGAATGACCACTGTTTGACCACTGGATATTCTTCATGAATAAATCAAGGCTGTGTCTCATGCACATAAAAAACGACTGTAGACAAAAAGATAGTGTGTACATATATTCTTCTATTTAATTATAAGCGCTATAATCCTTTCCAATGGGCTAATCACAGAGATGTCCTTTATAGTTTAGAGTGTTTTTTTAAATACATGACTTCAGATGTGCAGTACAGAGTGCCTCCTTTAGCAGTTGAAAAGGCTTTTAGGTACCATATAATGCATTTATCCAGCTGTATAAGTCGTTCTCTGATGTCTACATAAAAGGTAGGTGACTTTGGTTGGGATGAAAAATCCCCAGATGCAGTTTTACATGCCTGTTTACACCTTATGATTTGGCCCTAGAATGAAACAAGCTGTCCCTTTTGTTAGTGAGTTTATGAATAATCTGATGAGCTCTGATTTGTGGTCACACTTCCGGGTTCTCCTTCCACCTCTGAAGCTCCAAACTACAATTCCCACAATCCACCACCTCATGACATCATTGTCATATGTCCTCAAAGCACCAATCATGAACCGTTTTCCCGGTCATCCTCTCCCGTATACTAATCACACTCACCTGTATGTAATTTTATGGCCTGTATATATACTCCTTTGTTCGCCACTCTACTTTGTGAGGTATTGCAAAAACCTGGTTCACTACTGAGCGGGTCTCTTTGTATGGTTCTGGCAGTATTTGGGTTTTGATCTGTTTTTGTACTTTGGTTTGCCGCTTGGTTGCTGGATTGTTTTTCTGTTTGGTTTTCGACCCAGGCTTGTATTTTGTTTCTGTCTTTGTCACTTCCTGTCTTGGTATGTTCGCCTTGGTTTTGCTGCTGAGCGTTGAGTTATGTCTATCAAACATTACAAAAGCAAAACACAGTGCTGACCACATAGAAACCACATTTCAGAATATACAGGAAACCTCTGTGTAATAAGCTAGCTTTTTTCTTTTCATATCTAGCCTACCATACAGGTGCAGCTAGACTGTCTGAGGTGCAGCAGAGCTGTGGAGGTTTTGAAATACCTCAAATGTCCCTGCAGGGTCTACCAAAGAAAAATACCGCCCCCCCCTCAGATATCATCACTATGTGGCTGCCTCCTAATTCATCCAACTTAACATATCAAAGTTGAACCTCTGTTTAATAAGCTAGCTTGTCACTTTTCATACCTATATTAGCCTTACCTGTACTAACTTTTAATCTCAATATTTACAAAGTAAATAAAAGTTGTTTCTCACCATGAAACTTTCATTTTAAGATGATCTGCTTCAGCCAGCATACAGTGGACAGAATCATACTGCATGGCTGCTATTTACAGGTTGCTGTAGGGGTTGTGATGCTAATAAAGGTGGAACTGCTCCTCTCTACCAACGCTGAGCGAAGCTGCTTAGAATTTGGCCCAAGCATTTAAGGTGGAACAGAACATTTGATTAAGAAAACTGTTTACTGCCCTCTTTTGTATCTGCGGGATTTGTATTTGAAGTAAGAGGTAACAGTGTTTGAGGCTCTCAGCATGTCAGTTCTATGTGCTGAACTTTTCTTATTCAACTATGCCAATGTAAATACAGTTTTCCATTTGAGGGCACCTTTAAACGCAGTAGTTCAATATTCCATTTAGGACAAAATATGGACACAAATACCAAATTGCAGTTGTATTGCTACATATAGCCATTGCAGTACCTTTCAGTGTATTGAGCAGTCACTGGACGCCTGATTCAATGATTTTAAAAACTGGTCTCTATTTGTTTTTACCAAAATTATTTTTTTTTGAATCACGTGGATGATGATTCATCTTAACACCCAAATAGCATTTGGTGAGTGTTTAGAAGCCCATTTACACATTGCACACTTTTATGTCGCACAACAAACTGGAGACGATGCCAGCCGAGCCAGGGAACCAAAGGGTTTTAATGAAACAGTCCGGGGTCTCACACAACAACAGAACACCGGGCAGCAGGGAGTGGGGGCAACACCTGGTCATACGACGAAAGGGCAAGCGAGGGTCAGAAGCCGGAAGGTCAGACAGACAGGCAGACGAGAGTAGAAGGAGTATCAAAGCGCGAAAACCAGGAAGACGGAAACAGGGTCGAGAGCCAAAGAGCGAGAGAGAAACGAGCAGTCAAGGTTGAAGGGGAAGATCCAAGCGGAGTAGTCAAGAGGTGAAAATCAGGTCAGAAACACGGACAGAATGGAGTCAGGAGAAAACGCTCAGGATTGCACCAATATGGTAGGCAAAGCTTCGCAAGGGTAGCGTGTGTGTGTGGGAACTAAATAGTATTGGGGACAGCTGGGGCAATCAATAAACGGGAGAGGCGGACCGGGGAGGATTAGCGGAGCGCGGGCACGTGTGTGTGACGTCATCGGACTGTGCACTCTGGGAACTGGAGTTCGGGGGAGCGGCGGAGCCAGACCGAGCCGTAGACGTGACATTATGATACTGATATTGTGAAGGCTGATGTGATAATGAGCCTATTTTACCGTTTTTATTGTGCTTTAAGGGTGAATCCTCTTTTATTTTCTTTAGAGGACTGTGTCCTCGCAGCTGGGTGTGCCAGCATTCCTTGTGTGTTGCTCATGTGTGCTCCTGGCCTTGGCTACCATGGATTGAAGGCTTGCTAGTGGAGCGTCTCTGGCTGCAGCAAGATCAACGGGAGCTCCAGCGTTGACCCTGTCCTCAGTCTCCTGTTAGAACGCTGGATATGCCTGCTGAACTATCACTGGATGGTGAACCATTACCACAACACTGCTATGCCAGTAGGTCCTCGTCCACCCTTCTCCGGGCTGCTAGGGAGTCCTATCCCATTTCCGACCCCAGTGTAGGGACAACAGACAGCAAGGGAACAAGGGAAGCAGGCACAATAGTCTTAACTAACAACAACAGCATACACAACAAACATTAGAGTCTCTCCTACCAACAACATAGTGCTTCTCAAGAACGACTTCCCCTGGCACCACTGTATATCTATATACACTTACAATGAGCTGCCATTTGATTTCACAAACCTTCATTATACCTGCACTCTTTGACCAGTTTACCGGGTATTGTTTGACTGTCTGAGGTGCAGCCGTGCTGTGGAAGTTTCTAAATACCTGAAATGTTTCTGCGGGGTCTACCAAAGTAAAATATCACCCCCCCCTTCCCTCAGATATTATCACTATGTGACTGCCTCCTAATTCACTCGACGTATATCAGCAAAGCTTTGAGCACAGACTTCAGTGCAATCTATCTTGGGTGCAAACAGAAACAGATCTACAGTAACAGATCTACAGGTTTCACGTACAGCTCTGGAAATAAATAAGAGACCACTCCAGTTTCTTCTTAAATCAGCATCTCCACATGTACAGCAGGTTCTTAGTGAGGAACAGAAGTTCGGTTCTAGCTTTACTGGCAGATACAGTGAGTGTCTGGTTCATAAGAACAAGGTCAAGCAGTAAACACACAGGACAACACAGCTACAGACTGGCAGAGGACTAAAACCACTCTCTACCGACCGTGATGAGCTCCACCTTATTCCAATGTCACTTAACCACTGTAAGATGACCTCAAGTGACCTACAGAAAGACTGGTGAGCGGTGGCTGGGGTGAAATGCACAGCGAGCATAATTCAATAAACAGGCTTTTGGAGGCGTCATTAGTCATTTTCTAAAAAACAGATCTAAAATACGATATTTGATCTGGAATTTGGGAGACATGTTTCCAGTAGTGTATAGAATAAAACAAAACTGCTTATTATAGTCAAACACAAACCCAGAAACTGTAAAACTAGAGAGACTGATCATTTTGAGGTGGTCTCTTAAATTTTTCCAGAGCTGTATATCAGCAAATGCTTTGTATGTAAAGGCCAAGACTGATCTCCTGCAGCTGTTACCTTAAACATAAACAAGAAAATGAATATTGTTGTGACCTGCCACTGGCTTGCATTGACCTCTAGAATTTTGTCTCAGGAAGATGCTGATATGCAGACACTTACTGGAAAAAAAGGACTAAATGTTGTATGAAAAAATGTTGTTAAAAGTTATGTGAGTTTAATCTGTTATTCTGTCAGGGAGTATATTTAGTTAGTGTGTTCTGAGTGTGACTGGGGTCACCGGTGCAACTTCAGTGCTTTGATCACGTCTTGCAGCAGAATCACAGCCTCCCCTGTGCCTTACTCTGTGCTGACCAGTAGTGTCAGGATCGGGATTGCGCTCCCCAGTTGCCTGGTAAGGAACAGCAAGTGAACAACAGAGAAGCAGAGCCCAGAAGGAATAACTGGGAGAAACAGAGACAACACTATGTATGGCTTTACAGGGAAGACGGCTTGGCAAGACTCGATGGTAGAGCGGGTGCAAAAAAGCTCCCCGGTGCAAGGAGGCTCAAGGGCAGAGGTGGTGTACTGAGGAGAGATGGCAATGAGTGACAGAGGTGTCAGCAAAATGCTACAGTTCAGTGGCAGCTGCAGGCTGTAGGCCGAGTGCAGCATGAGTGAACTCCCATATGAGTTCATTGCTATGCATGTGCCTTTCTGCTGGTGTTTAATAAAAGAGCACTTCCCGTAGCAGAACTATGCAGCTTCACAACTCACAGCTGCAGCTTTCTTCAGATCAAACAATCTTGTAAAATTGTCACAGTTAACAAAATAGCATTTAAACACAATAGAAACACTTTTTGTAAATGTTGACCAGTTTGCTCATGGTTTGGTAAATCATACACAGTTTCATCAAAATCAGTCATATGGAAAAGTTTACATGGCATGTTCTGTTGTATTAATACATTCTCTACAGAGAACACGCTGAACTATGGCATTTTTCTGCACATTTTAAGAACATTTTATTTTGATGGTCCACTGTGGATGCTATGTAGACAGCCAGTCTGTTTTAAGATTCAATATATATGTGTATAAATAAGCGTAAACCTAATCCTTACCTTCAACACAAAACCTACACCTACACCTAAACCAAACCCTCATCAAAATGTCGTTAATAATCAACTAAGTATGAACAGAAAGGTTGTTAATAATTAAAGAATCTGTAGATCATCTACAGAGACCATCCCAATAAAGTGTAACAGCGAGTCACAGTTGTGCATTAAATGTGCAGAAGTGTGTTCTCTGCAGAGGATGGTTTCATTTGTTTTCACATAGAAACTCAACAAAGCATCTAATTTGACCAGAGATCAACTTTACTGAAGAAAACAATGCATGGTTCAACTGACTGAAAAGATGGAAATTGCATTTTATGGCATTTTATGACAAGGGCCAAAAAAGTATTGCATAGATCATAAACATACACGATTTATTATTTAATAGCTTTTTGGGGGATACCATTTACAGTGTAAACAGAATGATGTTGCTATCCACACTTAGTATAAATACCATGAGTTTACTATTTATGCTTAGTGTTTATAGTATTTATGCTTAGTGTTTATTTATTTGCATAATTATGGCTGTGGGGCTGTTTAGTGAGGTAGTGGTGCAGTGTTGGTGCCTACCATCAGGGACAGTTGGATAGGTTGTTGTTCACTTGCCTGCTATCCTGGCTATTCAGTAGCACTGGTTTCCATTGCTGCTGTTTTCAATAAAAGAGCTTTTGTCTGAAGTGCAATGTTTCCTATGTTTCCTTACTCTACACTGGTGTCATGTTTGGTGTCAGAAGTGGGACTGCCATGCAGGGAGACGGCAAACTCAGCAGTGAACCAGCAGAGAGAGCAGAGCCCAGTTCAGCGAGGATGGGAGGAGCTGTATGGCTATTGATGACCTGCCTGCTTTCCCAGATGTTCAGTACCGGTGGGCGGCGGACTCCACTGCTGCCGTGTTCAATAAAAGAGCTTTTGTCTTACAGCACAACGTTTCCCATGTCTTCTTACTCCCATGTTTTTCTTCTAAGCTTTCTTACAGCCACTCTCTACCTCTAGGGTTGCTGTCCCTGTTTGCTATTCCTATTGCTCACATCCACATGATTATATCTGCAAATGTAAATTTTAAAAAAAGTCTATTTTGTAGACTATTATGACTATTTTGTAATATGACTATTAAAAGTATATTTTTATTTTGATTGCAACAACTTTAGTTGATATGAAAGAGTAATTAAACATTTTATATAAGACAATAATAAAGGACAGTACATAATAATTTAGGAACCTGAGAAGTTCGCAAACATGGTCTTGCGACTGGAATTCAGCTGGAATTAAAAGTTTGCCAAATTATAACTTCAAAACAACCAAGAAAAAAGAAAAACTACCAAGAAATAGTTGTGTTTTCCCCCCTTTTACCCAGATGCGAAATCAAACCCCAGTCTTACACATGAAGGGCACTGCTGTTGTTCACCATACTATACCAACCATCATCATTCTGTTGTCTTCTGTAGGCCAACAATTTAATTAATTATTCTTGGATTGATTTTATATGTTTATCTATTTAATATTTATACTAACTAGCCAATCTTTTATTATTCCTCTTTTGTTTTTGTTTGGTGTACTACAGTCACATTTACCAGATGAGTTTGGTGCAAATAGGCTGAGGTTAATGCTGTTTTCACTTCCTAAGACGTGAACGCAAGTGTTTGTTGAAACTCACCCAAATGATGAAGTTGAACACGAAGAGGACGTATTTGATGCACACCTCTGTGCTGGTCAGTCCTGCTGCCATGATGACCGATGCTGAAACCGTGACCTGCTGTCCGAACTATCAACGCGCCGGGTCGGGTTATAAAGTGGTTATATCCCAGAAACTGCGGTGATGTGAAAGTGTCTCTGTTGTACTGATGCACTTGATGCGCTTAATCTCCGCTGGTCAGCGCCGCTCCTCCTCCGGGATGGCCGCGTGAGTAACGGCGCACTCCCACCACAATGGAGAGGGAGGGGGCTCAGAACAGCTCCAGCGTTTGTTATTTAGGGTTTTTTTACTCCCTAAAATATGTGAACACGTGACCTGTGAGTGGACCCTTCTTTGATTACACTATTTATTGAGTGAGATGCTGCATCAACCTCTCAGTCAGATCTGCCCCAAAGTATGGCAATATCTGACAAGAGTGAATTAGTTCTGCATGGATTTGTTGGCTCACTTCATGCAGAGCCAGCCCTGACCAATGTGACAGAACATGTATTCAGTAAACACTTCTGTGTCCACTGAGCCAGATGTTCCCATTTGGGTCCACATGACATGTGCCCCCCACCCCCATCCAGTTAGTTAACCCTCATTCAAGATGATTTAAACATGACAGAGAAGGATGTATAGCATCAAAAATTAAGTTAATATATTTTTTTTTTCAATTTAAATATGTTAAAATAATCATATCATATATATATTTCCTGGTTATCAGATTTCTAGGGCAGAGTGGGCTTTTAGTGTGTAAAGTGTTATGACTCTGTGTTAAGCTCCTAGTGAGCAATTAGGCATTAATACTTGGGATATTTAATCAAACATGTTGTCTAGTTTATAATGTTTAGATCTACATTGTTTGAGCTATTACTGAATATAGAAGGGCAATATCCTTTTAATAACAATATGACACAAAATTATAACTTTTGTGCAGTAATGGATGGGGAGTTTGGTTAACACACTCTAAAGGCTGATGTCATGATAACAATTAAGAAGTGATATCTTAGGTGACTCTATGGTGAGCTAAGTAATTGCCCCCTTACAACTACTAATAAATCAACCAGTTAACTAATTTCAATTGACTGTTGGCTTCAGTTTCACTGGCCACACCCAGGCATGACTACTGCCAGAACTTTCGATTCTAAACATTACTTAAATAAAATATGATTGATGTAATTTTCTAGAGGGATTCAAATATAAATGAAAAACAAACTCATTAAAATCTGCTTTGCTAAACCTCTGGGACTGCAGCCAACCACAATGAGAGTCATTATCCGCAAATGGAGAAAACTGGTAATAATGGTGAACCTTTCTAGGAGTGGCCGGCCTACTCAACTTTCACCAAGAGCACATTGGCTAATTATCCAGGAGGTCATAAAAGAACAGATGAACATTTAAAGAACTGCAGGCAACACTTGCCTCATTTAAGGTCACTGTACATATCTGGGCAAAACCAGCTTTCATGGGAATATTGCAAACCACTGCAGACTGAAAAGAACGAAAGAAAGAAAGAAAGAAAGAAGAAAGAAGGCTTATCTTGCATCTTTTACACAGCATGCTCTTGGAGTGATCTTTGTTCGTCGATTAATATATACAATCATATATACTTATATATAAAATTCTAAATGGTTCATAAGCATTCAAGCACTACTGTGTATCTACACTTGGGACTATATCGGTGCTGGATGTCCATGTACATGTACATAACCAGCATATTCCACCCTTTATCCAAAGCGACATAAGTAGCTGTTTTGGGATTCATAGCCACCCGGGTCTCCTGATCTACAATCGTCAGAGAGTAGTCAGATATCTGCTTTGCAACCGGTCATTAAACTCACAAAATAAGACGTGACTTAAACATAATATAAAACTTTCATACACTTATCAATGTGGTTGTTTTAACACAAAGAGCCAATGCGTAAATCCCTCAGTCCGTTAAGCATGTGGTTGGTTTCAGCGTGGCATCAAAATTGGTTTATTGCCATCTTGCAGTTGCTGTTTGTTTATTTGCAGGAGCGTGGCACCAACTAAGAAATCTAAAAGATAGGCGGGTAAGAATATACATGTGCTACAAGTAACCCACTTCCTGAGCTGAAATCCTGCTCTCCTTATAGGATTTCTTAGTTAGATTTCTGGGCCTTAATATGTTCTAGGAAATCATTGTGCAGTGTTTACATGACCACTTGAATAATCAGATAACTGCAGAAATCCGATTGTGATTGGACTATTAAGTGCATGTAAATGTGCTCATTATTGTAAACTATTCATTTTACAGTACATCAGTTAGGTGAGATGGCCCAGTAAACAATGGTCATCCGTGGGCGTCTAAAATGTGTTTAAGTATAGTCAGATATGTGATTTCAATGTTTCAACGGCTCAAGCGGTTTAAATGTTTACTGGGGGGACCAAAAAAATCTGCGTAGGCCCCCTTAAAGGCTAGAGTAGGCCCTCATGTTTAAACAACTCTCAAATCCCTCACAAGATTTAAAACAAGGGTGTAACTCAGGGGGGCAAATTGCTTTTCAATTTGATTCAATTCATGTTTTCTCTTTACGTCACATAGTGTCAGGTATGTCATAGCGATGATAATCACTATAAGCTGCATCTGTAGCGTTGGACTGATTACCATGGACAATGATTTTGACCCATTTCTCTGTATTTCATAAACAATTGAAAACCTGTTGACTTGATGGGCAGTAACTTGTATGGGCAGCTGCGTCAGAGATTAGGTCGGAAAACAGCGAGGCATTCCTTTAGCCGCAAAACCAAAGACTTAACACAAGCATCAATCACCTGCACTACAAGTGATCCCATGATAGTAGGATGCACATGCTGGCTCAGTGCCAAGACATACAAACTCACCAAACTGCAACATGACACAGTAGCCACCCAAAAAAAACAACCCCGTACAGACTCTTCCTGCACAAGTAGGTTTCTGAGGGCTTGCATTACGAAATCTGCGGCCTCTATAGATGCTGTCAGTGCGGATCATTAATATGTGCTGTTGCCTTACTCATCGTTGCCATCACTTTGTGATGGTCGCTGCATATGCAGAGTGTGACAGATCCTCCTCCCTCTCGTCTTTAACGTTTATGACTTTGTCTGATTTTCCCTCAAGCCGCTTGTACCGGGGTGGTACAGAGGAAAGGACAGTAAGGATAACAATTGAGCTTTTGGGAAAGGCACTGTTTTTGTACAGAAGAATGGAAGCCATTGTCATGGACACAGCGCCACACGCCCTCACCCACTTATCACAGAGTTGTGACAGGCATGCAGCTCCGTCAGTGCCGCACGTCATCCTTAGCAACCAGAACACAATAGCTGTCAATCATGTGGTTAGAAACAGCTCACAATCCACAGAATGTGCCAGTATGGAATTAGAAAGCATTGAATCATAGTGATGGAATGAAGAGACTGTTTACGAATAAGCGTGTTTTCCGGCAGCACTTTTAGGATGGCCTACAGGCTGCCTGTGAGTGGTAGTGCTGCTTTATTTAAATATGTTTTGTACCTTTTAATGCAGATATATTTGCTCTGTGTAACTTTCTGGTTCACTCGACAGTGAAAGAGCAGCTTTGTTGCATAAAAGATGGCGTTGAGAAGGTTGAAGGACATGAGTGAATGGCTTTAACATACCGCATATCATCATATTGCAACACACTGTCTCTTACAGAGAGTAATACTTGGTTGCATGTCCCCTCAACAGTGACACCAAATGATACCAGTCTCTACTTCACAAACTGGGCTCTGGAGTTTGTGTGTTACAGAATTTCGAAATGTTTGGAAATGATAATTGTTGGGATTGGCGATTTTGCTCAAATCATTCCACTGTTCCTACAAGTCTGCTGAACTAGTCACATACAGACACCTTACAGTTGTCATCCTGCAATTAGGGAGTGCCAGTTCTGGACATATGCAATGGGCTTGTGGAAGAGTGGGCTAAAATGGACGGGTAGTATCTCAAAAGGCTGTTGTGCTACTTACCTGACATTACTGACGCTGGCTTTTCTTTATCATAGTGCTGTGGGTGCCATAACAATGAGCTGCCAGTCTTCCCTCAGGGCCACACCCTCTCTCCCTGAAGGGTTGGAGCAGAGAGACTGAGCATTTCACCCTCCTCCCTGTCTTGGCAGTTCTCTTCATGGCTTGTGGTGCACTCCCTGCACTGCAAGGGGCGGAAGCAACAGTCGCACTGCTCCATTGGCTGCTCGCTGTTTTTTGCGGCCAGGTTCTGCTGATGTCTGTGCATCTTTGCCACACTGCTCCTCTCTCACTGTCCTCAGCTAGGCTCAGTCCTCCCCACCCTGTTGCCTCTAGTGCTTTGTATCATAATTTCCCTACAAATCACTTCTGACACCAAATGTAGGATTGGCATGAAGAAGTACATGGTAGACACCAACACTGTCCCACAGCCCAGCACAGAAAGACACAGCCAACCCTGCTGCACATATGTCTACACAGTCACATGTAGTTATAAGATTTACGTCTCTGTGACTCTGGCGATTCCCATGAGCCCTCACAAGTCCATGGTCGCATGAGCCCATATGGATGCTACAGTATGTTTGTCCTCTCGTTGAGTGCCTGGATTGAAATTTGTCAGGTCAAATCCAGTGTCCACATAGGTTAGCTTTGGCCAGTGGGCCACACTATAGGCAGCCCTGATCTAGAAGTTGTGAATCTATAGCCTAAGTGCAAAACAATGCCATATACATTCCATATAAATGTTGTAAAATGATACTTTGTAAGAAACCAAATGGGATGTGATGATGATCCAGGAACATCTGGGACTTCATAAACAAGCTAAAGAGAACAAAAAATAACCTTATTCACCAGTAAAAGAGATTTCATATGCTTCTGTTCTGAACCAGTTAAAGTTTGTTATATTTGGTTGTATTCTCGTTCATAGTAAATTACCATTTGTTTCCTGTGGGCTCTGTTATGCAGTAGAGCTAATTAGCGAATGAAAGTATGTGTCAAAATGTGTCAAAATATTTACATATTATTACGTAATTTTGCCATGCCCAATTTCCACCCACTAGCTAGGTTTTCCCCTATCACACAATGCTAACAAGCTAGAAGAGTGACGATTAACACAAACTTCCTTCAAGGCCTGTAAGCCTAGACACCACAACTTCATTGGACAGCTCAGTGTGCTTGGAAAATGCTAACTGCTTATTCAGCTATGGCAGCTAACCAGTATTGTGATTAGAGGAAAAGGAAGTCCAGCACGAGTGAAGCCAGTTATGCTATCTTGGACTCTGGGCCATGAATGGCTGTGGCATCACCAGGGACCGAATGGGCTCTTGATGATAAGACTAAGGCTCAGACAGTTGTGTCACTCGAGGGCCTGAAATATATAAAATTAAGCAGGATGATTATATGCACTATAGAGTCTAATGTTGGCTTTAATTTGATGGAATTTGCTTTCAGTTTACAGAAAGACACATAAAGATTAGCTTAGATAGGCTGAATGTTCTTCCCCATTCTGTTCAATTAGAACATCACTGTGTTCTTACTGCTCTTGGTCGTGAACATTGTGTGCTTTTTTCTTGATTAGAGGCCGAAATATCTGCAACAACCCTTTTCTCTTATCTTTTGTGTCTTCGTTGCACACTATGTGACTGAAACACAATGTTCAGATGCTGTTGCGTCAATGTCCAATGTACTCCTTTTTGTTAGCTGCAGTAGGACCTATTTATTTATAGAATCCATAGACTGGTATCATTATGTTGCCTCTTTTAGCGCTGATCTAGGAACACCAGCAGGTTTATCATTCCTGGTGATTACTTCCAGACACAAAGTGAAAGACAAGCATGTGAAAGTGAAAACCAGTCTACGGATGTTATTCTGACCTATTAACCTCAACAGAATTTAACAAGCTCACCACTGCTAACCTATTATCAGTGACGGGGATAAAAGAGCCTGTGTTCCTCTCCAAAAAAGCAGAGGTTCAGCCTGGCAGCCCTCTCTGTCTGACACAAAGCCAGCCTTCAGAAAGTGTTTCAGCATCTTGTGAGGCCGTGAGATTTTGGTAGATCACCACACTGCGGGGGAAAACAGATGAGGACTTTTTCCCTCTTTTTAGATTCTGTAGGAATGTGGACTGGGACTCTAGTCAGCCTTGCTGTCAACTTTTCAGTCGTAATTTAATATTTAATACGTACAGTTTTGACCAAAGACAGGTACCAAGATACCGAGTTGCAAGATATCCAATTTACAGTGTCAGTAAAAAAGCAGGAAACAGAACATATTTAACAGAACATTATGCAGAATTAAGTGAACAAAGGGTGGTCTTTTACACAGTACCTTATCTGCTATTGATTATTAATTATAGTTCTGATAATGACATCACGCATTAAATTGTGTCATAGAGAGAAACTTCTGAGTAAATCCTGAAAAGTTTCTTCTTCATCTCCTCCCTGTTGATGATCACTCGATTTTATTTGATGATCAACTTCATCTGCATTTCCTCTTTACTGTATTGTACAATATGAATGATTTGTTACATCAATAACACACCCTTGGTTACAGAAAGCATAACCACCCTGAAGGTTACTAAGGTTACTCCTGTGTCTTCAAGCCCCACCTCCCAATTAACCCAGTGTACTTTGATTGGTCAACTCTGCTCTGACTGGTCAACCACCTCCATGGATACCTGGTGATATGAAGTGTTTTTGATGTTTGAATGAATGTAAAATGTTGACCTAAACATGTCTTGGTATTTAATCGTTTTGTGGAATAAAACCATTTAAATTACACGTTACTGAGTTTTATGTAATGTTGAGACTGATAGAATTGTACCTAAACATAAGACTGTTTTAGGGGCGCACCCTACATGTTCCTCTCCATGAATGGATTTTTAAAAACATGTTTTAGGTCACAAAACTCTCAGAAAACAATCTTAGGCTTTAGCTAGTGTATTCATAATCATTTCATGTAATAACGTTCTGTGATGGAACTTTTAGAGGCATTAAACTCTTCAGACGTCTGGTTCCCATCTCCACCATTGTGAACCGTTTTTTTTACTCTGTAAATTTCACTAGAATGGAGCATCTCACCTCAAAACCCCTTAAGACTGGCTTTGTTTACATCTTAACCACAAGCTAAATTCAAATTAAATTCCCGCTTTGAAGTGCAGTGCTTCAATTAAAAACAGCTCATGTTAAGCTTTGGTAAGAAAGAAACTTAAGGAAAACTTAAGAACAGATACTTAATGTTTTAATACTGTATCAAGAAAAATAGAAAGAATTAAACAATTCAGAGCAGAATAAATAGGTTAAAGCAATATTTTACATCAAACCAAATGGTAAAAGTATTAAGTGCAAGGTTTTGCTGTAGATGCGAAGAAGAAGAAGATGTGTCTGTAATTCACATGCTTGTCTCAAAATGTCTTGACTAAACAAAGTGGTTTGCTTGTCTAAAATCACACACACACACACACACACTTCCTGGTATTATCTATGCTGACAGCTCAGGAAACATTATTGCCTTCTTGGAAAGAATTTAATCCCCCCCCCATTTAACTGTCTGGTAACCATGTTATTGGAAAACAATGCTTATAGTGGGTGGAAGATTAGTTTATACTTGTGGAACAAAGCTATTAAACATTTCCTTTCAGTCACATGGGAATGCTGTGTTGTAATACATGAAAGCATGACGTATGACACTTTTGTGTTTATCCATGCTTATGTTCTTTGTGGCAGCTGTTTTAATGCTTGTGACTGTTTGATTATTATGTGTTGTGGTTTTGCGCTTTGCAAAAGTAATAAAGATGTCTCTGTAATGTCTAAGAGCCTTTACCGCACTCATATAATCACACAGCTGCATATTGCTGACATGGCAGCTACTGAATTATTCACAGTAGTAACTCAGTTATACGTCTTAAGTCTAATAACTAAATAATAAATCTAGAGTTCAAGGGGTCCTTCAAAGGGTAAGAAGCAGTTTGATAAGGAAGGGAACCTGACACCTTCGTGATCTGACCACTTGAGGGAGCCAGTGACACATTTTCTCCACACGCCTTCACTCTAGGGAAGACTGCAAGTGACAAAAGAGAACACCTGCTCATCCCTTCTTATGCTGTTTGTTATGTAGTGTATATACACAAAGCTTGAAAACCCCCAGTAAAAGTATGTGTTTTCTTGGTCCTGGGTGGGAATGAGTAACTAGGGAATAAAGTTTTTTCTGCAATTTCACTGTCCAATTTCAATTT
>CM067474.1:19648662-19817714 GCA_034552555.1 Semaprochilodus insignis | reverse complement strand
TATATATATATATATATATATATATATATATATATATATATATATCACATATCGTATATCTTAGGCCACCATGTTGTTGCCATGTTTGCTAATTCAGCATGGAGTTGTAGTGACATGTGCAGCCAAGCCTTGAACTCTTGGCATCTTGAACCAAGATGATCAGTGTTCCTCACACAAGCACTTAAAACCAATTTTCTTTGTTGCATTTTGATTTCATTAGCCATGTTTGTTTGAAGAATAACATGTTTTGCCAGGTGTATGGGATGAAGAACCTGAGGGCTGATAACACTCATTCATTTGTTTCATTTGGTTAATCAAACTATACCTATTCGAGGGCTATTCACTCACAATCCTTTACATCTGAGTGTATTGTCTTGTTTGCCATCTAGCCCCCTGAGTGTATTGTCTTGTTTGCCATCTAGCTCCCTCAGCACTGGCCCCACCAGCCCGGACAGTAATCCATCCCTGTATACTATCACTCCTGGGTTTATCATGGGTTGGCTAATGTGTTGCACCTGACGCTTGTTTTCCTTCCTTATTCATGGTTCTTCTCCTCTAACCAGGATATTGATCTGAAGGTTTGTGGCGGCGGATATTAAGCCTAATGTGGACTTAATTTATTCATGTTATTTATGGTGTTTAGGACCTTCAGGCTCAAAATGCTATAATAAAGCATTTTAATTCAGCTTCCATGCCCCCGGATCTGCCTGTGATCTCAGTGGGTAGCTGCACAACTGTACAATGATATTGCTTATTATATAAAATAGTCCTAAGCCATAGACGCTGTAGTAGGGGAGCTGAGCTGGAGTCCCGGAGTGCTGATACTCAGCACAGTTTGGAGACCTCCCTACTTAAACTTGCCTAATTCAACTAGTCAGTAAATTATCAGTGGGCTTTCGGGGAAATTACCAAACTGCAATATTTTTTGGCACCTTGATTTTTCATAGCATGTGACCCGCTGGATCTCAAGCTGGGCGCCATGTGCTTAATGAACCTAAAGCTTTATTTATTACCTGTTCTTCTGATACCTGTACATAGTCTGTAGCTTATGGACACAAAATTAACATAACTAATCCAATATGTCAGTACTGTTATAGCCAGCTGTTTGTTTGGTAAGAGTGCTAATCCACTTCATTTCCAGCACCCCACCTTGTACAGTTGAGCCTAGGTAGCCTAGGTAGGTAGCGTAACCCTGAAGCGAGCATGAATGGGATGATGAAGATTCATTTACCAGCCCTGTTTTTGAAGAGTTAAAAATGTGACATATTTCACGTTCTTGTTTCCAAGGGGGAAATCAACCAAATCGAGAGCAGCTGCCGAGCTGTGTGGGTGAGCGCTTTATGTCTATTTATGTGCAGAGCCTCTGAATGGAATAACTTTCAATCTCATCCATACCATTCCACTACCATGCCCTGAATGTGTAAGCCTGCTGGGAGATTGGCAGTGTGATGTACTGGCCTATATCAGCAACCCACGATAGCTGAGATTATTCAGAAAGCGTTATCCTCCATATGTTGTATTTATTAGTGCTATATGAAGTAAAAACAGCTCATATGAGTAGCTTAAAGATCGTTGTTCCTTAAGCCATGTTAGCTGAGGTTTGAGCTGAAACATTGCCATGCTGTGAGGTTTCTGGGCACAAGAAGAGAAACACATGTTTGGCACCATGCTTGGAACATATGCATGATCTATACAGTGCTGTACAAGGGCACTGAGGCATACTGTTTAAGCCCATTTAGCTTTGCAGTAAGTGTATTGTTGCTTGTAAAATCACCAGAAATATACCAGAATTAATGCAAATAAACATAAATATACAATAAACAGTATGACGAACTGCTTACACTGAAACAATGTAGTTGGCCACTTGTAAGTTCAGTAGCACTTGTGACAGTTTCACTGCTGCGATATTTAATAAAAGGGCCTTCATCTAAAGTGCTGCGTTTTCTGCATCTTCTTAATTTTACAGCACACTGGTGTCAGAAGTGGGATCAAACCCCCACCACCGCCCCGCGCTTTATAGGGGTGCCGATATCAAGAAACTGAGGGGGTGCGGTGGAGAGGACTATAAGGACTGGCAGCACGTCCAAGACTGTTGGTAAGGACTGCAATGAAGGCAGAGCGTTGAGGCTCATCAGTGGAGTCCGTGTCAGCGCAGTAAGACCCTCTGATAGGGCCAGCATAAGAAGGTTTGACGGTAAAGCCGGCAGAGCAAGGCTGGAGGCCAGATGCAATGGGTGTGGCCTAAGGTCAAGGCTACATGTGTAGCATTCCTCTTGGCTTTAACAGCACAGTCAGTGGGCAGCAGAGAAAACAGAGAGCAACACGGTGTCCACCACTGCTGTTGCCACCACCCGCAGTCGCATGATAAGTGATGCTGCTGAGGAGGACTGCTGCACTGGGGAAGAGGATGCAGCCGTCAGTCTGGCTGTTCTAGCAGTTATGAGGAAGAGTACTTGACCCTGAAGGAGGGCTGGAAGCAAGCTCAGCTAAGATTATGCCCCCTTGGTATGTCTGTGAGGGGGTGGGCCAGCATGCCCCTACGTGCCTCAGCGACTACTGGATGTTCTTTGTGTGGTCGCCACGATGGCTTATATGAAAATGTGGAGCATTGTAGCATCCTGCTACTGACTAGCGTGAAGCCATGAATACACAGTAAGCGTAGTAGTAACCATTGCGACCACGAAAAGACTTAAAGCCATGCAAATAGCTGTGACTGTTACCGTTAAAAATGGACACATATGTTGCTTGTGTTGTTTAGTATAGTTGTTTAGTGGGATAGTAGTGCATTGTTGGTGCAGGTTGAGGTGTGTGGCTGTTGATCACATGACTGCTATCTCAGCCATTCAATAGCGCTGCCAATGATCTCACTGCTGCAATGTTTAATAAAAGGCCTTCACTTAAGGTACTACGTTTCCTGTGTCTTCTTTCTCAGTGCCATCGTCACAAAATTATGCACTGTTTGCATATGAGAGGCATACTACTGTAACCCGTTAAGTGCACTACATAGGGAATAGGGAGCCATTTGAGATTCAGTCATAATAATGTATTGCTTAGCCTAGCCAGGTAGCCTATTGGATGACAACTACAAGTAATACCGGGCCACCTTAAGGAGAGGTTTAGAAATGGTTAAACAAGCACACTGACATGCAACACCGCAACCTTTGTGCTAATGTTATCTGTACTAATGTTTACCATGCTACTGTTTTATTCTAAGTTCTTCAGGCTCTCAAAATGTTTGCACAGTATCGTATGTCTTTACATTGAGTTTTCAGTGCATAAATCACTAGTGTAAACTCAACCACTGGCTCTGCCATTAGTCTTGACGTTCATCTTTCACAGGGCCTCTAAAGTTCTCAATGTGCACTATCATGCTGATTAGCCAGGCTGACCTCAGTCAATCTAAAACCCCCAGTGCACATATGCCAGTCACATAGCTGGGCCTAATAAAGTCTACGACATTGTTGATTTCCTTGAAGACAGGTCAAGGGTTCCTCGAAAGACGGGTACGTGCCACCTTAATATTTAATCACCAAGATATTTAACTGCCCCGCTGTAATAAGACACTATGTCTCACAGGAAGGCTTTCAGAGCATTCAGGGTCCAGACTCGCCCTGGACAGATTTACTGCATCTTTAAACTTCTGGCACTTTTTTTCCACTGTCTTTCTGTTTTTTATTCATTATTTTCTTAACTGAGAGCTTAAAAGGGCTATTTTTCAGAATGAAAGTCCCATTTTGAGCTCTTTTCCACCGAGCTGAGGTCAAAACAGGACTGGCATGGGTCGAGGACTCTGTGCACTAAACCAAGACAGAAGGTCCTGGCAATTAGTCAAAGTTTGGCCCGACCATAAGCCTCCTCTCGAGCAGGCATGGTATTAACTGCCACAACCGTCTGCAAAGTAAGCCTGGACAAAGCCAGGAGAGGATTTCACAACCTGACTGCACCCAAGCGTCCCAAGACCCGTTTGCCGCTGCCTTTCGCCTGTGACATGGCCGTGAGCAGGTCCAGATCGTCCTCGCAAAGCGGTAAGTGTCACCCCAGGCTGAAACAAACAGAGCTGGCGTGTTTTGCTAATCCCCCATAGTGTGTATTTTGCTTCTCGCATGGTTGGCGCTGTTGCGCTTTAGCCTAATTAAGTTGCTGGTAGTGATGAAGGTGGCGTACTTCTGGAACAGTGAGCTGCCACAAGCACGTATTTAATGATCTAGCGCAACAGAAATCGAATTTACAGCGCTGTGAGAAGTGCTGGGCGCGCATTTACGCACGGGTAGAATGCGTGTACTGTCCTCAGGCTTGCTTTGGAGAAAAGTTATTTGAGTTATTTGAGCCTTTAAACGGTTTATTGCGCATAGAGCTTTTTAAAGGTGGCTGTCCGTGGTGCTGAAAGCAAACCCAGTGACTGGCAAGAGAGCCCCAGTTCAGTCTATACATAAGAAATCACTATAACATAATATAACTTATATAACATATAATGTTTTTGTCCATGCAGTTGAAGCTTGGAATAACGCTGTGGACCAGATGAAGGTGTCCATGGCCACGAGCGAGTCATCCTCCATTCACAGCGACAGGCTGTACAGCATAGCGAGGGAACTTTCCGGAATGGGATTCGATCCGGTCAGCTACACGTTTGACGACCCCTTCACCTTCATCGATGACCGAACTCGCTCAGTGAGTGCCTTTCGATGCTGGCAAATATGATTTGTCTTCAAGTTTTTTGCTTTTTTTTGCCATCTTATGAGACCCCGCCCCCCGTTAAAATTCCATACCGTCTCTTACCTCAAGTACATACAACCAGTGGTGGACGAAGTGCACAAGCCATGTACTTGAGTTACAGTGGAGATTCAATAGGAACAATATTCCTCCTGTAAACGTAGAAGTTCCTCCCTTTAGACCTCCACTGGAGTAAAAGTACTAAAGTATTTACCTTCAAATGTACTTAAGTATGGAGAGGAACAGTAGCGTGATTTATTATGGCTCTAACGTCCTATTACCATTTCTGAAACAAGACTCTTAATCAGCTCAGTTTAGGTGAAGAGACTCTAGTGTCTCTCAGTCCACCAGTCTTTAATAGAAGGTCATTAATTAGTCTGACACCGATGTCTATTCAAATGATCATAAGCACAAAACACTGAAGGAGAACATTAGCTAGAACCAAGCTCTGTCCAACAGTTCAAAACAAGCTCATAACAAAGTGACCGCTGTACCCTGATTGGTTGGATCTCTTTGCACCTCTTTTGTTTAAACATGTTACATTTTTATGCACATGTAAGACAAAAGGAAGGACAGATTTTGGATAATGTAGTATAGTTAAAGTAAGATATCTGAGTTTGAAATGTAGCAGAGTTAAAGTAAAGAGTCAGCCAGAATGGAAACACTTCAGTACAGCTACACCAACACACTACTTACAGTACAGTAACCAATCACGTTTACTTCCTTACTGTCCATCACTGATTATAATACCACCTCTATAATACCGTCTCTTAAAAACGTGACACTGGATAAGAGCTCGACCCGGAGGAACCTGGTACAGAGATACCTGACGCAACCTCCTCCAGCTCTTTATAGAGTTAAGAGGACTCATTCAGTAGAAGGATCCATTATAGTACAGCTAAGATTTAGCCCCAGAATAGCTGAATGGTGTAATGCACGTCATTCTGCCAAGGCTGTCTTAGGTCATGTTCTGGCTGGGTCCCAGACTGACAGAGCTTCTGTGTTTAAAACTTTATCACAAGCATCAGATGAGGAAATGCAGACTTCATTTTAAAAGCTTCAGGAAATGAAGCCAGAAAAAGTAATAAAAGAGGAAAAAAAAGATGCCTTTGCCTTTTCCTCTCTCTTAGCATGAAGAGGGATTAGAGTAGACTTTGGGAATGTCCAGCTGGGTTTACTGACCAGTGCTCTTCTAGAGGGTCAAGCACCCAAACAATACAAAACAAACAAACATGCAAACAAATGTGTGCAATGCATGCAGTCTAGGATTTTACACCCTTTAAAAAGGATGTTCAAGAGCTCTTCGATAAAGGCAATGGTCACTTACACTCATTCAAAGAATAGCTGCACCCAGAAGGAAGTGTCAGATTACAATGCTATTGGGAAGGAAGATAAAGGTTACCAAAGGTTTACTGAGCTACATATACAGAAGTAGTGTCTCTCAGTATGACGTTGGGCTGCCATGTTTGCTAATGCAACATGTCAGACGTCTCGGCATGGAGTTGTAGAGGTTCCTAATGGTGTCCTGCGGGAATCCGTCCCATGCAGCTCGAATATTCTCACACAGTTCCTGCAGATTTTGCGGTAGGGGTGGAGATGGAGTGACACTTTCAATGGACGTGTGACGCCTGACAACAAATTGTTCATCTTGGCGCTGACCACGGTGTCTTCACACACAGATTCATTCCTGTTGGTTGATTCCTTCTGAGTGCAACTATTTGTGCAGCCCAATTTTTGTGACCATGAGTGTATAAACAGTCATTTATATTTACACCAGTGGAAACCCTTCATCCTCAGTTTGTTTTAAGATGGTGTAAATAATAACTGAAAATATGGAATACGAATGTAACACATTCATTATGGAGGGATGAATAAAGGGTCTTCTAAGGCAACATCAAAGGGTGTTCTTTAATCAACTTTAAACATGAAAACTCATGTGTAGGTTCACTGGTGGTTTTAAAGAGTAAATAAAATTCAACATTTTCAACAGTACTTTGGCATATGTCTAGGACCATAATAACTCAAAGAGCTACTTCCATGCTTAAATGGTTCTTGCATGACTATGTGGTTTGATTCAGTGATTCGGTGCCTGTTGTATATGATTCTTTAAAGAACCGTTTGTAAATGGTTCAACATAGCAATATAGCTCTATTATGGCTCTTTTAGTCATTATCTAGTACTACATAGCGTCATTTCTGCTAGTAGTGTATGGTGTTTGATTTTGAAGGCAAGCACATCATTCCTTGCACATCATTGATGTATAGGTGGAAAGGGTGTTTAATGTAATACTCTGATTAAAATGGTTAAAATAAATTGCATAAACATGGCATTGGCATGAAGCTGGTACTGGGCTGACGTTTTGGTCCTGTATCAATATTTGATATCAGCTTTCCTGCCTAACTGTCTTGTTCGTCTCTCCTGCCCAGCAGAGATGGACAGATCAGCCTACACTTATCCTCCGGTAAAAGCAGCTTTACTTCAAGATGCTCGGGAAGACGTACAAGTAGCTACTAAAAGCAACTTGAGTAGGAGTGAAATGTCTCTGCTTGAAACTCCTCAAGTGTTGAGTTCCCTATAGTATAGAACTGCAGCAGTACATCCAGCATCTATGAGCATAGGAGCTGAAGTCTGTTCTGCTCTGGTCTTCTCTGTTTGGGATCCTTTCTGTTCAACAGAATAGAACACAAATGAAACAGATTGTTAAAGGCTGAAATGGAAGACTGTGGTTTCCTATAGGAAATGAACGAGCATTCAAAAGCTTGGGAAAACCACAAGAAGTCAAACTCATGCTTAAAGCGAAATTTCACCAGTTTGTTTTAACATTCCTGAATTATTCAGTCACTGAGATGTATACAGTCAGTGTGGTTTAAGGCGAAATCTTTCACTTACAGACTCTGATTTCTATACAGTGGTGGTGATAGGAACTAGGGTTGCCATGTCTACAACACAAATAAATCTGAAACCACCAGTGAACCTACACATTTTCATAATGGGTTTTCATATGCAGTGTTGTTTATGGTAAAACAATGGTAAATCTGAAAAACAAGCCCTGCATGTACCTCTCCGCCATGAGTGGGTTCAAATAAATGCGTCTTGCGTACTGTTATATGTTATATTATATATATTGTTAAAATGACATATACATTAAACCTTAGGTGCCTACTTCCTATTACCACCTCCATGAACAATTCTGAATCTTGAGAGTCTCTCTAGGACTTAAAAAATCATAATTGCTAACTACGTCGTTGTGTAGTTGTGGAGTTCAAACTACAGCAGCAGACCTGTGGTTAGCAGCTTAGTTCCTGGTGATTATGTCATTGATGGTGCAGGACGCAGTTGGAGGCATGTCAGTAAGCTAAAACATTTACATCAGTCTTCTGGTGCCGACATGGTTCAAACTACTGTGGTACAAACAAAGTATGAGAGTTTTTGGAAACTTGAAGCAATCAACCGACAGGAATGAAACTTGGTGGGTAGGGTTGACATTGTGAGACATGCGAATGATTGTGAATGAAAGTTTCATGCTTGGCCATGCACGTGATGTAAGCAAGGACAGGTCGTATCGCTGTACCTGACTGACCCAACAACCACGACTGCAGACATTCAGCGAATAGTGATGCCCTCCATGAGTCACCATCTGCAGGACTACATGCAGACAGATTGTTAACACCATGTCAAAGTGACAAAGACTGCAATGGTGTCATACCAGACTGTCATGCAGTGACTTGGAATGGCAGCAGGTCATCTTAAGTGACGAGTTCCGCTTTTGTCTTGGTGGAAATGACTAACGAATCTGTGTGTGGAGGCACTGTGGTCAGCGCCAAGATGAGCGGTTTGTTATCATGTATCACACGTCCAGAAGGTCTGGTGTCACTCCATCTACCACCCCTACCACAAAATCTGCAGGAACTGTGTGAGAATATTCAAGCTGCATGGGATGTATTAGTGCAGGACACCATTAGGAACCTCTAGACTCCATGCCGAGATGTCTGGCATGTTGTGTTAGCAAACTCTGAATGATGCTTTTTAGATCTCAAAAACTGAATTATTCAGAAAACTCAGTGTTTTTATTCACTGCCTGCTACTAATGAGTTGAAATCTGTTTAGTTGTAAATTGGTACCATCATAATACAATCAATTCACACATTTATCTGCAGCATTTATCAGCTTCTACTCCATTAAATACAGTCAGACCAAAACTGTGATTCCAAACTTATGCACGCTGTAGTGTCAGTGCTGACTGCACAGCTGCCCCGTGTATGCTAATCTGTGCTAAAACGCACTAAAACGCGCTAATAACGCGCACTTTTGCGTCTGAGCACGAAACACTGATCGCAAATTCTCACACTCTCGCATTACCACCAACCCCTGAACGCGTCCGCCCCGCGCGCACAGGTGTCTCCCTGATTCCTGGTATCAGCGAGTGACGAATCCCGAGTTTCTATGGAGATCCGTAGGTGCGCGCTGCTCCTAGTCAACTGGCTGGCAGGCACAGTGCGCGATGCAAACAGCACATAGCAGGCAGGCGGATGGGTGGCTCGCGCTGCGCGTTACATGAAGGTTTGGACGATGAGGATGGCTGGACGCGTTGCGCTTGAGGTGACAGGGGTGTGGACATGCTCTGAATAAAGCAGGCAGTTGTGCAACTCGTCTGAATCTCTCTCTCTCTCTTTCTCCCTCTCTCTCTCTTTCTGGCTTCCCTTAAAGAGCTCCAACATGCTGCACTCTTCCAGGGATGACAAGCTACCTGTGAGTACACTGTTCAGTTTCTTCATTGTAACCCGGTTGCTGTGTTTGCTGTGTGATTCGTTGAGGGTTAGAGTCATATTGTCTGAAGTAGTTGGGACTTTTAACTTTGAACCAGGTGCACTGCCCCCTCGGAGTGAAGAGTGCCGCTCTCCTTGTCTTTCGTTCTATATTTAAGTGTATTGAGAGCAGCCAAATTAAGAAGCAATAGTCTGACCTACATCCATGCCTGTCATGCCCCCCTCCCTCTTTTCCTCTCAATGTGAATTTGATATGCAGGCGAAGCGGTGAGCGCTGCGCTTCTCTGTTCATTGTGTTTCCCCGTTGGCGCTTTCACAGGTGGTCAACAACTTCATGGATGCAGGGCACGAGCTGGGCAAAGGGTTGTACTTTGCCGACGGGAAGAGGAAAGTGGACTATGTGCTGGTCTATCAGTACCGGAGGCCGTCCTCCATCCACGAATCCCCCGGCCAGCACCGGCTCTCCGTCATCTCCAACGGCAGCTTCCCCCGAGTGGGCAGCAAAGAGCCTGAAGGGGCCAAGGAAGAGCATGCGGAGGTGGTGCTGGACATGGGCCCCACTGACCCGGCCGAAGCTGAGAAGCTCATGATCCGGGAGGAGTTTGAGGCCAACCTGAGGGAGGCTGGTCTGGAGATGGAGCGGGACAACGAGGTGGGTGCGGGATAATGGCTGTATCGTGTACAGCTCCTGAACCCTCCTGAGGAATAGGACTGTTTCTGTTGACTCTTTCTGTTATGGCGACAAACTGTTCCACTTAATGGTACTTCAGCGTACTCTGCTTCTCAACCTGAGAATTGAAAGGCGTTATGTCAGCATCCAAGAAAACACTGGTAGTCATTGTTGAGCCAAGCAGGTGTGGATGAGGTTGACTTTCAGATGTTTAGATATTTCAACAGAATGTGTGGTTCTTTGAACAGTGTTGAAGAGGGGAACCTCAAACATTTAGACGTTTCAAGAGAATGCAAACTCACAAATCATACGTATTGGTGTTGTGAGATTGACTTTCAGATATTAGGATGTCTTCGTAGATCACAATTCCAGAAAACACTTTTTTTTAGCAAGAGAAATGTTCATGAGGTCATCTTTTTACATGCTTTGATGTTTCAGCAGAATGCAAAACCTCAAGGAACTTTATTGAACAAGAGAGGTATTCATGAGGTTGACTCAATCAAGATGATCGTAATCCAAGAAAACATTAGTGACTGAGGTGTTTTTGAGTAAAAAAGGTTTTTATAAAGTCAGTTTTCAGTTTTAGGACATTTCAATAGGGTGCAGTCTTAGGAAGCACTAGTAGCTGTCATTGTTTTGAAGAAAATAAGAAGTAATTGTCAGAGGAAAAGAGGTGCTGATGAGTTGTATCTCTATTGGATCATAATCCGAGAAAACCTTTGTGACTGTGTTTTTTCAGGTCATTTATGGAATATTAACATGTTTCGGTGGGAAGCAATCTCAGAAGGCACTAGTAGTTGTCGTTTTTTTTTTTTGAAGAAAATAGGTATTGATGAGGTTGACTCTCAAATATTAAACTATAATATAATTCCAGAAATAACTAATTGCTGTTGTTTTTGACAAAAAAAAAATCTGTATAAAGGAAAGAAAGTTTTAAAAATGTAATACAATACAATGCACTACGAGCAGTCATATTTTTAGCAATACATGTGCTGATACATGTGTATTACCTGAATGCAATACCAGAAAGACCTTACGACAACTGTTTTAGAGCAAAATAAATATTGATAAGGTTGACTTTCAAATATTAAGCTATAATGTAATCCCAGAAATAGGTATTTTCTGTTGTTTTGACAACAGTATCAATATACACAAAGGAAACTTTAAAAATGTAGATGTTTCATTACAATGCAATCCCATAATGCTTTAGGAGCTGTCATGTTTTTTTTGCAAAACATGTGCTGATGAGGTCAACTTTCAAATATTTAGATGCTTCAGACAAAACCTGACCTTGTTTTTGAGCAAAAGAGTAATTGATGAGGTTAACTTATGAAAGATAGAAAAGATATAAAAATGTTTCAGTGGATCATAAACTTATCATAAACATTGGGGACTGCGAAGGTTGTTTGAGCAAAAGAGGTTTTCCTACATTCTCTTTTTAAAATTTAAGATGTTTTAATGGTGCAATCTCAGAAAGCACTAGTAGCTATCGTTGTTTTGAATAAAATGGGTATTAATGAGGTTGACTTTCAAATATTAGGCTATAACATAAAACCAGAAATTGCTATTTGCTGTTGTTTTTGACAACAATGTCAATATGCTTGTTACTGTGGCTGTCATTTTTTAAGGAAAAGTGGCATTCTTAAGGTCAAGTTTTGAATATTAAAATCTTTCAATAGGACGCCATCCCAGAAAATACTAGTAGCAGCAGTCATTTTCTGAGCAAAAGAGGTGTTGCGAGGTTGACTTTCAAATATTAAGGACTTTCAGCTGAACACATTCACAGAAAACACTTGTGACTGTGGGTGTTTAATAGGTGTTGATGAGGTTGACTTGAATATTAAGGTATTTCAGTGGACCACAATCTCAGGAAACAGTAAAGTGACTGTGGGTGTTTTTGAGCAAAAAGAGATATTCATGAGGTTCACTTGTGAATATCAATATATTCAATTCAATTCAATTCAATTCAACTTTATTGTCATTATACCAGTACAGGGTTGCACAGTATAACGAAACACGGTCAGGCTCCTTCTCCAGTGCAGTTACAAGAATATGTGTATAAATATATATATATATAGAGTGTAGTGCAAAGACAAAGACAATGTGTGCAATATATATATATATATATATATATATATATATATATATATATATATATANATATATATATATATATATATATATATATATATATATATATATATATATATATATATATATATACAATATATGTTTATTGGATCATATATGTTTATTGGATCATATTGAAGCCTTAGCGATTGTGGTTTTTTTGGGTGAAAGAGATTTTCCTAAGGTCATGTATGGAATATTGATGTTTCAGTGGAATGCAGTCTCAGTAAGCACTAGTAGCTGTCGTTCTTTGAGGAACAGAGGTGTTCGTAAGGTTAACATTTCAATATTAAGATGTGTTGGTAAGGCCGCAGTGGCAGAAAGCATTCGTGGCAGTTGGTTTTATAAACGAAAGAGGCGTTCATGAGGTCAGCTTTCGAATATTAAGACGTTTCAATGGAACGCGGTTCCTAAAAGCACTAGTAGCCGTCGTGTTTTCAGCAGAAGAGGTCTTCATGGGGTCAGCTTTCCAGTACCAAGACATTTCAGCGGAATGCTTCGTGCCGGGAGCTTTCAATCTTTTCAGGTCTTTTCAAAAGGAATGGTTTTCGTGATGCTGCAGGGAGCGATTGTTTTTTCACTCTCCAGGCGCCAGCCAAAGAATTTCACTAAAGAAGGACCTTGATACTTCGCTATGAATGTTTTGCAGTTTCGTCAGGGCTGTTTTGTTCATCAGCATCATTCAGAGCTAATACTGAGATGTTTTGTTCTCTGTTCTTCTTCTGGAGCGACTGCTTCAATGTGTTGAGTGGTGTGTTTGTGGGTGCATGCGCTGGTACATGTGTGCGTGTACGTGCCGCACAGTGGAATCTCTGCGCGTGGGTGTTTGGTTTGGGCTACTCCTCTTGGCTGTCTATCCAGATTGCACCGGGACTTTTGCCAGGCTCTCCAAAGAAACCCTCTATTTGGCAGCATAAGAGTTTCGGGGGCAAGAGAGCAGCTTGGTTTTATGGTGCAACCCCCCTCTTGTTTTTATAGATTCCATCCATTATTAAGTAGATGAGCTCTGTGTTGTTATTAATAATCCTAGTAACTGTTGTCACACATTTGTATGTCTGTTCCGAGGCATTGCTTGAGATAGCATCATCTGAAGAGAGCCCGTTATTGATCATAAATGACCAAGATCTGAAAGCAAAGTCCAAGCCTTTATTACATGCTTCTGTATCTTAGGAATAACTCATGTAGCATCATGTAGTTGCGGAATGATAAGCCTCCGGATGTATTAAAGCTGGGATTTTAAGGGGTTTTGCACTTCAAGGTCATATTGCACCTCAGAATTGAATATCATTCTCAGTACATGACATGAGATATGATAGATACATATGCCCAATAGATGCAATGACCAGTCAGATGCTTCTATACGTTCACACTAATCTAGCAAATACTTTCCTCCCCAGATTGCGTTAAGAGTCTGTAAATAATAGCACACAACGAGCAGCTCACGAGCCCCAAAAATCTATAGTTAACAGTCGGATGTAAAGTTTAGGTGCCCCTGGTCAAATGACACGTGTTGTTGATTTTCTAGTGCCGGAAATCTATAGTCAGAGTCGTATGCAAATGTTTAAGTGCCCCTGGTCAAATGAAATGTGTTGTTGATTTTCTAAGTGCAAACAATTGAACACATTCTCTACAGAGAACCCACATTGTAATACACCACTACTGTTTATTGTATGATCAGCAAACAGACAGAAGTTTTCACTTGTCGAAAAATCAACAAGACATGTCATTTGATCTGAGGGCTCGAACATTAGCTTATGACTGTATAATAGGTCCTCGGCCTTAGATTTGCTTTGATGCCGTATAGAGTTTCCTTATGACGTTCTGCTCTTTTCTTTATACTTTACATATTAAATTTGACCTTAAATTACTAGGGAACAATAGAATGATCAGAAACAGTCGGCCATCTGGCCACATGCACTTTTGTTTAATAAGGCAATGATCATGGTTTGGGTAACGTTCCAGTGTTGTAAGGCAAAAGGAATAAAACAGGAGGATATGTTTAATGTAGTCTTTCCCTCAACTTGACTCAAATCTAAAACCATTAAAGAAAGTAAACAATTAATCATTATTCGTCATTATCAGATTATTATGCTGGTTTACACACACACATGCACACAAATATATATATATATATATATATATATATATATATATATATATATATATATATATAGAGGTAGGTATATAGATAGATATATGCCAAATGCACAGTATAGGCTACGTGCAAATGCAACTAAGGAAACCTCCTTACAGAAGCACAGACATGGGTTGCCGGTTCAATTATTTTAATTCAGTTTCTTCATGCGAGGAAAGATTTCCCAGTTTCCCCTTAAAATACCACTAAAATACCCCCATCAGACATACTGGCTTCCACGACTACATTCTAAAGCTAATAAAGAATCTCGCCAGTACTGAATAGTGGTGCATGGTGAGCCCTGTTTTTCACAACACTACTTGTGAAGAACAGCCATGGGATGAAGTCATAATGTAGGCTATAGAATTGAAGGAAAAAAATCAAAATTTATAAAGAATAATTTTCTAATCTCATCTTGGCACCTGAAGTACCTAGAAATCCCCATTCCTAGTAAGTATGGTTAGCTTTAGGATCGTGTTCATTACAGATAATCATTTACAGGGTATTGCTAACTGAATCAAAATGTCTTTAAATTTTACAAAGACAGATTTTAGAAATAGTAGAATTAAGGACACATTAATATCTCAACTGGTAATTGGCAGACTCTTATCCTGAGCGATACACAATGTGATCATTTCTTATACGGGTAGGTGAAGGTAGCATTAGGAGTCCTGCCCAAGAACTCTTGGTATAGTGTAGAGTGCTAGCCCAGCAGGGGGATCAAACCCCAGTCTACAGCATGGGAGGTGGAGCTGTTGCCCACCACACTATACCAACCACTTTCAGCACTATACCAACGACTACCAATTTCAGTCAAGATTGCATTGAGCAACAAGGTTTTGATGCTTTGCTAGGTACCTGTATTTAAAATATTATGAAATGCTACTGTGTCTCTAATGTCTCTAAAATGCAAATCCAGTAAAATCCTACTTGGATTTGCTCTATAGATGGGTTCTCTGTTTGAGCGCAGGATATAGCTAGTTACATTTAAAGAACTTATATAATGCATTTTTATGTTTTCTTGGAAATAAAAAAAGCTTGATGTTTTATGTAAACATTGTTTGTTTCAAAACATACCGTTCACTTCCCAGACCATACCGTCCATATATAGAAGCTACGGCCATTATAGGACATTATAGAACTTCGGCTTTGTTCAGACTGGCAGCCCAAATCCGATTTTTGCATATCCGAGATCGTATGCAGATAGAATCTGCTTTTTCCAAATGAAATCTAAACCACTTTTGATGATGGTTTGAAATGCGATTCCTTCAAAGCAAATTTCAAAGTGTCTTTTGTGTCACTCACAACGTCAATGTCAAAACCAGAACCAGAAGCCAGAAGTGCTGGGATTTGCTGGACACCAGTGCTGTTACTACTGCTACCCATGCAAATCTAATCTGATCGCTTGTAAATAACAGTGCGGACTGCAGTCTGATATGCAACAATTCAACTCAATCTTTCACATCAATCCAACTCGGCATTTGTCATCATTTTACACTCCCATGACCTCAAACATTTGGGTGAATGTTTCTGTACAAAACATTTAAGCCACTGAGCACAACTGCCCTGTGTTAAAAGAGTTTTTGGTAGAGATGTCTGAACGTGCCAATGGAGAAGGAGACCGCAGTGTCAACGAAAAGTTAAAAGCCTGAAATCAAGATGTAAAGAAACCGATGTCACAAATCAAAGAAGTGGTCGTCGCAGAATAACATGCCCTTTTTTTACAGTGGGCTCGAATGCGCTCTGGGTGACAAGCTGTCAGCCGTTGGAAATTTGTGATTATTCCTGTGATGCTGGAGAAGATGCTTGCAGTGATGGTTGCTTACCTCTGGATAAGTGTACAACATGAAGCATTCATCTTGTGGGTCACTTTAGGAGTGTGATCTATCCAGACTAATGTCAGATAGAGGCCACACTTGAAATATAGTGTAAACAACCTAACAAGTAAATTGGATTCGGTGACAAAATCAGATTTGGGCCACTTTGACCTGCTGTATGAATGTTGCACAAGCCCATTTGGAATCCACATGTCCAAAGAAAGTCTAAAATGGCAACTTTACAGGAGAATGCAAAAACCTAATTGAATTAGAATGTAAGTCAATGGAACCAGACTTTCTTCATGCGATTTTGTCCCATTTCTGTTGGTCCATTCATCATGAAATGTTCACCTAGTGTAAACGGCAGCTGCTGTGTTCAAATGATAAAATGAAAATGCGTAAAATGCATCAAATTAAAAATCGACAAAAATGGAGATACATGGCTTTCTTTGGACAGCGACAATATTTCTTTCAATAGCCTACAGTGGTTAGGTCGTAAGGACTTTTATAGCATGTACACCCTGCTTTTTTAATTAGGCACAAAAACAGGGCAGCCAATCAGAACAAAGGTCATTTGCATATTCGTCTTAAAAGTCTTAAAAGCACCGTAACAAAAACAGCCTATGTAATTCTAAGGGATAAAAAGAGACTGGAAAAAGGTCGGAGTTTATTGAAGAATGACAGTGTTACCTAATCCTGAACAGATGACTTTCATTTACTACAGAGGAAAAAACACAACATAGACCCTTTCATTTTCTCGGTCGCTGTTTGCCATGGTACGGTTCACTTTGTACATGTACTTTGTACAATGAGGAATGCTCATGAGAGCACACTTATAGCTTCAACACATCTGCGGGTTTGCAGGCCTTATTGGCGTGTGTACGGTAGGGGTGAACCCCTCACATCCTTCTCTGTGTGTTACACGATCTGCAGTTGGTGTAGTGTTAGTCCTTTGTTTAAGCCGTTGTTATTTTGAGCTAATACGCATAAGCTAAAAATAACTGCAATAATAATAAATAGATTATGGTAGATAAGGTAGATTAAGGTTATAGCTCCACAGGCTACAGCATCACTTTAACCTGCTAGTTCACTAGATAAGCTCAGGTTTTCAGAATTCAGTTCTATGGCTGAATCTCAAATGGCTCGCTTCTCTGTACATAGTGCACTAGGTAGGTCTTTAATATTGGTTCCTACACCCAAACAGAACATAACAGGTTTGACAAAGAGCCATTCGGGATTCAGTCACATGTGAATAATTCCCTACTGGACAAATATTGCCTAATTACTATGTAGAAGCCAAAATTACATAAGCTACATAGAGGAGATGCTGCTGTGGTAGCCAGGTTGCTATTGTAGCAAGGCTCATAAGTTACATAGAGCACTATGCAGAGATGCTGCTATTGTAGCCAAAAGATGTGCATGACTCAGTAAACTTGTAAGTGCGTTATGAGTATCTGCTGTCCACTAGGGTACATAGTTTGTACACTAGTTATTGCTGTGCATTGTGGGATTGTTTGAGTGCACTGAATCTTTGTTTTCATATGGCTAAAACATCACATAAATTATGTGGCTAAAAAACCACATAATGCAGTAAAATAATGTAAAAAGCTGTAATTTGGTCACATTATGTTGGAAGCCCATTACCACCACTTAAAATAAAAAATATACTGCCCAATAATTATGTTTTCATTAGTAAGTGAATTGTTATGCCATTAATTTAAGATAATAAGTCATCATTTTAAGACACTTTATACCTGCATAGCAATGAAACAATAATAAAAAGTGCTGGACTATAAGTGACACTGTAAGTGTACTGCCACCTCAATTGGTAAACTCGTTAAGACAACTCACTCTAGGATATCAGTTTCAAAATGTAAACGAAATATTGAGAACAGAAATGTTTGTTGATGTTATTTTACTGTCGACCTTATAGATGAAGTCAAATAATTATTTTAGCCCTAATAAATATTTGGGCAATCAGCTCAAATATCATATCAAAACCTGAAAACCTCAAAAATATTTAGGTTTTTTACACCACCTAAATGTAACAACACCCAGCTATGCTGTGCGGTTTGTTTTAATTTAAAAAAACATGTATTTCTGAGTTCCTTGTTTGTTCGTATTATATTATATTATATTATATTATATTATATTATATTATATTATATTATATTATATTTATCACACCTGATCTAACACTTTTTTAGCCAGTTTAAATTGTGTTGCATGTAATGTATGATTAATATAACTTAAGACTTGAGAGTTTTGTTTGGGAAACATGATAATTATTATTCCCAGAAAACAAAAAGCACCAGCTGATTCTCCTCAAACATATTCAGAGGACTGATTCCACCACATTGAAAGGCTCTAGCATAGAAGCCTCAGTCACTGTAGTGCAATACATAAAATGACTGGCATTATGTGACACTATTAGAGACTGAATGCTCATGGAATGTTGGGGATTTTGCAAAGCGGACCACCAAATATGCCCAAACTGACTTGAAAGTGCCTGGAAATGATTTAACACTTATCTGTCTGGCTTGGTCGGCGTCTCTCAAAAACATGACCTCTTTTGTGTTAACCAGTGTTTTGAAAGTGGGTGGACTTCTGGGTGGATTTTTGTCTTTCCGCCACCACCGAACCATCTCACATTGCTCTAGCAGTATTTATTCCTAATTAAGCTGTGGTTCTACACTCTTAGAACTCCAGTGTTCTCGTGTTTCTAAGGGCTGTGCTCTGTGACTGCTGCTAAACGCTTGAAGTCGCAGCCTATAAATTATTCACCTGTTAGGTAATGGCTACGGCAATCTGGACAGCTAAATTCTCCTTTCACCCAAGTGTCAAGCGGAAGGTCTTGATGATGTTTGATGGTCATCATCACTGGTGATCATATTTTGTCTGTTTTATAGTCATTGACTTCATCTTTATCAGCAGTGTCTTCAGGATCATGAGCATCAATCCTGGAACTTTATTATCGTTTTGTAGTAGTGCTGCTGTATGCTGATGCAGATATCTGATATTTTTCATGTACATAGCCTGATAATGTTAACATTTGAAGGGTTTCATTCCAAAATGTTGATTATATACATTTGTAACAATCTTGGATATAGTTTTGGAGAAGCTAATATTTTTGTCTTAATTTATAAAATTTAGAAATTTTAACCAGTTTATCTGCATAAACACTATGAAAATATATAGCTTTTCTTGATAAATTAGTGTTGATAAATTAATAAATATGTAGATATTTTAGCGCAGTGCCCCAGTGTCACCTAAATGTTCTGCTCTTCCAAAGTATAGTAAATACATAAATACATCAAATATTGATCAAATCTTAATATCTATCCCATGCCAGCTATTTTAAGAGCAATTACATGTCAATACCGCCATCGTTTTTTATAGCTATCATCCTTATTTTATCATTGTTCTTACTTATTAATAAGAAATAAGAAGAATTCTTATTACTCTTACAATTATTTTTATTAATTAATAAATAAATTTTATTATTTTGAAAAAATACACTCAACTCATTGAAATCTAAATATTATGTCAAGGTGCCAACTCAATATCCTTTTCACTACAAATATTCATATTCCATATTTTTATATTTAAAACCGTTTCTTATTAATGTGTTTTATAGCTACATTTTTGTTATCCAATAGAGAGTACACACATGACATCACAGCTGGCAGGAGTCACTGCAGTTACACCCACTGAGTGGTGGTAAGACTAACTGAGTGGCATCATTAGCATTCAGTGTGAATGCAGCAAAAAGACAAAAACATCTAAACTGGGAAAGAACTGTTGTGTAATTGACAGTACAAGCAGCTTCAGCAAGAATTCTGAGTGATCTTTTTACAGACTGCTGAAGAATAAAGAAAAGAAAAGCAAATGGATCGCACAAGTCTGAAGTAAGCAACCTGTTTACCAGGAATTTTCTGGTTCCACCTTAAATGAAGCTGATGCTAATGTCATTCTGGTGCCTCAAGTCAGATTATGACTGCTGCACCATTAAATGCCATCTAAGCTGGAAACTTTGAACAAGTAGCTGGTAAACAGCAGGCTTCATATGGATCGCTGGAACTGGCAACTGGAATCCAGACACTGAAAAGTGTTTTGTAGTTGCTGTTTTGTGTCAGCTGTGCGGAAGTTTGGCGCAAAATCATATCAAACATCATATACTGTATTGATTATTCAAAAATTCATTTTTTTATTTCTGTTTGTTATTTGTGTAACTGTAAAGTTTCGGTTAGTATTTACTGAACATCATTCATGATGATGAGCCTTGTGTTGTGGAAACAAAGTGGGAGGAGGCTCGTTACAACAAACCCAGTTTTTCTTATATTTTGGAATTCCGCTAAACAAACCCAGTTTTCCTTATAATTGGGAATTCCACAAAGCCAGTTTAGACAATTAGCCAGATAACTTTGTAGATTTGGAAGTTATGCTTAAAACAGAGAAACATTAAAGATCATGACAACCACAGAAAAAGGATGTACTGTGTATATACAGTATGTTGTTGAGTACCAGCTGCATTTACTCTTGTAAACGCAGCCTTGTTGCAAAATGTTTTGCTACTTAACCCAACAGAGGGAACATATTCTGGTGGGAAAGTGACATTAATGCATTGACCTGTTTCTGCGGGTCGCCTAGTGGGCTTTCCACTGGTGGAATGGAAATCAACTTATATTAATTAATAACTTATATTAAATTAACATAATCAAATAATCAAAAAACCTTTGTAACTCTGGTATCAGATTAAATAGAACACTGTTGGCCTTCTGTCTGTAATATGTTGTGACTCTGTGTTGAGCTGTTAGTGAGTAATGAGGGGTAACGAGGAGTGAGAAAATGAAAATGAATATGAAAATTGCTTCTTGTTGTGAAATCATATACATTTCCGTCCTAATGTGTTTGACCAGTGTTACTGATAGCTTTTCCAGCCATGTTTTTCCCTAGTGTATGCTAATCAAAGGGTCTACCAGTTTGCCTTCATGTTTCTTAAGTGGTAATGTATTTGGCTATAGGCTTAATATACAAAATATTATTTCTCTATAAAAATAGTCAAAAAAAAGTTTTAAAAAGTTTGGACACACTCAACTACATGGATGTTTTTGGTTATCTTAAAGAGTCTACAGGCTTACACTTAACAGCTCCAACTAATGAGATGTCTCATTTCATGATATACCACATATACTCTTGATGTATCACAATATTATATTTTATTATATTATTTTTCTACCATATCGCCACCTCTAATATATATTTTGTTGCACAAATAATAATTATATTTTTTAAAATATTATACTAATTATGCTTATATAGTTTTGCACATTTTAAAAGCTCTAGTATCCTTTCAATTTTTTCAAATTTTCAATTTCTGTCCTTTCTATTTTGTGAAAAAAAAATTATGTTAAAAAATCTTGTTGTATCAGCCTCCATTGCAAGTTAAGGAAGCTGTTTTATCCTCCTGTAAAGTTCCATTTTGGAGGGTTTTTAAGGTGGACTGCATAATTCCATGAGTGCTATTTTACAATTTGATGTCTTCACCTTTATTCTGAAGTAAAGCATTAAGCTACAAATAAGAAGAGCCTTCTATGAGCAGCCGTTTCTAAACTTTTGACTGGTAGTGTAGACTTAGAAAATAGTTACTTGCTTCTACAGCTGTCCCAGAAGCAATGAAATATAGCCTGCCGTTTGTATTCTTAACATGTCTTCTCCTTCTCTGCCATGGTCCTCATCATGAATAGCAGCATCGTTTTCATCACTAACAGATGCACATGTTGGTTTCCTTTTGTTCATATTCTTCATGACTGGCCTTTACTTCCATCATGAGATCTGTGCTTAATTATTCCAAATGTCAAAGGCAGGATTCACCCTTGCATGCGGGGGACACTTCCGCTTTTGTGTGTTTGGAAGCCCTGAAATGTCAGCCGCAGCCGGTTTCCGTAGCGAAGGCTCCCCCTCAGCCCACTCTAAAATCGACCTAATTGCCTTACCCTGCTGAGATGAAGCACTAATTGGAATATCTTATCCTAATTAACCTTCTCAGATCCACATGTTATTTTTATCTCACTTTTGTGTGGTGCATGTGTGCGCGTGCAGGGGACAGAAGAAAGAACCGGGAGTGCTAGAACGCAGGCCAGGTCGAGATTCGCTTCAGGGTTTCCATGAGCTCCCTCCATCTCTCTTTCTCTCTGTCGCTTATTGTCAGCGCCGCCTCCTCTTCTCTTCCGAGGACATGCTTATGCCTTGATGCCGATGCCATTGCCGAGTACGGCCAGACAGATAAAGTTACTATTATCGCTGTGCGGAGACGAGGCAGCTTTAGAGTTCTGTTACATGACCAGCTCACGCACGCGCCTGCACATTGTAACACTGAGCTCCATGTTGAGGTTTATGTAATGGTCTCAGCAGGTATATAGCAGATAGAGTGACCCTCTACCTCCATTAGTATCTGTTATCTGCATGCAAAATATTTTTTAACATGTAATTAATCCCCCAGAGAGCACAGGGAATCAAAGGGCTGCCCAGCGTCTCCGAGACGCACCCAACAGCTGGGACCAGGCTTACTGTCCCAGTTGTGCAGCATGCTGTCTGGGATCAGGGAGCACAGTAGTGCAGCATCTCAGTGGTGCACAATAAATGGGGAGGATCTCTTTCACCTCTGTCATTATGCATAACAGCCTGGTGTCTGTGCACTCATGTGGCAGACTTGTCCCCTTTTTGAATGTGTTTTGCTGCGGGGGCTTTGCATTCCAGGAATTGCGCGCTCGTCCTTGTCCTCTCAGCTTGGTGCTGAAATGAAAACGAGGCTGAACTGTGAAATAGCTATAACTAATTAGCAGGAAATATAAAACATTGCTGAGCAAGGTGATCATCTGCCAGAGGAATGAGATTATTTCACTTTCATAACATGCAATATAGGTTGAATAGATGTATTCTCATGTAGTACTGTGCAAAAGTGAAAATACCTAAGACCACCCTTCATTTTTCTAATTCCCAGTCAAACAGACATCAAGCACAATGTGGTAAAAGAAGCAGAAAGGAGATACGTAACAGACATTTACATATAAGCATCAATGACAAAATATAGTCATTGTCAAAAAATAGTTGCACCCAGAAGGAAGTGTCGGATTGCAAAGCTATTGGGAATTAAGATAAAGGTTACCAGGAGCAAATGATGTTGGATTTAGACTGATATGGGCAATATTTATTGAGCTATACATACAGAAGTAGTGTCTCTCAGTATGGCGTCAGGCCACCATGTTTGCTAAAGCAACATGTGAGACGTCTCAATGTGGAGCTGTAGAGGTTCCTAATGGTGTCCTGTGATAATCCATCCCATGCAGCTTGAATATTCTCACACAGTTCCTGCAGGTGAAGTGACACCAGGTCTTCTGGACATGTGACGCATGACAACAAACTGTTCATCTTGGTGCTGACCACGGTGCCCCACACATGGATGTGTTGGTTGTCTCCACCAAGATGAAAGCTGTACTCCCCACTGAATATGACCTACTGCCATTCTGAGTCACTCCATGACAGTCTGGCTCGACATCATTGCAGTCTTTAGGGAGGTTGATGTGGTGTTAAGGACAGTCGTTGTAACGGTCTGCATGCATGTAGTCCTGCATCATGCAGCCGTCTGACAACACTTGTGGAGGGCATCACTGCTCGCTAAATGTCCACAATCGTGGCTGTTGGGTCAAGTACGGTGATAAGGCCTGTCCTTGCTTACGTCACACGTACAGCTAAGCATGAAACTTAAATAATTTCCATGTCTCACAGTGTCAAACCTACCCACCGAGTTTCATTCCTGTTGGTTGATTCTGACTGGGTGCAGCTGTTTGTGCAACTATTCTTTTTGACAATGACTGTATAATATCATATTTTTGGTGGTTAGTTTCTCCATACTTTGCCTTTATTACAACTGCCGTTCTTTTTAGAAGCTTTCAGTTTTCAAAGGAATCTGCAGAGATGTTTTTCCGCACCTCAGAAATTGGCTGCATTTAGTGCTTCTTGTGATCCAAGTAATTCCGAACGCATTCAGTCAATGAGGTCCGAACTTTGGGGTGGTCAGTGGCCATTGTTCTGCAATGCTTTCTCTTTTTTGTCTGTTTTCTTTACTCAATGAGGACGTCATGACAGCTGCACATCCTTACAGATCCAGAATGCTGAGTTGTCTTCTCACAGTGTAAGGATGGACAGATACACCTATAACTGAATCAAGAGTGGGGTTTGATTACAACAGTACAAAGAAAGAACTGTTTATCTGATGGTGACAGTTCTGCTGGTTTGCAAGGTTTTATGTGGTCAATAGTCCCATTTTCTCTGTAGCTTCAATAATTTTAAAACTCTAGTTTGGAAAACTCCGGTTTATTGACTGATTTTCTGCTTGACCTTTTCTGTACTTATGCAAGTGCACCGTATATGGTTTTGATTGGAAATTGACTGGAATTATGTTTTCTGGCTTTTGCACATCACTGAATATTAGATAGGGGTGCCTACACACATTGGCCTGTTCAAGAAGCATCAAAAGATCTTCTCTGAGATGAAATTCCAGTGTACAGTTGCATTTATGTTATGTCTCATAGGCTAGATGGTAACCCACTGTATACTCAGGTGGTTTGGGGTGGGAAACGTTGTAGTGCAGAGCAGGGGGTCCCCTGCACTGGAACCCCTGGGCTTCACAATCAGCCTTCTCTGATGAATGCTTTCTGTCTTTCTCAGGTCCCCCAGCACAAGGTCCATGGGCAAGGCTTTATCCGGGTGCATGCACCCTGGCAGGTCCTCAGCAGGGAGGCAGAATTCCTCAAGATCAAGGTGCCCACCAAAAAGGTGCGTCTCGTTTTTGTTCATATGCACTATGGAGGCGTCCAGCTGCTCTGACCTTTCTTTCTCTCGTAGTATGGCTGTTCTGGGTAAGCAAGCCACAAGGTTTAGACGTTTATCCTCTGTGTTTGTATGAAAAGAAGTAAGGTGAACGGTCATTTAGGTTTGAAAAGGACTTTTCTCCATCAAGGAAAGTGTGGTTGCTCATCATCTAGCCTTGGAGGTCAGTTGTGAAGCGCACTCCTGACAGGCCTGGAAAAGATCAACACAAATATGAAAAATGTGATGTTTTTTAGTTTCAATTTATGAGAAAACTCAGAGTTCAGTAAGGTCAAGTCATTCAAAAGATTTTTCTGTTTGTAATTGACACATATACACGTTAATATTTTAGCTTTTATAGCCTTGGAGTTCGTTAATGAACTCTGTTAAGTGATCATCCATCCATCCTTGCTTCACTAAGGTATGAAAATAAGATGAAATTCAGAGCAAGCACCCTTAGCCATCAGTCAGCGTGGAGAAGATCAAAGAAAGCAGAAGAGAAAGAAAGCTGATACAATAGCTTTATACCTGAAAATACCCCTGTCCACTAAAATGAGTTGATTAAGAGTCTTGTTGCAGAAATGATAATAGGACATTAGAGCCATAATAACTCAAGCTACTTTTACTCTCCATACTTAAGTACATTTGAAGGTAAATACTTTAGTACTTTTACTCAAGCTGAGGTCTAAAGGGAGGAACTTTTACTGGAGGAACTTTTACTAGAGTAATATTTTACCTTGGGTTTCTCTACTTTAACTCAAGTACATGGCTTGTGTACCTCGTCCACCACCGGTATTATTATTAGAGTTATTTTTCTGCAACGCTTTTTCTATTATTGTTCCTGTGTGCTCTGTTGTTTTCTTGTTCCTCAGGTTGATGAGAGCAGTTTTGTTTTGCCTCATGTTTTGCTGTTCTACCACATGTGTCTCTCCCAGAGCTATGAGATGAAGGAAGACAAGGGTCTTTCAGCCACCATGAACGCAGCATGGAGGAAGCTGAACCAGCCGTTCCAACCCAACGTACCCCACCTGCAGCAGCAGAGCCGCACCAAGTTCCTCTCGCACAGCTTCTCTCGGGACAAGCTCCACCTGTGAGGAGCCTCTGGGGAACCTTAAGGGTTTGGGCGTGGGTGTAGGGGAGGACAATTTAACGAGACTTCTCTTAGTGCCGAAGGCGCTGGAACGACTCAAAAACATAAACCCTGACTCTTGACTTTGGCTAGACCTGCCTTTACTCAGCCTCGCTGCACTTTGTCTTTTCAGGTACAACATTGAGTCCAAGGACACCTTCTTCGACAACGCCACAAGGAGCCGAATCGTAAGTCCTTCCACTTCCTCCGCGAGGAAGAGGTCATCACGTTTAATTGGGACAGCACGGTTAGAATTGGCTGGCCTGGTTGTTGTGTGAGGCTGCTGGAATAATGTGGTTATTTACCAGCAGCCTGAAATGACGCTGCCCTCTGTAGGCTTATTACTAGGAGACGGTTCCACTGGGAACTTTCCAGGAACACTTTGTTTTGTTTGTCACTCCCTTTCTCTCATTCTCTCTCTGTCTCTCTCCCCCACCCTCTCTCTCTCACTCTCTCTCCTTTCCTCCCAGGTGTATGAAATCCTCCGACGCACCGCCTGCACACGGACCTGCCAAACCATGGGTTAGTAATGCAATAATCAGTAACCAAGGCAAGGAAAAAGTGGTAGAGAGATCCTGAGGAAATCCAGGATGAGAGGCCCACTGAGCCCGATGCTGGCGTAGCCGGGCACTGGAGAGGGGCCTCTGCCATATGCTCTCCTGGACCGATCTGCTCAGCAGACGGACACTGCCGGCAGCTATGGGGAGATTGAGGCTAGCTAACAGAAGGGGTTGGGTTCACGCTCTCTTTATCTAGACTTCTCTCTCTCTCTCTGCTCACTTACTCTCTCTCCTCCTCTCCGTCTCCTCTACTGTCTAAACTGGGTCATGCCATCCCAGGATTGGGCTCGGAATTGAAGTGGAGTCCATGGGGGGCGGAGGAGTGGAGTGGTGGTCCCTCCAGCTTGTTGCTGGGGAGCCACTTTATTAATCGAGGGCTAATCACCGGAGTGTATGTGTTGTTCCTTTGAGGACTGATTAATTACTTTGATGAAAGCCTGTGTTCTACATGTCAGCTGCCTTCCATTTTGAAAACCCTGTGTGCTGGCTTCACACAAAGCAGAGCAGCGGGGTCGTGCCAATCAGCCGCTGGAATTTTACGCTCCTTCCTCTCTTTGCTTGCAGGAATCACCACATTAATAGCTAAAGGAGTGTACGATTCCGCCTTCCCTCTGCATGATGTGAGTCGACTTTAGTGCTTTTCTTCATCTAAGCCTGCATTCTCCACCAAATGTAGATCGTTACATTCACTGTCACAAATCCAAGAATTCAGTCTTTGAAAAATGCTTATTTATGACTTGTTGCAGGGAGACTTCAAACACAGTGGGCAATCAGAAGGAAAGAATGACAGAGAGGTGACTGACCATTTTTTGTACACTTTATTGTTTTTTGGTACATTTATTTAACTTCTCTCTGCAGGCCCCCTAGTGGCCATTCCACTAGTGGAATGAAAGCGTTGTGACTACATGTGAAGTTTTACTCGCCTACAAAGGCTGGAACACTTCTAGTTCTGTAAATCATGTCCATTTAAATATTTTTCATCAATGTTATCAAATAATAAAATGCAAAGTTGAACTGAAAGGCAAACCAATTTCCCCAAAACAGGGTAAAATTGCTGCTGTGAAAATAAGCCTACAAAGGAGCAATTTGTAAGATCATGCAGTAGAATTCATACTTCAAACAGCAGGGGACAACATGCCACCAGAAAATGCCCAGTCCCTCCTCCTCCCTCTTCAGTTCTTACCATTCTAGAAGAAATGTTGTGAGTCCACCATCAAACTTCATCCCTTTACTCGCCAAGAGTGTCTCGCAGCACCAGTGTTAACTCTTGTTTTGCTTCTATTTCTATCACTTTTTCATCAAAATTGGGCAGCAGTGGTTGTTATAACAGTTGCTTGCAGACAGCTTCAACCATTGTTGTGCTTACTCTTCCTTTTATTGGCTACCTGTCCTTAAATGATCTAAGTGGGAGCAGAACCTTTAACATGACTGACACAATTTTGGAAAACACACTTGGGGCAGCAGCGCTATTTGTTTGTTCTTTCATGTTGGACAGCTTCAACTTGATGCTACAGCAACTCACTATCACCTCTTGAGAAACAAAGTGATCTTACGGGGCAGGACGGGCCAGACTAGCTGGTTAGCATGCTAACTCCGGTAGATATCTCTGCAACACAATACATAGACATCTTTAACATACCGTCAAACTGTTATTTCTTCACATTCTGTTAATTATTTTAGTTTGTTTTAGAATGTTTTAAACTAGAAATCTTACACATTGCTCATTTATTATAAAGGTACCAAATAGAGTTCTTTGGCACTTTTAGTTGCCCACAGAACCTTTCAGTGTACGGTGCTTTAGAGAATCATTCTTATAAATGAGATGTGTGAGTGTGAAGAGCTTTTTAAAGTTTAATGAACCTACACATAAGGTTCTAGGTGTTTCCTAGAACTGTATGTCCAAGCCGAGAACTAATTAGTAACATTTAAAAGTGTAATTTTGTACATTCATCATCCAAAGAAAAGTTGCACAAATAGTTGCACCCACGAGTCATCCCGACAGGAAGGAAACTTGGTGGGTTGGTTTGACATTGTGAAACACGCAAATGATTCAAATTTCATGTGATGTAAGCAAGGATGGGGCTTATCGCTGTACCTGATGGCTGCACAACGCAGGACTACATGACTGCAGACTGTTACAAGGACTGCCCTTAACACCACGTCAACATCGGCAAAGACTGCCATTTGTCGTGCCAGACTGTCATGGAGTGATTTAGAATGGCAGCGGGTCATCTTCAGTGACAAGTCCTGAATTTGTCTTGGTGGAGACGACCAACGAAACCGTGTGTGGAGGCACCATGGTCAGCGCCAAGATGTACAGAAGCATCACACGTCCAGAAGGCCTGGTGTCACTCCACCTCCACCCGTACCACAAAATCTGCAGGAACCGTGTGAGAATATTCAAGCTGCATGGGATGGATTATCACAGGACACCATTAGGAACCTCTACAACTCCATGCCGAGACGTATGCATGTTGCGTTAGCAAACATGGCAGCTCGACGCCGTACTGCTCAGTAAATATTGCCCATATCAGTCTAAATTTATCATCATTTATTGTTCCTGGTAACCTTTGTCTATCTATTGAATACCACACTTCCTTCTGGGTGTGACTATTCTTTTGATGATGAGTGTATTTATATATAATCAAAAGTTGTTTAGGCATAATAGGAACCTCTTGTGTTATGTGAACTTGCACATGCAAGCTAAACTCTTTTTACTGTTTCAGCTGTTACATGACGAGTGGGCAAGATATGGAGCCTTTTACAAATATCAGCCCGTTGACCTTATCAGGTACATTCTGATTTTTAAATGAGATAAATTCTCCCCAATATTTCATTCATGCTTTCTGAAGACTCTGCCTTTTGCCCTCAGAAAATACTTTGGTGAGAAGATAGGCCTCTACTTCGCCTGGCTTGGCGTCTACACTCAGCTGCTAGCCCTGGCTTCTTTGGTGGGCATCATTGTGTTCCTATATGGCTGCTTTACCATCGACTCCAATGTGCCCAGGTATGAGGCAGCGTACACCCATTGGGCAATAGGCTCCATCCCTAGGGTTTGTTGGCATGGGGTGGTGCAGGGGGTCTGACAAGCCTGCCTGGGCGAGATCAGGAAGGTATTCAATAGAACAGTGCCCTGAAATGACATGCTTGCACTCATTTTTGTGCTCATAACATATGCTTATATCTTGCCTACAGAATCGTGTTAACAATGAATGTATTTATTAAATATTTAAATATAAATGGTGCTATGAAAAAGTAGTAGCCCTTACATACAGTGTCATAATGGTAGAAGCTTTAGTACAGATGCAAGACAGTTGCTAAATTAGCCTGTAGCCTTAAATCATAGTTGATAGTGCTAAATAAAAGCGATTGGCCGTTAGGCCAGCCACAATGGAGAGGTTTTATTTTTCACCATACTTATTCTCAGTGATCAAGTCTGAAAACAGAGGAAATACTTGCTCGGGTCTTTACAAACATTCAAAATGTGATGTTGTGTGAAATGGACGTTATAGTTACGGACTATTAAAGACGATTTCAGCCCATGATAAAAAGGGCTTTTTCCTGCAAGACGAAGACAACAAGGTTGCACCCATGCATGGGCCATTTCTGCATGGGCCACTGCACTGCACTCCTAATATCTCCTAATCTCAACTTCACAATTCTAAGAAAAGATGTAGTCTGGGGATTCACAGTGTAGCAGGCAAGCAGAAGCATGCATTCTGTGCAGGCCAGAAGGTCAATTCATGTAGCAGCCAAGAAAGAGCTGCAGTTAGATGGTATTTTCTAGCCCATGGTTGAAGGCATTTATTTGAATACTCTCAGTTGAGAATTGCAGGTTGTACAATTCTCTATTTCAGCCGCTCCCTGTCTTGCTCTTAGAATACCCCTGCCCGGCATATATAGGTTTTCCCTGCTCAAACACCTGGATCAACTAACTAGATATTTAGCAAGCCCTACCTGAGATGAAAAGTGGTTGTGCTAGATCAGGGAGAATGGAAAATGTGCAGGGGTACACTAGGACCTGATTTAGGAACCACTGTTCTATGTTCCATGTGAATTTCCAAGAAATGAAATGCACCGGAAAGGGCTGTGGTGTCTCATTTAAATCTTTGCTGACATGGTTCTTACCATACTGGACTTTAAAACTTGCCTGGGGCTTACAGAGTAAGCAGAATATAATCCTTTAGGGATAATGTGATCTTTTGAAAATGTCAGTGCCAATGAGAATGCAAGACGAGTCTGCTACATGCAGAGGTTTCATTTTAGTTACTTCGAAAAGAAAGAAGATAGCCAAGCTAGGTACTCACTACAAGTAATAGTTAGTGGGTTGCCATGAGGAGAGGTTTGGAAATGGTTGTGAACACGTTGAGATGCATGGAAGTAAATAAGCACTTATAGCCCAGTGATTTTAAATGCCATTTTCTCAGTGCTGTATTTTTACTTTCAGGCCAAGTTCCACATGTCACTGTGCACATGTTTATTTTCAGTACATGCTCTTTTCCTTCTCACTTCCACATTACATGACCATGTTTGGTAACAGTAGGCCATGGATATGTATGTTTTAGCCTGAAAGGAATATTAGTGGCATTAAGGGACCCCACATAATATGAAGCTATATTTCATACACACCTCCTGATCTCTCCGTCTGCCTACGTTCTTTGTATTTATACTTTTCAATAACTCATGAATTTCATGTAATGACGTAATAAACCATTTTAGTCAGATTTACATAACTATTGGTGTCATGAACATACTAAGACTGTGTGCTATAATATTATTAGCTTACGTTTTCAATACTTTTTAAATTACTTTCCTTTTTGAGGTCCCGAATATTACCCTTTATACTGTACTTACTGTGTAGGAAATCAGTAAACTAGCCATGATGCATTTTAGTTCGGATGGATGTTGGCAACGTGTGAAAAAAGGGTGCCAAAAGTACAAAGTAGAGGACAACAGATGTGGCAGTGAATGAAGGACCAGGATTAACAACATAACAACCTAACTAGCTAGTTAATTAAACAACAACAAAAAAAAATTACAGTTTTTTCCTGTATCAGGAAATTCATTCACAATTAATGACACCTTGCTAAAAAAGCTTGAGCAGTTTTGACTAAATTGCAACTTTACAGGAGAGGGAAAACTTGGAACCAGACTTTTTTACAAGCAGTTTTGGGCCATTTCTTTTGGTCGATACTTTCCTCTTTAGTATAGTGGATAGTATCTCTGACTGTTATGTGGAAGACCAAGGTGGGGCAATCGTGGGCTGGAGGTTAGGGAACCAGCCTTGTGACTGGAGGGTTTGTCGGTTTGTTTCCCTGAACTGACAGTAACCCCCGAGTGCCGTAAAAAGCATTACCCACCACTCACATGTGTGTTTCACTTCACGGATGGGTTAAATGCAGAAGACAAATTCCTCTGTGTGCAACACAAATGGCAAAAAATGGCCCTAAACTCTCTACTCAGAGAATGGTTGGCCCCACCTAATATATTACACAGTGTAAACAGCAAGTGCTGTGTTCAAATGATGCGTAAAAGCAAAATACACAAAAATGGAAGAAAAATGTTTTTCATTGGACGATATGGTTGCAAATAAATTTCTGACAAATAAACGAGCACTTACACGTCTTACATGAAACTAAATGAACTTTATTAAATCTATACAACTGGACTTTAATACAAAACTATGTGTAAAAACTGCTTATATAAAAACAGCACTCAGTATTGTTAGGCCATGAGTTACAAAGCAGGAAAAATGAAGGAACGCTAAAAGCAGCAGATCAGCCATCAGGATTTCAAACACTCAGCACATATATGCATGTACAGTATACATAATTGTATATGATTCACTTTTTAATATGACAGTCAATTCTTTTAATCACCCTCTTAGTGTACTGTTGGACTGATTTGACCATGTTTTGGATGTGATTGTGTGTTGGTTCTGCCAGCCAAGAGATGTGTGATGAGAAGCAGAACTTCACCATGTGCCCGCTGTGCGACCGGGCCTGTGACTATTGGCACCTGAGCACAGCCTGTGGCACTGCCCGTGCCAGCCACCTCTTCGACAACCCGGCCACAGTCTTCTTTGCCATCTTCATGTCCCTCTGGGGTAGGCAGCCTTTTGCTCATGCTTCACCTTTTTATTCTTCCTTTCTATCTTCGTCACTACCTTTAAACAGGAAGAGTCACGGGACCCTCTAATTACAAACAACAGCAGTAGCAGCCCCCTTAAAGACCTGACTTTTGTCTGTACATTTTGCTAAAACTTTAATAAACGAATAATAAGGTTAAAGGGTTAGGAGAGCAAGTGAGAGCAGAAGTGATCCAGGTCTAGAGAACCTTCCCAGCCTCTGTACAGGCCGTTATGTGTGCTGCCTCAGCACCTGCTCCGCACTGGCAGATCTGAATCCCAGGTGTGGGGCACCATGAGTAAGCAGATCTGTTGCTATGTCTCTATGGAGATGGAGATAATGGCTTGTGTGTACAGTACGTGCGGGTGATGAATGGACAGGGTGTTGCATTACCTGTGCCTGTCAGTGACCGCTCAGGTCCGGGCTTGGCCCTGCCGTCATCAGCCCTTCTCCCGGAGCCTTTGTGAAAGTGCTTTCAGTCTTTCGCAGCTGCGTGTGGCTGCGAGGTATATGCATTATTCGGCGTACACAGACCCCCACTGGGGGGCAGACGGAGTGTTTGTGTGCACAGTCATGCACCTGGAGCAGGTGATATTTATCGGCTTTCAAGCAGACTTTTCAAACCGGGAGCGGATGCTCTCCTAGTATTTGTCCGAGGTGAATGGGATGATTTGTTATTTAGGTTTGTAACCATATCCTTTACGAGTTGAAAGTGTACTGGGATTAAGAAACGGATGAGATTTATTACAGACCAAACAAGCCATTAATGTAATTAGTGACGTAGTGGTTTAAATTTCTTCCTCTCTTATGCTCTGTCTCTATTTGTTCTCTTCCCCTGGTCCTGTCATACAGCGGTCATGTTTCTGGAGCACTGGAAACGCAGGCAGAACAGCTTGAACTACAGCTGGAATATGACAGGAATGGAGGAGGAAGAGGTGTGTGTACAATTGACCCTCATCCTGCATTTGTTGACCTGCTATGTCATATATTTATTGATGCCAACAGTTACATGAAAATAACAGGACTCTCCCTGTCACTCTTATGTCTAGATGTTGCACTGACACCCTCTCATGCTTAAATTAGTAGAGGGTGCCTTACGGCTGAATTGTACTTCTGCTTCTATGGATGTTTGAGGGTTTTGTGTGAATTTGTTCTCATAGATATTTGTTTATAGGGAAAATTAGTAGAGAGCATACATTTTAATACACGATTACTCTTTAACTGCCAAATATTAACTATGCAAACAAAAATAATAAACACATTTAGATTTTTTTTATTGTATCTTTAGCATATTGTCTGTTTGTTTGCAGCTATAATAATAAAGCACATAGTCAGTTTAATTACATTAGCTTAGCATAGACAGCTTAAGCATAGACAACAATTATACCATTTGGTAACGGTTTTGGGTGCTTTTCTTTTGTTCAAAATTATTTGACCTTTATTAGACTTTTTTTTCTCTTTGTTGCATAAAGTGGTCCGAATAAAACTTCTGAAACTCTCTGATAAAATAAGCTCACCTTCAAAAAAAAATCCAATAAAAACAATCCACATGTGTGGAGAGATTTACTTGTTGCTTACCTCCGCCAGAGCACAGTAAAGGTGAACAGTAAAGTCATATCTATAGAAAGACTCAGTGACCTCTAGTGAATTTTTTTGCCTAATGCATCTCTGCTGATTGGTTCAGGTTAAGTTCAACACCTTCTTTATTAAAAATTTACTACTATTATAAAATCTTTTAATAGTTTAACGCCTTCATACATTTATGAGTGCCTGATAGATTATGTTCCATGTCTTGTTTTACGATCGTCTAACACTGGCCTTCTCTATATTCCATGTGTAGAAGTTAAAAATAGCAGCGTTCAGTTTTTATGTACCAACGATCTGGAACGCATTACATGTAAACATTCATCAGGCTTTTTTAAAAACATATCTTTTTACCTTGGTTTTTAACTATTTATTATTGTTTCTCTTATGGGAATATTATGGAATATTAATATGACTTCCTTGTTAGTTGTATTTATTTATACGTTTAACTTGCACATTGAAATTTTATTTTTGTTATTGTAGTTATTATTATGAATATATCCCTTTTTCTGTTATTGCTATGTGGAAAATGGAACCATACAATAATAATAATAATAATAATAATAATAATAATAATAATAATAATAATAAACCTATACACATATAATGATTTTATTCAATTTTTTACAAACTGCACTACACTGAATCTAGTTAAACAGGACTAAATATGTTCATTGCTGATGATATGCAAAATATACTCAGAAAAGCATATTGCGATTATATCATTATATCATTTATATCATATTATATCATTTTTCATCATAACAATAAAATATAGTCATATTGCCCAAACCTGCTTGTACCTCTACCACCAGCCTATATGATTTTTTAGTTTTGTTTTAGTTGACTACTGGTTTGGGTTTGTCCTGCCCCAGATACTAAAGGATACCCAGCCAGTGTTTTGCTCATCACCCAGCTCCACAGAATTGCACAGATGACATTTTGAAGGTGTGCGTGCTGTGGACTTTGCAAGCTACACTTACCCATGAATCACTTCTCAGCATCTCGATGCAGACACCTTTACATTTTAGCAGAAGTACAAATCAGCCTTCAGAAATAGCCTACAGGTAGCTCTTCTGAATGTAAATAGCTGAAGATAAATATGGGTTTAAAGTTGTTCTTATGGCTTGATTGAAGAAATGTGTTTGCACATTAGCTTGCCTAATAATAAAATAATCACTGTAGTGCTTCTTGTTTTACCCATGTAGTCTTTATTTCAATTTGACATATTCCCCTCTCCTCTCTGAAAACGCAATCTTCCCTCTCAGGAACGGGCAAAGGTTTGAATTTTTTTCAATTTTTGTTTTTTTGCAAACTTTCTCCTCTGAAGGTTTCATAGATGACTCTTGGAGCTTGCCCTTGCTTTGTGTCCTTGAGTTGCTGTGGGTTTTGACCTATTTGAATGGTTTGAAATTCCTCCAAATGAAGTCTCACCAGTCAGCCTGCAAGTCATACACTGAATGTGAAATTAATATTACGGTGGTTTGGCCTCTCGTCCGCAGGAGCACCCCAGACCTAAATACGAAACCATACTCCTTCAGAAGAGGCAGAGGAAGCGGAGGAACAGAAAGAAGAACAAGAGTGAGGTGGGTGGCTTGCACATAAAAAGCTGAACGGTTCAGTGAAGCAGTGAGCCACTGTTTCAGTGGCCGGTAAATGGCCATCTTTTCTAGACCTTCACTTTGGATTATAAACACATTGGAAATGCACTAGTCAGGCACTCTAGTAACTTTGCTTTCGTACTGAAGTGACTGTCAGATGCTCCCTTGACAGCACTTCGTACCGTGAAATGCTGTCGGCTTTTGTTCTGAATAACGACTCTGAACGTATTTCTCGCTTTTGCTTTTGCTCTGTGCAGAACTGTCACCAAGGAGCGGCATATATGTTTTGTTTTCTTGGAAGGTATAGGAATGAGGACTTACGGTTACAGGGCTGGTACCAAACGTTGCGAGCTGCCAGCAAAGGCCTCCGTGATTCACTGCTCTGGCTTCGGGCGTTTGGCACCAGAACTTTGGAGGTTTGGTGGGCTGCTCTCCACACTGGTTCTGCCAGGGCAGAAGAAGGGGGTTGAGGGGAAGGGGAAGAGAGGTAGAGATAGTGTGAGATTGGCAAGCAGTGTAGAGGAAGGTGAAAGCACAGCTCCTTCATTCACGAGCAGCACTGTTGCCTGGCTGGAGGCCCCTCTTTACGTGCTGTTACCTGTTAGTGTGTGATCCGTGGGCTCTGTGTGTTCCAGCCTGAGAAAAGTATGGAGGAGAGCATCGATCTGGGCAAGGACAAATGGAGACAGTGGTTGCTGTCTGCCATGACTACAGGGAACCCGGTAAATGCTGCTCTCTCTCTTTCTCTGTTCTCTTTCTCTGTCCTCCCCCCCACCCCGCAGTTCCTCTAGAGCCTTCTCCGCACCTGCATCTCTGTGCCTTTCTGTGTCTCTCTTTATCTCGCTGCCTTGCTGTGGGGATGCGGGGTTTCTTCTCTTTCTCTCTCTGTTATACACTTGTGACCTGGGTCCTTCCTTTCTTGGCTGTGGGATCGCCGGGTTCTCAATCTGCATTTCTGGCCCTGCTGAGCTCGTAGTAGTTGGTTCTGAATAGCGCTTTGAGTTTGATTTTAATGGTCCTGCTAATGTTGGCTTTTCAAGGGTCTTCTGACAAGAACCATTTCAGTTTCTACGTTTTCATGTTCAGGTGGGACTAAAAGCAACTCGTTGGTTGGGGCTGTGCGTGTTTTGTTTCACTGGTAGGAAAGATCTTGGATTTGTAATTGCTTAGGTGTGGCATATGGACAATAATTATAGGTACCTAGAACTAGCAGACCTATAATTGGCAACTCAGAACCTGAATCGGTAAGACTTTGGTATAATTACTACTACACAATGTGTTGTAATGCTCACTGAGAACATTAGGAGCATTAAGATGATTAACCTCATAAGATTTGTAGTACGGTTCTTCAAATACATTTTTTCTTGGTTTTATATAAAATCAACCCGAACAAAACCCAAATAATAGGACGTATACAGTTCTGTTTACTTGATGTTTAAGTGAAAGGGAAACGGGGGAGATCAGTGAGTAGTCACACTCTTTAACTGCATGAAATACTGTAAGTAATTTAAGCAATATTAGCAATATTACAGAGCTTCATCACACAAATCATTGAAAACTGAAAGAATTGAAAATTTAAATATTTAGAGAACTGGGTGCTTATAGGTGATGATGTCTTCCGTTACATGCTGGCTCCCATCTCAGAATTCATTAAGCCCTAATAAGGCTCAAAACCAGGTAGGACAGGGCTCCCCAATGCAAGACCCGAGAGGATGTCTGATTTCGCTCTCAGAAAAATTCCCATAACCCTACTGCATTGTGAGAGAGTTTTGAAACTATATCAGACGTGTTAAATTCTCTCTTTTTTTTTATAATTGCATTTTTAACTTTAGCAACAAAATCTAGTCTATTTACCCTTATTTGCCATTTGCACAACAATACTCTATAGCAGGGCAGCATTAATATACATACTAACTAAAAAAATACTAAACAAACAGTGATATAGTAAATCTGTATAAATTGCACAAAATGTACAGAGACAGGGGGGTCCTATGTAGAAAATGCCTTATTACAAATTTTAAACCCTCTTTATTGCCATATTGTCATTTTGGCCCTTCACCCATCACAGACCCCCTCAAGTCAAAAGGTTTCTGCACTAGATTGTTTCTGACATGTTATAGAACATGGAGGTGCTTTGCTTGAAGTTGAATCCTAGCATAAAACCTATAAAACTTAAAGTTACTAAGTTTTGATTGTTTATGCAAGTGGGACATAGTGTGTAAAAGGAGGAATGGGTTCTCTTTATGACCATCACAGGCCATCACTCTCTGCCGTAATCCTCTTACTACAGCATGCTGTCTTACTACTAATACTGTTAACTACTACTTATTAGCTTGACTCTTCAGCCCCCAACCATCTGGGCAGAATGGCAGTAATGAAAACAGCATGTTGTAGATGCTTTCATGAGGTTTCATCTTAGTGTTCTTTATTCTGCACAGGAAAGGCTTAATCCATGTGATCAAATGGCATGTAGACTTAGTCTTGCCCAGGGTGTTTGAATTACATCATTAGGCAAATTATCTGAGTTAATCAAGGATCATTAGTAGCTACTAATGAGAGAGAGGGGTTGACAAGCAGAATTCTATATCATCAGGTGTAGTGGAGATAGATTATAAGGATATATATATATATATATTGTTATTGTGTTAAATAATAACAAATACAGTGTTAATTGAATCATAAACACAACATCAGAAAGTATTTTAAAGAGCTAAATTCAACACTGAAACTTTTTTTGGGGGGACAGCAAGTTACTAAATGTTAAATAACACTTCGTTATAATAAAATTATGGATGTTCAGTTTCTTGTTGAGTTGTCAGCCATATGATTTGATCACATCACATGTTAATTTAACTATAACTCCATTGTCATGCAGCTTTCCAAGACATTCTGGAATCATCTACAAGCCCCGTTCATCACTAGGGACACATCCAAAATGTATTAATTTGTTATTACTATAAATGATATAATTGATGATATAAATGATTTAAAACCTGTACTATTGTAAAGTCATTTGCACAAAGTCAAAAGTCATTTGCACCTGCCTAAAAATTGATATTAACTTTTGAGCAGAGTCATAGATAGTATACAGTATATACATATAATTTGCATGTCTTTTATCATGCACTATAATATCGCATTTGTTTTGTTAGAAGGCCATCTAGTGAGTGTACCTAGTAGCACAGCTGGTGATGTACATTGCCAAAGCAATGTTGAGTTATTGGGTTTGGGTTGTATTTGCCTGTAATACATGTGTCAGCATTACATATTTAAGCACTCTAACCAAAGTTGGATGACCGTTGATCTGAGTATTCACCTTATATTTAATTTCATTCGTTTTATGTTTTCATTCCATGATAGACGGCATAGAAATGTGGCAGATTGGTGACACTGAAATAGGGGCTAAATGTTTGGGGAGTAGTGAGATCCCTGGGTTTTACTCTGATCTGGTTCCGGGCACTCTGACCTGAACGCTAGCCTACTTTCCATTGTTCTTGGACGTGCCTGCTAGATTTCTAGCTGTGACTTTCAATGGGAAGCCCCTGTCTTATGTTTAGCTCCTCTGTCCTAGATAGCATGGCCCACGGTCAGTCCTGGCCTAGATGTCAGAAATCTACAGAAAGTCTGCTATTGTAGACACCTTTCCCACTGTGCTGTAAATTTGCTGCCAGAGGACGCATATGACACTCTTTCTGTCTAAGGCTGAAGGCACGCAGTGTTTTCTGGAGTTAACATACAGAATATAAAAGCCAAGGGAATTGATGATGCCCACTGCGGTTCCACGATTTATAATCCAGCCAGTGTTCCCATCGTTGTGGGCCACACTGAGAATAGTCATGGGACTGTGGCTGGAGCCGTGTGGGACTGACCTGTTTCTGAAGGCCATGTTTTGGGTGGTTACTCCCAGGTTTCTCCCTGACCGCTGGGCCTGTTTATTCTCTTTTCTGATGATGTTCCAAGTTCCCCAGCGGAACAGCGGTGGCTGAAGTTAAGCACCCTGTAGGGACTGTTCATTCACACATGGTATGGAAGTATGTGCATGTGTGGTAGAGGGTAATTGAGGAGGCTCCTAGAAGAAAGACATTTACAAGGTATGTAGGTCATGGAGATGTTTTGGAATGTGTTTGTCCATTTTGGGGTGAAGAATTGCCCCAATTAACTAATTAAATGTTCTGAAGGAATTTTGTTTTTCCACAAAGAGGCCAGGTCTCTAGTCTCTGAGTAAATGGACTGGCTAACCTGCTTTAGTGAGATAAATGCTAATAAAAGTGTCATTTAGCTTCTCACCCCACTGCTCTCTCTCTCTATGCCTCTTATCTGACTGAGTTTTGTACACACTGGCCAGCAGAGAGAGCTAGACTCCAGCCGTCTGAACGCATGTAAGAAAATTTCTGTTCAGGTATATGTGTATATGTGTCAGAGGGAGAGAGAGAGAAAGAGCGAGACTACAGATGGAGAGAAATGGAAAGAGATAGGGAAGGCCGCAGAGAAAACAGAGAGAGTGTAAAAGAGAGTGGCCGAGGAAAATAAAGAGAAAGAGGGAGAGAGAGACGGGAAATCGAGATGAGATCTACAGTACGAGATGGAGAGCGAGGCAGAGACTAACAGGGACAAGGAGAGCAGGAGAGAGGGAGCCCGCTCTCTCAGCAGGAGTGTCACAGCTCCATGCTGGGCAGGACTCCAAACCGCCGGCTTAGCTGCAACCCCCGCCTCATCGCCATGGCAACCGCACGACACTCAACCCCCTTCGCAGGGAAGCAGAGTAGGGTCTCCTTCTGAAAGCCTCATCACTCTGCTGTGCCAGCTTGGCAGCTTTCCTTTATAAACACAGCTATTAGTGACTCCTATTAATAAATTGCAACTCTCTTGATAAGCGTGGATATTTTAGGCAAAGCCTGATGTATTCCTCGCCCCCTGACTCCAACAGTTCCATCATTGGGATCTGGGAAAAGGTGTGTGTTATTCCGAGTAGGACCTGCCCCTCTTCCAGGACGGGCTTTAACTTTTATCCTGCTCTACAGAGAAGTAGACTCTCTGGGACATACGTACGACAAGGCGACCACAATACATGCTCACAATGTGCCTGTTTTTAAAGTCTGAGTAACCAAAACTGCAGCTCATCACATAAACTGTGCCTAGCCCCGCCCACTGACAGCTCACTCAGGAGGTGCAGTGTTTGAGAAGCACAGTAAAGTAGTTCCCACAATTTATAGGGGTGTAATTGTACTGCAGCAATAAAAGAAATAGAGACAGTGTGTGCTTATTGCGGCTCCATGTTTTACACCGCATCACATGTGCATTACCTGGTCCTACAGCGTAAACAGCCTTATTGTGATGGCAAGCATTCAAGGCTATGTCCTCCATCTCAACGCAGTTACTCAAAAGTTGCTCATACTTTAGTGAATTGATTGCAATATGCAATAAGCTGCATGTATGTGATATCTTCAACTACTGTTTGTGCTGTTCACCTGTTTTGCATGGACCCTAACTCAAAATGCTTATGATTGCCTTTGGGATGGTTGCACAGGTAGCACAGTGGGCAGTGCTGTCACCTCACAGCAAGAAGGGCCTGGGTTCAATTCCTGGCAGGGTTTTGAACCCAGTTTTCATGTTCTCCCTGTGTCTGCATGGGTTTCCTCTCACACTCCAAAGATATGCGGTCAGGTGAACTGGAGATGCTAAATTGCCACTAGATGTGAATGTGTATGCCTGTCTGTGTTTGCCCTGCGACGGACTGGTGGCCTGTTCAGGTTGTTTTCTGCCTTCTTCCCTTTGAACACTGGGATAGGCTCCAGCGATTTACTGAAGCAAGATTGTTAATTGGCCAGTTCAGCATACTTTCAAACTTGAGTACAATGTAAAAGCCAGCTGGCATTTTCAAATACTGTAAAAAATTAAAAATGGCCCATAAACTTGACTCGTGCACCAACTTACACAGCACACAGGTGAATGTGGTCATTTTATGCCTGAAGCTGCTTCAGAGGCTTTTGCTCTGTTCTGAAGATTCCTGGAGGTTTTGTTCCTGGAGGTTTTACTGTAGAAGCCCAGTTTGGTCTTCAAACTATAATGTAGGCCTCTTCCTAGAACTAAAGGCAGTTTGTGTTTCCACGGGGCTGAGCATTATTGTTGTGGTGCTGATGGAGTTACGTGGATGATTGCTGTAACTGTGTTAAGGTCTGATCGTAGTGGAGATATCTTTTCGGAACGCCTGGATTCTGTCCCAGCAGGCATTATACAATAGAATTTGCCATCTCTTCTTTAAAAGTCATCCACTGTGTTTGTAATCTGTGGCCTTGTGCAGGACATTAATCAGAGGGCACGTCACAGAGTGGTGGTGTGTGAGCTCTTTGTGTCTGTGCATGTGTATGCGTGTGTTTACGTGACAGCAGCTTTAGGCCCACTGAGCTTGTGGCAGTATGTAGGAATGGGAATGTGTGTGTGAGAATGAAAGGGATTTAAAATGTGTGTCAGATGGGGCTCACACCGGCTTACCCCCATTGTACCCGGTGCCCAAAAAGACATGCTTCCCTTTCCATCCACTGCAATGGCAGGCAAAAGGCATTTAACCAGTAGCTGATTATTAATAGTGGCCTGTGTCATCTGTGACATTGGCTATATTGTTCATAAAATAAATAAATAAATACATAAATAACTAGTGAAAAATTGTGAAAAATATTTTTTATAGTGAAAAGTAAAAGTGTTTCAATTGTGCACTATCAATTATGGTCAAATTAAATCAAATTAAATCAAATCACATTTATTGTCACATCACATTTACACAGGTGTGAAGGTGAATGAAAGTCTTAGGTGTGAAGTCCCTCATTTTCATATATGCAGTTTGGGGAGTCTGAGGTAGATAAAAGAGATGCAGGGTATGTACAGGGTACAGAGTATATATATATATATTGTCCATGAAGATCATCATGATGAGGATTCAGATGAGAGGTGTAGTGAGGTGTAGCGACAGTCCCATCGACGGGGGAAGAACTAACTCAGGACTTATTTTCCAGGTATCACTTTACTCAGGGGGTCTAAAAAGTTAATTAGGTCTTTTTGCAGTAATAAATGTTGTTATATTGCCATTACTGGTAGTTATTAACACATAAGTCATAATGTTTGATATCAAAAATTGTATATAACATAAGCTGCCAAGCCATCAAACATTATGGCTCAATTATGACAAGTATGGAATCAAGTAAATTGTTGCCATTTTCTAGCTGATATTATTTGTTGACTATAAAAATATTAGCTTAATATTTGTCTATTTTGATTTCATTTAATTTTAATTTTAATTTAATTTCAATATTTTTGACCTGTTTCAACAGGCATGACCAAAATGTCCATTAATGTCTACCTCCTGACCACTGGTCTAGGGTCTAAATAGTTCACTTCTTGTTTGTGGCCCAAGACACCTGCTCAGGGCAGCATGTGTGTGTGTAGCTAATACGACTGTAATCTCTGCCCCGATGGTTTTGCTCTCTGCTAAGCCCCCTGTATGACCATGCCATGGTTATGTGCACTGCACGTCAGATGTGGGCGAAGACCTGTTTCCGGCTTCTCTTCTCTCTCTCCGTCTTGTATGTCCGAGAGCACTGAGCACTGGGAGAGAGAGAGAGGGGATAGGGTGAGTGACGTCAATCAGCCCACCGCATCTCCGTAAAGTGACATATGGCCTCGGAGGAAATCCCCACGCTGGTGAGCTTGTCACTAATTTCCCAAAGGGCTTAGCGTAGCCAAGCAGAGGGTGTATGTGTGTGTGAGAGAGGTGGCCAGCATTAATGTAACCCCAAGCCACCATATCACTACAGGACCAATATCCACATTGAGGCTGCAGGGTTGACCTGAGGACAAAGCCCTGCTGAGGAGGGCAGAAGGCCTTGTCTGAACTCCGCCTACAAGAAAAAACGTATGCACGTCCGTTGCGTGCTGTAGTGGAAGCCATGTGTTGTAGGCATGGGATTTATGTTGATTGTTTTATGTGTGACCCAGAGATGAGAGGAAAGAGTACAGCAGAGGATGAGGCCGGCAATCCCGCTCCTCCTCTGATGAAACACAGCAACAGATGTCGCGGAGAGGCTTTGCCAGCAGCTGGCTGCTAAAAAGACACCCCAGCTTTACTAGTACTGACACAGAGTTTCCTCTTCGAACACAAAGCTGGTGGAGCAGATTGACACACTTTTTAGCATCTTTCTCTCTCCCTCTCTCTTTCTGTCTCTCTCTACCACACATTATTCCCTCAGGGAACTTGTCACCGGGTCCAGAGTTCCATTCCTTCCTCTCATAACTACATACGCTAAGATTTAAGATGAAAAAACTACACGGTTAATAAATCCACTCTCTCATTAGCCACAAAAGCTATCAGGATGACGCCAGGAGGATGTGATTGTGCTCGGCCTGTTCTCCCTCACAGATGTTCCACCAGGGCGCTGTCACTGCTGCCCACGTCTGGGCACAGTCCAGCCCTCCTCTGCTCCACCCCCGCTGAGCTGTGGGCTTAATCCAGTGAGCTCCATCTATGGTATCCCTCCCAGATCAGTCCAGTTGGCCCCTGGCGCCACTAGCATGAAAACACATGCTTGCAGAAGCTCCCACACCCCTGGCCAGCTGTGTAGTCACAGTCCTCTGTACAACACGTAGACCTTCCGGGCTTCAATAGCCGCTCGAACAGTGAGCTTGAGTGAGTGGCTTCAATTCAGTCACTGCTATAGTACTACTATTGAATGTGTGGGTGTTACGGTGTTGTAATTCCTGTTCTGTCTCACTTCATGCCTTTTCTATTTTCTATGAGCAATGATAGTACATGGATCTGATTCAGTGAGGGTTAGTCCGGGTCTCGATTTGGATCGTTTCTCTTTTCACCATGATGTGGAGAAACAGAATAGAGCTGTAGCTGAATAAAAGCCAGACAGAAGGAATAAACCAGTTGTGGTTGAGCAAGCCCTCTCTTAAATCTTTTGCAGGCTCCCAGCAATTTGGGAATTGGGTGGAATGTATGCCTTTCATGAGCATAAGTGGTGGATTCTTGTAAAGAATGTGTCTTTTTCTGTCCCTTAGTGTTTTTTCTACATTGTGTGGGTGAAGTGTGACATATGAGAAAAAGAGTGTAAGGAAGTTTAGACTCCCTTCCTTTTCTTCTGTCATTCTACTTCTTCCTTTGAACGCACAGTGTGACAAGAACTGGTTTTAAGATTGGGATTAACAAAGCCAGTTGCTAGTGAGACTAATCAGACACAAAGCCTTCAGTTTGTTAGGGACCATAAAAACTGGACTCTGGAACAACAGAAATGTGGTCTGATGAGTGCATGTTTACCCTATTGGGTGGTTAAGAAGGGAAGCGCATGAAGTAATGCATCCATCATGCATAGTGCCCACTGTTTAAGCCTCTGGGGTTGCTTCAGTTGGTCAGATCAAGGCTCAGCAATGGTATGGGGCAATTTACTGAACTCAGCTTTGGGATGTGCTGGAGAAGCCTTTAAAGAGTAGTTCAACTCAAATGTTGGACGTTGCATACGGTTGTTGAAATGCCAATGCCATGGTGAATGCATACAGTAATCAAAGCTAAAGGTGGTCCAATGAAATATTAGAGTTTGGGACTTTTTGTTTGGCAGTGCATTTAAACTTGTTGGTTCTACGTGATTAAAATTGTGGTGCAATATTTTGAAAAAAAAAAAAAAAAAAAAGCTGGATCATGTAAATCCAATGTAATTCATGAAAATCTCCACAGACATTTCAATGAAATCCAAGATTAGATCAAGGTGAAGACGCTGGCAGCACTCAAAAGTGCCCATTTTAACACTGCAGCCTTCTGCATTATCAGTACTGTAAAGGTCAATAGTGTGATATGGATTTATGAAGGTACATTGATCAGCCCTCACATTAATGGTATAATTACGATGGTAGCGTTGACCAGGACTTTGAATAAACCAGGCCACGTTCACTTTCTGCTAGGGAAGCTTCAAGATTTGTTTCGTGGTCCATGGTATCCGCTCATGCATGTAGTGGAGATGGTGTCACAGATCCTCCCAAATCCTGGAACAGTTCCTAACAGTTCAGTCTCGGAAAGGAGGAAGCCCAGCTCGACTGCCTCACTGCCTTGTCTTCCTCACCACAGAGCATGTCCCGTGGTTGCTGGTTGAGAGCACGGGTCTGCTGGGACCTACCGCGTGGCTTGTGATTAATGGTCTTGCATGACCTGCATTCATTATTTTACATTGCTGTGACATCCTGAGAGCTTTGCTCAAGTGTAGTCATCAGTGTGTAGCTGCATTACCTCTGCTGGTTCCACAGGCTGTGGCTTAGTCATGGTGAATACTTCTGCAGGCTAGGTGGTGCTGTTGCCCTCCTAATGAGCCCAATTAGAGCCATGAGAGGCTTAGACAGTGCTTGGATGCAGAAGGGAGATTTGAACTCCATCTAGACCCTCTACCTGCTATATTGGGTATATGTTAGCCATTAAATATTAATGAAACAGTCTGGGTGCTTTATTTGAAATTTATTTGTTTTTCTGTTTTCGTACTGAAAGATGCCTTCTTGCTGCTTGTGTATAACCACTTGAGATGGTTACAGCTTCTGGCTTTATTCAGACCCAAGGAAAAGCATCGTTTTCTCAAATTCGACCACAAGCTACTCACACAAGAGCACATTCCTGCGGCCTGCTGATTGAACTTGAGTGACGGCAGCAGGCTGTAAACATAAGGACGTGTGGTGAATAAATGCCTGAGCCTCTCCCACATACGCTCATTACGCTTCTTCTGTGTTCTCGCTTCTGTGAGCTTATTGCGATGCATGACACCAGCGCTGCAGGACCTGTTGTTCTTGGCTTGATGTCTACTTAGTTTAACTCTAAAGGATGAGGTCAGAAAAGGCAAGCTAGTTGAAGCATGTTTTTATTGATTCATTTATTTTCTTTTTTCTAGGTTGCTGAAAGTCACTTCTTCTTTTTTTGGTGATGGCTGATAGTTTTGAGAAGATGTGGACTTACATTTACATTTAGGCATTTAGCTGACGCTCTTATCCAGAGCGACTTACAAGGTTATTCGTTTTACAAGTAGGCCAGTACAGTGTTAGGAGTCTTGCCCAAGGACTCTTATTGGTGTAGCTGAGCATTTGCTACCTAGACTGGGATTCGAACCCCCGTCTCCCACATGGGGTGGTAGCTCTCTGGTGGGTAGTGGTGTTAACTGCTGAGCCACACCAACCAGCTTAGACTTAGATGCTTGGAATTAGCTTGCTCTAGCGAGTGCTTCATTATGTATGATCTCAATGTTGCCTTCAGTGTTGGCCATGAGTTCCTTCAATTTAAGTACTCCTTGAAGAGGACGGACAGAACATTCCCAAGAAAGATGTACACATACTCAGCCACAATGCAGAGATCTAGCAAACACAGCTTCATTAGTCACCTTTCACCATCACACGGTTTACGTTCCTGTGGCATAGTGTTAGTAAAACCCCTTTTTCCCCTCTCCCTCTCTCTCTCTCTCTTTCTCTCTCTTTTCTCCCCCACAGCCTGGAGATGAGAAGCTTACGTGGAGAGACAGGTTGCCTGGATATTTCATTAACATCTCCTCTATTCTACTAATGGTAAGCAGAGCTGCTTGTATAAGCGGTTATTGAATTTGGGTCATGTTAACAAAGTTGTTGCTTCACCCTCCTGTTCATTCTGTCTCATTCCTTTTTTTGTCTTGGCCTATCCCGCTCTTTCTTTGGTTTTTGCCTGCCACTTCACTCCTTGATTTTCTAGTTTGGTGTGACCTTCGCCGCTGTGTTCGGGGTGATTATGTACCGCATCACTGTCTCCGCCCTGCTGGCCATGAGCCCAGACCCTCAGATCAAGTCGAACATGCGGGTGACTGTCACAGCCACGGCCGTCATCATCAATCTAGTGGTCATTCTCATCCTGGACGAGATCTACGGCTCTGTGGCTGTCTGGCTCACTGAACTGGGTGAGATTTACACTATTCTGCCTGCTTTCATATATACTTAGGCCCAGAGCTTGATTATTACAAACATGGTTTTATAGGGCTGTGCTTTGTTACTTAGCGCTTGAGCTAATTGATGGAAAATCTCATGCTGGGAATAAAATAGTATTTTACAAGTTTGTAATGCACTAGTTTGGGCTTAAACTGGAGTGTAATTGAACATAATAGACATTTAATTCAGCCAATGTTATTACTGAGTGAGTACTTTCAAAGCATCTACAGTCAGGCTACACTGAAACAAAGTGGTACCCTTTGTCTGTGCACGTGTTATCAAGTCCTGGTGCTCTTCATTTTCTCGTCTTTCTGCTCCAGACCGCTGCTGATGCCCCATAGCGCTGTAAAACTGTGGTCATGAAAGTTTGATTAAACTCATCTCTGCCTGACCAGTAACGCTGGGGAAAAGAGCAGCTCCTCAGTCAGAGGATGGTGGGAGGGAGCAGGGAGGGGGGCACTTTTGGCTGCCTACTAAATAAGGCATAGGCCCCCACTCTGACCACATACAGTGAGAGTGTGGCATCACTCCACGTTTTAACCTACTTCCTGATGCACTTAGTTGGGCCTGGTTATGACATATTGGTCCAGTTTACCATGTAGTCTGTGTTTGTATGAGGTGCTTTAGTTGCACAAATCTTTTAATTACAGGCTTTGAGTAGTTTCTCTTGGGGACCTTCAGGGTGCTGGCATTATGGCTTCATTATGCATTTATTACCAACGACGTTGGGGGCAGACAGTAATCTGCACTGTAAGATGAAGGTTTAGCAGGCAAAGCCTTGAAACATGTAATCCTAACACAACTTTGCACTATGCACTTGGGCTTAAGCCAACCACTAACCCCGTGCTGTAAAGCTGTATTATATTCAAAGATTAAACCAAGCAGAGAGAGAGAGTTTGTAAAGATAAGGTTACATAGAACAAGGTTAATAGGATACATATATGCATCAAAAAGTGGGGTCAAAAGTGTTGTTTAAGTAATAGCATGGGAGTATTCTGTAGCTTCAACGCGACTATGCTCATGTATCCACAGAGATCCCCAAGACAGAGACTAACTTCGAGGAGCGTCTGATTCTGAAGGCCTTCCTCCTGAAGTTCATGAATGCTTATGCTCCCATTTTTTATGTGGCTTTCTTCAAAGGGAGGTAAGTAATCAAGCCCATCCTTATTGCCAGTGTGCGAAATGCCCCTGCATACTTAAGGGGTCCCATGATGGCTGGCTACTCCAGAGTTGCCTGGTTGCTCACTTATTCTGCATTGCAGCTCTGATATACTGGTGTCAATGTCATCTAACATATTTTTTATGTCTCTTTTATATGAGTATCAGTTCACTGTGTCTTTCAGTTTCTACTTCAAATTTCCTTTGTTTTGTTATCATTCTGCCATCCTTAAAACACTTTTTACAAAGTCTTTCAGAGCTATCCTGGGCTTCATAGTTATTAGACTATGAAGGACTAAGTGGGTGGACCAATTCGCTACAGCGCCACCCTAAGGCAAACCAGTGCTGCATCTCTAATTAGTTAAGAAGTCAGAAGCTTGCTGGCAATGACCTTTCCCTAAAACTGTATAACACCATAATGTAAGAACTCATTACCGACCCGCCCAGCCACCCCCCAACAAAAAGAACTTTGTTTTTGAGACATTCAAGGGGTCCAAGAAGTTACTTTGGGCATCCTGGGGAAGCGCTTAAATCACACCTTGGTTATTGCTAAGGTAGATATTAAGGAAAAAAAGCAAGGCTGATATGAACAGACGGGAATGCACTGTTTATCCCACATCGGCTGTGTCTTATTTTAATAACCAATTAAGTAAAAATAATACTGTAGTGAGTTTGGATACCTGTACCCATTAGAATTCTGATGAGAGACTGAAGTGGACAAGAAAAGGCGAGGGAAGGCAGGAGAAAGCCACTGCCACTGAAAACCCTCTGGAGGAGATATTGAATGCAAATATAAGACCTGAAATAAAGCAAACATGAGGCAAACGCAGGTGCTGATAGAGGCTGAAATGTAAGCAGTTCTTTAACCGGCCATGACATTTAGCTTTATCTCTCTCCGATCTCTCTCAGGTTTGCTGGACGGCCCGGGGACTACGTTTATATTTTCAATGATTACCGTATGGAAGAGGTGAATTTGGATGTATTTGTGGCTGTGTTTGGAATTTTGTGGTTGTGTGTTGAGTGATTTTGTGTCGCCTGTCATTCTCTTTAATACCACTGTTATCAGTGGTGTCTTACTCTTAGAACACTTATCAGATTCTGTTAATTTGATCCCCCGTCTCTCTCTCTCTCTCTCTCTCTCTCTCTCTCTGTTGCTCTCAGTGTGCTCCTGGAGGCTGTCTCATTGAGCTATGTATTCAACTGAGCATCATTATGCTGGGGAAGCAGCTCATTCAGAACAATGTCTTTGAGATTGCCATCCCGTAAGTGCTCAGAGTACTCTACACATCTCTACACCTACACCCATGTCTGTACACTGTGGCTGGAGCTCTCTGTTAAACGTTCTCAGCCGTGTCTCTGCTGTCTTACACAAATGGTAAAACTATCTGTTCTGCTCAGATAACGACTTTATCAGACAACATCTTGGACATATGAGGCAGGTTCTGAAGACTCCATGCTTTTTCCACTACAGGAAATCCCTGGATTACAGTTTTTGGGCCTTTCCTACCCCTTTTTGAATTTCATTATAGTTTTCCTTGGGCCTGCACACACACACAAGCTCAGGTACACACAGACACACATACACACACACACACACACATTCCAGTGGCCCTTCACGTGTTCACACAGGCACAAATGCACTGATGCAGTGTTGTAATCAGACTAACATGTGCTGTGTTTCACTACATATACTATGATCCTCAGTAGGAAGTGCATGTTCTTCAAGGTCATCAGAGGATCATATGTAAAAGAAGCACTTCTCTATGTACACCTTGCCTTTAGTACTTATATAGACAGTTCACATGGACATTTCTCCCCTTACAGCCAGTTTTTTTTAGAAAATGGACCTCAAAAAAACTGTGGGCTGACGCAGACACATAAACATTTCTTAAATAAATAAATAGGGATGAGATTTTAGCACAGCAGCCTAGCATCACCTAAACATCCTTTTAGGTTGTTTTGGTTCGAAATATCAGTCTAATCTAAACCCTGACTCCGATATCAGCGTGCATTCCTGATCTGAGTCTGTAATACAAATAATAAGCTGTACAAAATCACATGTTATTTTGAAACATTTATTGTGAAATGGACTTGTCGTTGCATTATCACAGTCTTTACTGTGTGTTGTGGTAGGAATTCTGCAGTAAATACATTTCCATAGTGTATAGATACAGCAGCTTATTCAGTTAACTTTGAATATCACATGAATAGGAAACTGTTTTTAAGGTAGAATTCAAATATAGTATCTAGAAGCCTTATAATAAGGACATGCAGAAACTGCAGAATATAAAAAGAAGATTATTTATTGCGCTTTTCTGTGAATTCATGTTTCTCTGCATACTTTGTTAGCCCCCCCATCACCTTTTTTTCATTGGCCAGGACCCCCACAGGACCTGCACCCACCTGCATGGTGGATCATTCTCAGCACTGCAGTAACATTGATGTGGTGGTGGTGTGTTAGTGTGTGTTGTGCAGGTGTAAGTGGATCAGACACAGCAGTGCTGCTGGAGTGTTTAAACACCTCAGTGTCACTGCTGGACCGAGAATAGTCCACCAACCAAAACTATCCAGCCAACAGCGGTACCTGTGAGCAGCGTCCTGTGACCACTGTGAAGGACTACAGGATGACCAACACCGCACTGTGCAGCAGCAGATGAGCTATCATCTCTGACTTTACATCTACAAGGTGGACCAGCACTGTAGGAGTGTCTAATAGAGTGGACAGTGAGTGGACACAGTGTTTAAACACTCCAGCAGCACTGCTGTGTCTGATCCACTCACACCAGCACAACATCAGTGCCATTGCAGTGCTTTGAATGATCCACCAAAAAATGGAGAGTGAGTGTAGGTACAAGGAGGTGGTTTTAATGTTATTGCCAATGGGTGTATGTTTACACTAAAAATAAGTTTGTGTGGCTTTGGAAATATCTTTGGTCAATGTCTTAGTAAGGAGATATTAATTATATATATGGACAGACATAATGGAATACTGATATTGTTGTAAAATATGCTTCATAAATTATAGTATCTCATTACATAGAGCAATAATTTTGTGTGTGAAAATGTGTTACGACACTGAGGAAATATTTTCTATGCTTCACATTAAAATGTGAGCATTTACAGTATTAAAAAACACACCTGGACTGTCTATAGTTACACAAGCAAATAGAGGTATACAGTGTTTCCCTGCTGACGGTGTAATTTGGCACTTATTAAGAACTGTTGACAGATTAACTGCAGGCCAACGAAAAACCCAACGTAAAACTGAAGATTTTTAGCATTTTTCTCCTAACGATAGTACCATACCATTCTTTATAGACGTCTAACAAGAGTCAACATGTGTTTGACTAGTTTTTGCCACAAGGGCTTGAGAGTGCTTGGACAGGATAGATGGAAAACTAGGACATGATTTCCCCAGGGCGATGGAACGGACCTGGAGTCACACATTCCAGTTTACTAAAAATCCCTTTTTAACCTATTTCTTTTTCGTTTGTCCTTCAGAGGAGCACAAACCCTTCCCACCCCCTCCTCGGTTTCTCCGTCCTCCTTCATTAACCCCTGAAACTGCAAGGGCCTGTACATTAGCCCACATCTCAATTACTCACCCTTATGACAATATAACTGATATATTAGTTATGTAGTAGTTGCCAAGTACATTAGAGAGTAGAGAGTACATTGCAGTTTGACTTCAGTTTGCGGTTAAAACGTGCTCACATCACTTTAGGAAGTTAAAGGCTTCTGTCTGAGTGTTTACTCTTGTTGTTGGGACATCCTATAGCCGTATTTGGTTTCCTGTTTTGTGGTTAACCTGCTTCTAGATGTACTTAACCTGCTTCTAGACCAATCAGTCTGGATCCAAATGGCAGACCATTATCCAACCGCACTGCCTGTGTCACGTTCACGTCTGTGCCACGTTTTCCACTCATTTTAATTAAGGTAGCAGGCTAGCTTTAAGCACAGTCATCTACCGCGCATGCTCTTCCTCTCTGCTGGGCTGATGATGAGTGCTGATGGCTCTTGGGTTTTTGTTTCTCATGGCTCGGCTTACATCCGCCATGGCGTGCCACTGCAAAATCGCTATTTATGCTACCGGGTCCATGGCGCACTCCTGCAACAGCGACAACATTAATTATTCATTGGCACCAACACTGCTTCACGTCTTTTGTTTAAGTGTGTGTGTGTGTGTATGTTTGTGTGTGTGTGTGGAGAGAGTATGATCGTGTATGTGCATGCACAAACACAACGACTGTGTACATGTATACTGGCAGGTTTGTAGCTCCTCATTCCTTCAATCTAAAATAAGCCTGACACTATGACCTCATACAGCGTAACAGGGTCATCTAATGGTAAACATGATAGGACGCAAGAACAACGCTGATTGCAGCCATTTTGACATGGCCGCTATTTCCAGGGCCACATTTTCCTGCTCTTCTGGCTGTTTGATCTTTTGAGGAAGAGTAATCCTCACATTAAAGTCATTTGCAGAAGAATGCAAATGACAAGAGTGGAGTCCTTGGAAAGGCCCGAGAGAGGAGAACGAGGAGAGCGTGACTTTAAACCGATTCTCTCTGTTCTTCTCTATAAATACTCGCTCGTTATTGGGGAAGGCTCAGGGCTGATGCAAAGCAGTGTGAAGGAGGCCAGAGGGGACAGGAGGACTCAATATCCCATAATTCCCTTTACACATAGACTTGACCTACATCATAGTTCTAATCTCCCCAGTTCACTCCACTCTGTCACATCATATAGACATGCATGCCTGTATATGTATGTGACTTTGCTATTTAGAGCCTGTGTCCATCACAGGGCATGCTGTTGTGCGCTCGAGCAGGGGCTCTTAATGCTTCGACCTGAGGAGCCAAAAGAGAGAACTGATACTGACCCAAGTAGAAAATTATGCAAAATAACATTAAAATTATTGCTTCACTATGTTTATGAAATGCCTCAGAATAATGCTACATTATTGCATATTTGAGATATGCATGTATATCATCGCTGTCTAATGACAAACATATATCTCCATTTTTGTCAATTTTTACTTTCGTGCATCATTTAAGCACATGAGCTGCGATTGAAATTATGTGAAAATTGAATGATAAATGGACCAACAGAAATGGCCCAAAATTGGTTCCGTTGACTTACATTAAAATGAAACTAGGTTTTTGCCCTCTCCTGTAAAGCCATTTTGGAGATGCTTGTTTTTCTTTGGACAGTGACGATATTTTAAATACGTGTATCATAATCCCCATGTATCCCATCATGGTGCCCATCCCTGTGACTGTTTTTAAATCCCAGAATTTGTAAAAACAGGAAATCTAATACCGTGTGCCTTAAACTCATCTCTCAGTTCACATTCATTGACCAAACATACTGATACACATTCCCCATCAAGTGATGGCCAAGCACAAACACATGTGTGACCCAATATGGGTCACGACCCATTGTGTAGGAAATGCTAGTCCAGAGTGCCGGCCAGCACCGCTTCTTCCTGTGTGTGTGTTTCACTGTGTCTTCACCTAAATTCAAACGCGCCTCAACAGCTGGTAAATGGGAGCTTTAACACAGCTGCAGGAAGGCATTTATGATACAAAGGCTTGCATTAAAAAGTAATGCTTTGTAAAAGGCCCTTGTTTTGGGTGTATAAATAATGCAGCAGCTGCATTTAGTGGGTTTTATTGAAGGCATTAATAGGCAGAGATATGAACCACATGGTCCATTTCATTCTCTGTATTTGGCCCTTAGAGGCAGCCAGTACAACAAGAAGACTTTCCTTTCTCCCACTTCCTCTGTCCCCTCATTCTCTCTTCATGATGACTTCTCAAACTTTAGGGGTGGCTTTCAGGGTTGCAGATAAAAAAGCTACAGTCCTGAAGGTTCTTGGTACATGGTTTACAGTTTGACGATCTTGATTTGTGGATAGTGGATTTGTTCACATGGAGAGTACAGAGCTTCAGATCTGTTTTCCCAAAGCACTAAATTAGTAATAATTCACTCTGAGACAGCATGTGATGCATCCATGTGAATGTCAGTGCTGTCTTCCATCCCTGCTGCACAAGTTGTGTGGTTGAGGCAATTACATATCTTGAAAGAAGACTTTCATTTATAGGTGACCCATCGGCCGTTCTCTTACAGCTGATCACTGAAGGCTTTTGGTGCCTGGAAATGCTCGTCACAAGGGAAAAATAGCAGAAATATCCTTGATTTATGAGAAAGTTCAATAATATTTGCATCTGGAGGTTTATAAATAGTGATAGTTATTTACTATTCAGCAATCAGAAAGAGTATCTAAAAAATGATAAGATGTGATTAAAATTTTTAACGTTTTCTGTTCTGGGTTTCGGTGTGTAATTTAGGTCTATTTTTTTTATTGTTGGCAAAGTATTTTCAGGCAAATAAACATTCATATGTGAAAAGGTTTGCAAGAAAAAAAAACAACAACACCAACAACAACAACACAGTGAACATGGTAGCGATTCCCGAGATTAAAGACCTGTTTTCGGAATGTAATTGGCCAAATGGTTTCCTTTTTCTCAGGCTGTTTACAGCAGTAACAGTTATTTATGAGTGAAAGAAGGGCTACCGTCTCGTCTATGAGCAGCTTAGCAAACATACAGAAGTATGAATGTTTGTCAAGCTGCTCATAGACTCCTAAAAGTGCAGAAGGCATGGACCACCAAAACTGTCCCTGCTAGACAAACGGCACTTAAAGTCCCACAAAATATTTATCTGTCTTTTCTTTCTAATTAGGTTAATCTTGCTCTTGCAGGCAAACAGTAAATATGCACAACGTAGAACCTTTTAGTAATATTCCAGTAGCTAATAAACAACCAATACATTTCACCATATTTCTCTCCTCTCCATGTAAACTGGGTGGTCTTAATCTTGGGTAACGCTTCCATAAGCATTTCCTAACCAATCACAAGGCTTATGTCACTTGCCTCACCCACACAAAACAGTTTCAGAGTCAGAGAAACTTAGCAAGCTAAAGCTAACCCAGTATCCCTACACCAAAAACTGGCAAGCCAAACCACCTGTCTGTAGTTGCCTGTTGTCTGTACATTTGTTTATCCATACACCAACATTATTCATTCATCAGTTCCTGTATTCACACTCTGCTTCGTTCACCTGTTAAATATAACAGTTTAATATCATAAAAACATTTTAATGGTCTACTCTGAGTTCCCTGAGACTTCTTTGAAAGACAAGAGCATATCAAGCTCCAATCTTACTTCAGATCTGAAAAAAAAACTGTGAGAGGGCTACACTATTGGTCTAAAAGGATGTGTAGCTGTCAAGGAGCCCTTACTGAGAAAAGGAAACAAACAAAAAAGAAGAAAAGCTGCAACTCAAGTAGCATGCTACAAAGAAGCGTGAAGAAGAAGTCCAGGGTTCAGTATGACAAGAGTGGACACACTAAATACTGGAAATTATATTAGCTATTGAGGCGTCTGTTTAAACACATTAGGAGCTTGTACTTAACAACCATTTTGACCAGAAATGAAATAAATGAAGGACTTTCCATATGTGCTGTTTGATAGTTTGATGTATTCACTGTTATACCTGGAGGTAATACTAAGGAAGTAAATGCCTAATGAGTCATTGTGTCCTCACTTTTGACCAATACAGTATTTAAGACTGATTCATTTGAACAGTGCACAGAGTTCCTTCCTCCTGCCTTCTCCAACATCTTCACACTTCATGTGTCAGTAGTCCAGTAACTGCTACTGATACCTGCTTTTCCTCCTGCTTGTCTGTTAATGACCCCTGAGCTTCAGGGGCCAGAGTGATGGATAGGGTTGAGGAGAGGAGCAGACATGACACCCACTGTCAGGTGTCTGGTGTCTCTTGTAGATGAGGTGGACACATACAGATGGGGCAAGAGCAGTTAAAGGTCAGTTTGTTCTCAGATGCTACTGCTGCTGCTGTGTCTGTGTTTTAGCTTTCTGGCCTAACTGCAGTTAGTATGCAGTTTCATACCCTGTGTGTCTAACGGCACCACTTTTGAATGACAAATGAAGAAACTAGTGCAACTCTAATGTAAACAGTATAAGACATATACAGTGATGAGCCTTTCAAAGAATGTAGTTGGGTCTATGACTTCTGTAGGTCTTCTGTAGGCAGTTTATCTGTGGCTCTTTGTATGCAGTGTATTGTGTGTTTAATCTCATATACTGTAGCCAGACATTCCTTCTAATTAGTGACTTTTATGTGCCCTCGCTCTTACACAGGCAGACATTGTGCACCCATGAGTGCCTTAGGAAAACATTGCCAGTAATATGAAATGCTCTTGAGCGGCCACACGTGAGCCCAAGGTCACTATGTTTGATACCAAGTGTCAGCCAAGTGTCATATTTGAGCAGTCATAAATGAGCTGTGCAATTGCCTTTTCTGGGGTGTTGGAGCACTGTTGAATGATCCAGAACGTTTGAATGAATAGCCTACATATATTTCCTTTCAGAATATGAAATATGAGAGTTTTAATTTTAATTAGGCACACTAACACTGCAAATGATCCAGCCACAAATGACATGAAGTAGTCAAAGACACTCAAAGAGAGCATATCGCTGTGTGAGATGTGTGCTTGATTTGCATGAAATACTACTTTCATACATTTTGAACTGATATGAAACTTTTGTTCTCTTGCCCTCTCCTCGCTGTCCTCCCCGCAGAAAGCTAAAGAAGCTCTTCCGCTCCCTGAAGGAGAAGAAAATGTTACCGGAGGAGCGTGTGGAGCACTCAGGCCGAACTCTGCGCCAGTGGCACCTAGATTACAACCTGGAACCCTTTGACGGCCTCACACCCGAATACATGGAGATGAGTGAGTGACCGCCCTCTCTCAGTCTGAATAAGGGCAGAGCTGGGATGAACATGCTCGTGATTCTAAGCTCCAAGCTTGATGTTTTACAGTTGCCCCCCCCAGTATGTAGAGTGATTGTATGTGTTTTCATGGAATCCATATCCTTAGATAAGACACGGCATGTGTATCCTGCACTTGTTTGTCAGCTAAAGCCCTATCTGAGCTGTGTTAGTATTATCAAAAGAGGTCTGGTTATAATTTGTACAGACTAAGGCATCTGTGTAATTTCCCCAAATTAGCCCGGATTGAAACATCATCACAGATTACCTCAGCATTTTGCGACAGGCACCACATTTCTGAACAATAACAACACAATCCAAACAAAACCAAAAAACACGCAAAATAAATCAACTGAAAATGTGACACTGAGAGCGAAGACCTTTAATCTAATTTCATTGTGAATTGTTGCATGTTCTCAATGGCAGTTCCAAATGGTGATACATAATCACAGTGTACTGAGGAAATATACATAGAATTTATGTGGTTCTATTTAATCTTGTCAGTCTTTGTAGTCTTTAAGATTAAGAAATTTTCAATTAATTGGTTTATTATTACGTTGCTCTGGTTATTACTGAGGAAGCTCTGAGTTTGGGAATTATAATAATTTTCTAGAATTATTGCTTAGCTGACTTATAAAAACATAGCAGGTTCAGACTGGATTAAAATCACAGATCTTACTGCTAATTACTCAAATAACAGTACCTCCCCTCATAAAACATCTGGCTTGAATGAGGCTTTAGTTAACAGTAGCAGTGTGTCTTCCATTAGCAAGCGTGCTCAGTGTATTCATCACTAATGCTAGCGGTCATGAGTAGGGCTGTAGTAAAGACCAACTTTGTTGAGTCCAAGACAAGTCCATGACTTGTTGAGTCAAGTCAGAGTATAAATGCAAGTAGAACCAGGTTAAAAACATGAAAACATAAAAAAATGAAGTCGACCTTCCTGTACAAATTACTGGAAAAACATGAAAGAAAGATTATCCTACCACAAAACAATGCTGTGGGTATAAAAACATGTCATGACAGCTGTACTTGGCTACACAACCTCCACTTGATTCCAGTGTAGAAGTTTTAAATTACTTAATGTATAAAAGGAAAAATAATGGGAAATAATCTAGACTACCCGTTGAGTAATAACAAAATTGGAACAAACATGTTCTTGGTCAGCTAAACATTAAACCCTCCTATCAGACTTGGCCATTGTTATTGTTTGTTATTTTAGAAAATGTGGTCTTTAGTGTTTTTCCTGCTTTCTGTTTATTTTCTATATTACCAAGCCCTCCATAAATAAAAATGACTTTCTACTTACAATATATATGAAATATTTGAGAGTGAAAGAGAGAGGACACAGAGCATGTTGATTAATTGAAACTGCACCTTTCTGGAGAGATAAAGCTCACAGGTAAGAGTATAGCACGCCACTCTTGGGCGTTTTTGAAGCAAGCCCTCCGGGCTGATCTGTGTGAACCATTGTTTTGCTCCGGAGAGAAAATAGCGAATGTCAATCAAGTCAAAGCTGGAAATGCTATTTCCCACAAAGGTTATGTTCCATCTGTGTCAGAGTAGCAGACAAGCAGTCTTGTGTTCCATCACCCCAGCAAGAGACTGTACACTGACATTTCTTTTTGCAAGGGATCGTTGGTTACTTGGAATCACTAATCTGAGAGTCATCGGATCGTTGCTCTATAGGGTTTCTTCCAGATTTCAGTTGCTTTTAAGGATGTCATAGCAAGACCAAGGGCCCTGTTTTCCTGGTCATAGTGTTAGTGCAAAAAGCAAGCCATAAAACGACAGTGCGGGATCATGTGGGAGTGGCAGATGTATTTTTAGCAGTTGACTGGCAGCATGGGCTCTAACCCAACGCAGAGCAGCGTGACTATAAACAGGGGCAGAGTTAAAGTGAATGCATTATCGAAAGGCGTGGTTAGTGTGCTGCCATGGCGACCAATCAGATCAACTCCTATCCTCCCCTTTCAGAGCTGCACATACGCTGGCAGTGTAGCACAGCGATATTTTCGTAATGACAGAAGATCCTGCCTTCCTTGGAGAGTCTTCAAATGATTGGGATATAAATACCTGCGGGGTGTGTGATTGAGAAGAGGTGGTACAGTGCAGTGAATGTCTCGTTCCATGTGTGGAAAATGGGTCACAAAGCAGATGTTAATGATTGGCAAAAAGGAGTTATTGCATTTGGGCGTGCCAAAGACCATAGTGTGAAGGAAGTAGCTGAATCTGCAGGCGTATGGAAGCGTACAGTCATACAGGTCTACCAGCAGTGGCTAAAATCCCAGTCTACAGGAAACTCTTCTCAGAATTGTACCAGGGAAGGCATCTACCAAATCTGGCCCAACTGTGCAATTCATGGATGTAAGAGTGGCTGAACATTGATGTGGCCTACATCCAGAAACTTGTTCAGTCCATGCTAATCAAAATGTAGCTGTTATTGGTGCTTGTGGAGGTATTACGTGCTATTATATACGTTTCAGTAACAGGTGACTAATATTTCGTCCGGTGAGCTATTATGTATGTATACATAATATATATAACTCTATATATTCGGAATACCTTTATTAGGAGGCACTTTAGGAATAGCTCCTTGTATAGGTGCATTTTGTAGTTCTACAGACTGTAGTCCATCTGATTCGCTGTATAATTCGTTATCCCCATTTATCGCCCTATTCTTTACTGATCGGGACCCCCACAGGACCACCACAGGAAGAGTAGTTCAGACACAACAGTGCTGCTGGAGTTCTTAAACACTGTGTCCACTCACTGTCCACTCTATTAGACACTCCCACCAGGTTAGTCCACCTTGTACATGTACAGTCAGAGACGATAGCTCATCTTCTAGTCACAGGACACTGCCCCCAGGTGCTAAAAAAGTGGGATAGTGGGATAATGTCCCACCATCTAATCATAGTGGCTGTTAATCCCTCAGTGTTGTACATACTTTTATAATGGCAATAATGGCATGATGAAACTGCAGTTCACACACTCTATCGCCATCTTTGCCAAGAGCGCGCCTCGTAGCGAAAGGTTTGGCTGCATTTCAGACATGCGTGTGTTCTGGGAAGATATGTTCTCAAGACAAATTTCCTGGTTCCCTCGTGGATGTGGGACTTATTTAGCAGTTGAAAGTTTTTATTTTCCTTATTTATTATGAACATCTAGTTGGATTTAGTTAGTAATTGGCAGAAGTCACCCATTTATATTGAAGTGGGTCAATGTAGTGCTGTGTGCTGTGAAAAATTGGACATGTCTTCACGCCAGTGCTTGAAGTCAGGAAATGACTGTTTTGCACTTGTGTTTGTGATAAGAGCAAGTCAGAGGAAGTGGTAGCACAAGTACATTTTTGGACCAAAATAGGTTCGCTTGCACAGTTGCACTGATGGATTTTGAATGTCACACACCCTTTTGCGCCACTCCACCCACAATGTTGCAGTCACTGTCATTTCTGACTGCCAAAATAGGTGAAAAACAGGCGAGAATGGGAGTGAATGTGCGTGTGTACAACCAAATTAGCAATACTAGTGATATGCAGCATTGAGCAGTGCATGAAGTTTGTGGCATGGCAAAATCTGCATTGCTAATAAGTTCAGCAGGTTTAGCTTTCAGCAAATAAACACAGCTGCCACATTGCATACAACCAAATTAGCAATATTAGTAATATTAGAGGTCTGCATCTTTGAGCAGCGCATGAAGTTTGTGGCATGGTGAAATCTGCATTGCTAAAAGAGTTCTGCAGATTTCAGCAGCTTTAGGCAAATAAACACAGCTGCCACATCGTGTTTAGACAGTCAGGCAGTGGCAGATTGGTCTTTGTCATGAACGGCATGTGTAACTTTCTCCGAAAGTAGAGAGGATCAACAATGGCTTTAGATAGAAGATGTCGGTTTGGATGTAGTTTATATAGTTTGAACAGGGAGTCAAATTTGACGTCATATGGAGCTTGTAGATAGTGAAATTGAGTGAGCTAACTTGCTAACTTGTGTGGACATCAATGCATTCTGGTTTATAACAGCATAAAAAGCGTGAAGTCTTTTAGTATTTTAGTGTCATTGTAATCCTCTGTGCAACAGCAAATTGTATCAGATGATTTACTAATCCAGATATGTTCAGTTTGTCAGATAAAGTACAAGCGGCCGTGTAGCAGTATTTCATTAGGCCGCACTTGGGACGTTTTTAAAATAGAGCCCCTAAGACACTTTCTGATCTGTTCAGCACCAGCTCATCTATAGCTTTTAATGTTAGTGAGGTATTATTTTGACTCCTCTAAGGAGAATTGGTCTTGTCCACACTAATAGATCTCAAGACCATAAAATCCCTTGCTTCCTGGTCCTTGTTTCAAAGAATACTGTCTTGACTACAGCTCTGGGATCTAATTCTACATTTCAACAGTTGAAATCTAATTTGCTTTGCATTTTCACTGCTGCATTTGACCTTCAGACTGTTTTGCTGAAAGGTTTATAAATCAAAATGGAAAAGATAGCTGAACTTAGATTCTCTGAATGTGTCGAGAGTAACATTATCTGCTGTAGGATTCAGAGTAGAAGCATTTTAATGATGTTAAACATACAAATACAGGACAATTAAACGTTAAGTGCAGGTTTTAAATGTTAGTTCACTTTTGAGCTCAAGTTTTTGAGCAAACCTTCCTTTTCCTCTCCTCCCTTCCATTTTCAGTGAGTGTGAAGGATAGTACATGACAGCACAATTCGGCTATGGCTGCGAGACCTGCTCTGTCAGCAGTCTGCTGACTGTCTCACCCCTGGCTGTCTGCTCTTCTTTATCTAGACTTTTACTTTTTAACACACTCTACGCTTTTTTCCGACAGTTTTTCAAACCGCTACACAACCTGGGCACATGTCCAATCATGAGCTAGAGGTGCTCTCTGTTCTGTGAGAGCAGTCTGTGTGTAACACTGTAGTGGTTCATCACCGTTTCCCAGGAGGTTTCAGGATTTGCTGAGCTAGCATTGGTAATGAAGTTTTGAAAGATCATTTTAATCCTTCATCTTTAGTGATGAATACACCTCGAATAAACTATCGATGATACAGAAATTAATACTGCTTTATATGCCAGAGCAGCTTTTCCAGAGTGATGTTTGGGGCATCATCCCTTATATTTGCAAGCTACAAAGACAACTGATCACATTCCTCTTTAACGACAGACCTGCTTTCCTATGTCATTATATCATTGTATTCCGACATGTACACTCACATACCAAACGTCATGCGATAGCAGTATGTAAATTGATTATGAAGTGGCGCTACCTCAGGGGACGGCTTGGATATACCCAAACCTGTGTAATTTGTGAGGTGTTATCTTCTGAGTGAGGCTGAATACTGGCCAGTTTGATCATAGCAAAGCTATGTGAATGATCAGAGTTTAAACCAGGCTTGATAGTGGGTGCCAGATGGATGGGACATTACATTTCAAAAGTCGTCCTGGCATTTAACATTCCTCGATCCACAGTGTCACGTGGCTACCAGGAATATGTCATAGAAAGTGCTACTACCCACAGTGGACAGTGTAGTGGCTTCCCACAGGTGCTTAATGATTGTGACCAGCGATGTTTGACTAGAATTTACACTCAATGCAGGAGGCCCCACCTGCATATCCTGCAAGTCTGTGCAGCGATCCTTAGAATCCATGGGATTTGGGAGCAGAAGCCCACCAGAGTGCCTCTGATAACACCACGACACCAGACACAGCACCTCACCTGGGCTTGTGATGTTGCTAACTGGACCCGTAGAGGACTGGCAACAAGTGACGTGGTCCAATGAGTTTCGGGCTGAAGGTAGTGTTTGTGTGTGACGCAGACCCCAGGAAGCCATGGACTCCTGTTGTTAATAAGTCACCATGCAGGCTGGTGGTGGTTCCATACTGGTGTAGGGTATGTTCTCATGGCACTGGTCCACCATAAACATGTCATTTACCAGTACCCACTATGTTTCACTGTTTGGTGGCATTTGCAGCCCTTCACTGACTTTGTGTACCCCCACAATGATACTCTAGCAGGATAATGCACCGTGTCATCGTTCCCAACTTATCTGGAATTGGTTGTAGGAACATTCTGGAAAGTTCTGACAAATGGTGTGGCCTGCACGTTCACCCGACATGAGGCCAACCGAAGCATTCCACTTTCATTCCTCTTTTCAACTAATTCATGTTGCCTTGCCATGAGAACGCTGGCCAGTGTTCTACCTCACTCACATGATAACACCTCACAACTTATACAGGTGTGGGTGTTCCCAAGCTGCCCCCTGAGGTAATTTCACTACATAATCAGTTTACATACTGATAATCCCATGGCTTTTGGTATGTCAATTTATATCGCATTATGAAGTTGCTACCAGTACCCAGCAGTTTCCAATAATGAAGACGAAGCGCCTAAAATTGCTCCCTAAAGAACCTGAAAACGCTTAGGCTTGTAGTAGTACACAACACAGCTGATATTGTAGTATGAATCTGGTTTCTGAGGCCTTCATTCTTTTAATCAGTACTGGTTTGTGAAACTCTGTGGCATAGTTAAGTGTAAAAGCTTGCAGCCCAGCCCGTGTTTATTGCCCTTCGGCGTGACCCTAAATGTTTTCAGATTGAGCAGCCATGAGCATGATGAAAGTGAGTTCAAGGCCCTTTATCTCTTCTGTCTGTTTATTTGTGTGTTTCTTTCTTCTCCTCCATGCCCATAGTCATCCAGTTTGGCTTCGTCTCCCTGTTCGTGGCCTCCTTCCCTCTGGCTCCACTCTTCGCTCTCTTGAATAACGTCATCGAGATCCGACTGGACGCTAAGAAGTTTGTCACTGAGCTACGCAGGCCAGACGCAGTGAGAGCGAAAGATATCGGTACTGGGTTACATTCTGTAAATCATCTAGAGAACAGATAGACAGCTTGGCTGTGTTCACATCACATCTTAAATCTTTCAGCCTTAACGAGTCCCATTTATATGCCCACTTTATTGTCAGAATGACAGCGGATGATGAGAGTAGTGATATGTACATGTGCAGTGAACTGTGTGATGACAATCATTTATGACAAATTACAATCTGACTGTTCTTTGTGTGAACACATGGTGATCTGTACTGGTGGCCATGATATTTAGGTTCATCTAATATTTAATATGAGGTCACAAATGAAAGTGGCATTACAGTTGTGTCTGTACAACTCCAAAAAACCCAGAGCTGTGTCATATTTAGGCAACAATTTGTGCCACTTCAGCACTCTAATGTGAACGTATGCTGTGCATTCAGCAACAGGCAAGCAGTTTTGTGAAACTTCATTTTGTGTTCATTTTTCTTTTTTAGGAATTTGGTACAACATCCTGAGCGGCATGGGCAAGTTTTCAGTCATCATCAACGTAAGTGTCAAATCAATACCTTACGCCAGTGTGGTCAGTCCTGGTCTCAGAGATTTACCACCCCGGAGAGCTCAGATCCAACACACCTGGGTCTAATGTTCTGAAGCTGCTGTAGGAGGACTTCATTACATGGATCACTTGTGTTAGATTAGTGTTGGACCTAAACTCTGCAGGGTGGTAGATCTTCAGGACCAGGATTGGGCTGTATACTCTGCAGTGTTCATGACTGTAAATGAAACAGCTTGAAAGGTGTAAAAGGAGTTGCTACAAATCGCACAACAGTTATTTCCAATGTTACGGTCCGATTGCTTCAGGAACATTCCTTCCTTGCCGCTATTTTTTACTTTAACTGTATTGTCATGCTGAGCACCATGTGCCAAGATTCTACTTTAGTGTAAAAATAGGTTGGAAAAATACAGTCGATAATAGAGATAGATAAAAATAGAAATGTTAGTTATAATATTTGACCCCATTTTTGTTCATTATGAAAAGAACTTTTGGCAGCTTGTTTGGCACCTGTGATGGAGGAGCTACAAAACAGACTAGAATTAGCCATAAACGAGCAGAATGCAGTCCAGGAAATACTGGGCTGTGAAATATTTTACAGTCCATATGAAATAAAGCAACATTCAACATTAAACGACCTAAACTGAACCTCATATCACATAAAAGGCTACGAGTTTGTTGGTAAAAATGGCATATTAAAGGTGCCATGGAATGCATATATTTAGCATTACAAGTTGTTCTCTAATGTCTACATAGAAGGTATGTGACTTTGGCTGATGGGCGATTTACAACCCTGTGATTCAGGGTTAAACTACAAGGAAACAAGCTGTTCTCCACAGGCAGGAAAATAAACTGAACCTCAGTGTAAATAAGCTAGGACGTCATACATTACATACTATTTAGCTTGCTATGCTAGAGTTGTGGCGTAGGGGCTTCCTAGTAGCTAACGTTACCTATTCTAGCTACTTGCTTTCGATCCCGACAACAACACACAGTAAATTAAAGTTGTTACTAACTATGAAACTTCCAGTCTAATGTGAATGGCATTAAGGCAAGCAGAGGATAAAATCACACAGCATGGCTGCTACTTACAGGTTGCTGTTGGGGTTATGATGCTATTGCCCAAGGTCTGAGAAACTGTTTGGAGTGAAATGTGTGGAGCAAACTAACAACTTTAAATAAAGTCTCCAGGATCTTGTTTTACATAGTCTGCCATTTTTGTTGTTGTTGCTCCGTTGTCTTATGTACATTTTGAGGGTGTAAGTATTAATGAGTTAGGACTGTTATGTAACAGTAGGATTTTGGAATCGGCACATTTTACCATCCTCTTTTGCAGGGATTTGTATTAGACAGAGGAGTAACAGTGTTTGAGGTTCATGGTATGTCAGTTCTACATGCCAAAGTCTCCTTATTCAACTATGGCATCATAAATACCGTTTCCATTCTATGGCACCTTTAAAGCACACCTTTAGACGCGTGGGTTTTTTAATTCTTTCTCTATTCTGCAGAACTATGCTGTTGTATTAAAGCAATATAGCACTAGCATCTCTCCCTCAGTCCATGCCTACCACCAAACCACAGCCGTCATTAATACAATCCCTCTCATCTTCTATTGTTTAAGTCACACCTCTTTGAATGTAAGCAATGAACTGGAAGGAAGAAGAGGTTCACCTTCTGTCATTCTCTTCTGGGGAAGAGCATTGTGCCTCCCCCCATGATAGACTGCGGGGCCTGTAGTGAGGATTATTTTGCCTCCAGTGTCAGATAAGCGCTGGATTACAGCCACTCTACTTAATATGGGCCAGAGATCTCAAAGGCAAACATATGATGGAATGCTTTGAAGTGTGCTCTATTAAGCAGGTTGCCCAAAGTTGGAAAGAGTCTGATTTTAAGGTGCTGACTTTATTTTTCCATGCTGTTTTACTTAACCTTCAAGCAGTCTCTTGGGATCATTTGATATGATCAGTAATGTAGTCATAGATATCGTATTTAATGTCCTATAATAGGTGCATTTATTTTGAGGATAGCATTTGTACCTCACTTTCATGACCCCAGTTCATTCGCAGAGCCCTGGCAATGTTACTTTAATATAATTTAATAGAAAAGTGATTTGTGAAGTATGAGAAAAATAAGCAGGCTGGACCTCGGGCCAGAGTGCACAGTGTAACTAGCCTGTTTGTGGGAAGATAAGCAACGAATCCTTTCATTGGGTCCAGCTGTGGTTGGAACATGCTGATTAGCATAGATGCAAACTCAAAGCAAGAAGTCTGCTTATTGTTTCCATTCGTAGCTCATTAAAACAAGTGGAGACATTCGAAACATTTTGTGTTTGTTAGTAGAAGGGCATATTTTATATGATTGTATGGTACATGATATCTGATTTTATATTGCTTGCTTTTATATAATTTCAGTCTTTAATGTTTTAAACAAATACTTGTCATCGTTTGATGGTGAAACAAACTCAAACACGAAAAAGTGTACTCAAATGTACCAACGCAGAGTGTAAATCTGTTTTAATTATGTATTTACTTACTGAATGTACATTTAAATAATTATGTGATGTAAATACAGTGTAATATACCATATACACTCATCATCAAAAGAATAGTTGCACTCAGATTGGGAAGGAAGATAAAGGTAACAATAAATTATGATAAATTTAGACTGATATGGGCAATATTTATTGAGCTGCACAAGTAGGGTCTCTCAGTACACCATTGGGCCGCCATGTTTGCTAACGCAACATGTCAGATGTCTCGGCATGGAGTTGGAGAGGTTCCTAATGGTGTCCTGTGATAATCCATCCCATACAGCTTGAATATTCTCACACAGTTCTGCAGATTTTGTGGTAGGAGTGGAGGTGGAGTGACACCAGGCCTTCTGGACATGTGACACCCAACAACAAACCTTTCATCTGGGCGCTCACCACGGAGCCTCCACACATGGATTCACTGGTCATCTCCACCAAGACAAAAGCAGGAGTTGTCACTGAAGAGGACCCGCTGCCATTCTGAGTCACTCCATGACAGTCTGGCACGACACCATTACAGTCTTTGGTGACGTCGACCTGGTGTTAAGGGCAGTCGCCGTGAAGGTCTGGGTGCATGTAGTTCTGCGAAATGCAGCCGTCTGCCAATGGTACTGGTACTAACAGGATGACTCGTGGAGGGCATGAGGTCACTCAGCACATGTCAGACAATCTGTCGGTTGTCCCTCTCCATGGTTCGTGTAGGTCACCCAGATCCTTCATGTCACTGGTGCGTGCCTTCTTCTGTCCACTGCCACCAACAGCGTGCTATGGTAATATCTGCATGACCAGTATGGCGTGCAAAACGTCGATAAGGCCATCCAGCTACCCAGAGCTCTACGATGCAACCCCTCTCAAACTCTTCCAACTGCTCAACTTGCTTTCGAGCTCTTCTCTGAAGCATACTTCGCTTGCAAAGGTTGCTGCCACCACAACGGCATGAGTCAGAAAGGAAAGCACATGCAAGAGGACGTCCTTATATAGTCAGTCAGGTACAGTGATAAGGCCCGTCCTTACCTACGTCACATGCACAGCTGAGCGTGAAACTTGAATCATTCACATGTCTCGCAATGTCAAGCCTACCCACAAAGTTTCATTCCTGTCAGTTGATTCCCTTCTGGGTGCAACTATGATTTTTGATGATGAGTGTATGTAGTCATTAAATGTGTATTTGTTATGTACATGTTGTCTGTATTTTTTTAGGCTTTTGTCATCTCCTTCACATCAGACTTCATCCCACGGCTGGTTTATCAGTACATGTACAGTGAGACTGGTACCATGCACGGCTTCATCGATCACACCCTGTCCTACTTCAACGTGAGCCATTTCAAAGCAGGCACAGCACCTGCTTCGTCTACTATGACAGTGTGCAGGTGAGGCCCTCAGCAGTAGTTTAATACTGTACTTTAAGAGAATCATTATGGGTTCTTAATCTGAATGTGTGTGGTTGAAACAGTAGAAGAGCAGCAAACCAGGCAAAGAAAGCAATGCACACACAAGCAGTGTGCTCTAAGGAAACATCCCTGGATCTAAGCAGGTTGTTGAATTTAGCCACAGCAGTTTAACCAAATTTAGCTGAACCAATTCAATTTCTAAGGGTGTTCGTTTCCAAAGTTGCAGAGTAAATGAGTGGTCAACAGCCATGTGATTTCATGGCTTTGGCCCATTTCACGTGGGTCTAAAATAAACATGTGCTCCGTCTCCTGCATATACTACACTGTTCAGGACAGTGTTGTGGGAGATTGCATCTATTGTGCATCAGTTTCCCTGCATGCCCATATAGCCAAGCTAGTAGAACAGTTTACGCTATACCTCTCTAAGCTTTACAGATCACCTCTATGGAACTGTACAGTGAGCTCAGCAAGATTGTTGAGCAGCTCAAACTCGGTGCTTTATTTCAGTGGACAAGGTGTAATGAAGATGGGGAAAGATGACTTCACACTCTGCTTTTAGCACAGGGCAACTCAGGTCTTAATGGGCTGGATGCTGTACTGGCCTTCCTCGAGGGCTTTAAATCTTTAATCTTATATCAAAACACTGACATCATGCATCTGAACCAATTGCTCCATCATAATGGACCAGTGGAGTCCAGTGGAGACCAGTGTAGGCGAGTGTTGGGCACCTACGGCTCTGGAATAAACTACTGTACCATTGAGATTAGCACTGTGCATCATAACGTATTTTGATATTGAATACCACTAATGGTTAATGAATAGATCATTGGTTAACCATGCAGAAGAGGAAAACAGCTTAAAGGCTGAAGGCTGAAATTCATGTAATCTCAGGGGTGGATGAGTAACACAGGGTTCCTCTTTAGGTGAGCTAGCGAGATAAACCTGCAGATACCCAGTATACTCATTATCTTTGTACAGGTGGACGACATACCAGTGTGTTAATTTACTAGATAAACCTACTGTTTGTGATACAGCCACGCCAGGCCTTGTTGTCTCAGTCACGTCCCTGAAGGAGAAATTAGTAAGATGTTTAGTTTAAAACATTCCAAAATGAACAAAAATTATCAACAGAGTGTGAAGAAATAACAGTTTCGTTGGTATGTCAAAGACAAGAGTTAATCTCAGGTCGTCAACAGCCATATATCGATCTCTGTTGGTAGGCACCACTACCTCACTGCACCACAACCCAGTACAGAATAGCACAAACAACCCATATACCCATCTTTGAGATAATTGTCTATTTACAACTATTTATATAATATAATACTATTAACTAAATGTTACAACACTTGACTGTACAAAAGTTGTCATTTGATGGTTAGCCTGTATGTCTTCTTTGAATACCTGTGATGGAACGTAACAAATTCCCAAATACTGACCTCAGTATTCGAATACTGGCACCACAAATGGTTAACTTGTGCACATCTCTATTTGATATCCGTGGCATCATACGGCTGGCATTGCTGAACTCTGTTTCCAGAGGTGAACTGAGTGACATAATTGGACATTTTGTTAGTAACTGATCTGACAGGTAAGGATTACTTTTCCACCCTGTTTGCATGTGGCTAACATTACATTGAAACTACAAAGCATTATTTGCTCCTTTCTTCTATAATTCCTGCAAACTGTTTACATGGAAACAGCAACCGATTCTCCTTCATTTCTGAGTTGTCCTCGTGACTGCGTTCAGGTTTACAACTAATCTGGCCATTTGATACTTCAGAGGAAAAGAACTGAAACAAATTACATGTTTCTGCTTCTGAATTTGAATGGACATTTTTGTCTTCCAAATCACATACATGGTCGGTTTGTATGGGACAACAGTTGCCACAGTGATAAGTGATAATTATACCCAACTAAATGTAGCGTTTTTGTGTCTTTTCCTGTTTTTCTTTTTGATAAGCTGATGAAAGGTAGCAGCAGAGATAACCCTTAGATAATACAGCTATAATTGACATGGAAATATCCTCAGGACGGGGTGTAGGGTGGGTAGAAGCGGTGGCTTAGAATAGAACCACAGTAACAGAGCGAGAGAAGAATACAAGCTCCGCACCAGGCCTCCATCATACACTCTGAAATGCGGGATCTGAACGGCTGCTTTGATATGTTTGGCGACACAAGCTGGAGGGCAGTGGTGAAGAATGCTCTTATCAGAGACAGACGGACTCTGCTGGCGCAGACATTTGGGAATGGGATGACCCCTCTGCTGGCACATTTTAGCCGCTCTCCCCAGAGGCCCAAGTGGCACCAAGATGTCATGAATTTACGCACCCTGTGTGTGTGGCGTCGATGTGAGTGAAAGAATGAGGGAAGTAGTGAGGAGGGGTAGTGCTGGTATCTATTGCAGTCTATGCGCTATAAATATCCTGCCTAAATACTGTAAAGTATACAGTAGTTGTGGAAGCCCAAGTCAAATAAATCTTGGTCTCTACCATATATGCTGTTTTTGCTGGAATAGCTCTACATAAACAAGGACTTTCAGCCCCAGCAATCTTCATATCTCCAGATGAAGATGGCTGCCTGTCTTCATGAATGTAAACCAGTCTTACACATTCCAAGTATATTACTGTATATGGCAATGAAATCAAATAGTAGCAGTCTGTTGCTCCTCACTGAAGCCTCACTGTTTTCACAACTTACTACAGGAAATCGGAACTCTGGGGAACATGCTAGGTTCCAGCTAATTTAATCTAACGCTGTGAAAACCAAAGGTCCAACCATACTCTATAAGGTGTTCTTTGACTTTGCTGACCATATTTGTCCCTCAGGGTCATATAATCAGGTTCTTACCTTATCTGATGACTTCACACACTGAAACATCAACATTTTGTTCTTTGACTTCTTTGTGGACTTGTGACCACCTGAAAGCACTTCTGATATTTTCTTCGCATGTGTTGATCATGAAATCGGACCCACGAAAGCATGCTGTGGAGCAAGATCACAGATGCAGTAGGTGTTGAGAGAAGAGCCACAGTTTGTCCTGCAATGATTAATAAGAATGTCTTACTGTCTTTCACCATGTAGCTCCCTGAAAAAATGTGTGAAGCATGTGCTACTGATTTGCCCTCTATTTTTATTGCTGGACAGCAAAACAGCTCTGCGGTAAAGACACCACAGCTGCCTTAAACGCTCCCCTCTAAACACACATGTTTAACTGTTGTTCGGTCCACAGGTACAAGGACTACAGAGAGCCACCCTGGTCATCGGAGCCATACCAGTTCTCCAAACAGTACTGGTCCGTGCTAGCAGCCCGACTGGCCTTTGTCATTCTCTTCCAGGTATGGATTTTGGCTGCTGTAGGGGTGGAAATCTCTGATCTTACAGTGTTTTCAATTTCAGCCATTCTTAAGAGATGATTAAGTGTTTTAAACCTCAATTATCATTTCTATTTGATTTGATAATGCTGATGTGATCTTTTTAACTTTTATCATTTTCGTGATTTTATTAATTTGATCTATTTACACAGTAGAGGGACATACACAGTGAGAAGAGTTACCCAAACTGTATGAAAATGCTCTGTCCGTGCTACATGAAACGCAAGGCAGATAGACAGCTCTGTCTACAGAAAGATATTTACGGACAGCTCTCTCTATGAGCAATTTTAAATAAAGCTAATTCATTCAGTCCAACACGCTGCACACAGAGTACTGAGTAAAAACATCGGAAAACTATGTTTTTAACATCTGTTTTTTAACAAGTGAGGCTGTGCTTTCTCCCTGCAGCTGTTGCTGTTCTTTAAACTCTGTAATAAAATTTTCAGCTATGGACTAGACCTGTGACTTTCTGTGAGTTTGTAGTTGCAATTATAATCAGTCACACAGAGTTGAATATACAGACTTTTGTAGGAAATGTTAACTTGCTGTTTTACTAGCCTGGTCTTTCCACCCATAATGGGGAACCAGGATAACCTAAAGACCCTATAAAAAGCCCCATCATGCTTGTAAATCTGAAAACTGTCCCAATTTTATGAAGAGATTGGTGGAAAGAGTAAACTCAAATCATGTTTGCCACATCATATTTACACAGGTGTGAAGGCGGGTGAAAGTCTTAGGTGTGTAGTTCCTTGCAGTACTTGTGCTATGTTTATCCAAATATACAGTTTTATATAAAGGCAATATAAAGTTATAGCGTAGAAGCAATGATATATACAGATGTACACATTCCCATATTTACAGATTGGGAGTCTGAGGTAGATAAAAGAGATGCAGGAAATACATATAGGGGATAGAATAAGATGAATGTAATTCAGATATACAATATATGGATTAAAGGTAAACAACATATGCTAAATGTAAATGCATGGTGATGCTGAGCGTAAGGGTGTGGATTGTCCATGGAGATCAGTGATGATGATAAAGGTGAGAGGGGTAGTGACTGATAGTCTGACAAAAGAGGAGGTGTGTAAATCTCAGTTCATGTGTGGAGGATCACCTTACCAAACTAGAAACAAGCATTTCCTGAGGAAGGACTGTTAAAGCAAACATTTTGCTGCTATTAAGGCTAACATCAGTGTTGCTATGGCAAAGGGGTTAGCATCCAGCTAACACTTGAGTAGCCAGCAAACATGGAACCCTCTGAATTAATAGGGGTTATTTTTCCCACTGGTTAAGGCCATCAAAAGCTTACATTTTATGGTTTATGGCTTGGCCCATTTTTTGGCACAGGAGTGTATTTAACATCCCTGTAATCGGTTGAATCCATAGTTGATTCCATTCCACTTTTTCATAATCATTTAGGCTTCACCTCCTTCAGATTCACAAATCACAATGCATCAATGCATTTTTCACCCTTAGGCCACCGACGTCAACCCTACAATATCCTCTTTCACTGAAACTCACTTAGAATGGGCTCAAGAATGCCTTCCTTTTTTGCTAGGGAGGGAAGTATGTTTTCACCCCATCAAGTCTTGTTGTCTAGTTTTTTTCTGACTTGTGCGATTTATTTTAACATACGGCCCCAAAGAGCTGCTGATGAGCCACTGCAGCACAGTGAAGTCCAACTTCCAACCACATAAAACTCTGCACTGTATTTATGACTGCTTTTCACGATGCAGGTATTCCTCCACGCGAATGCTGCTAATGTTCTGATGTAGTGTTCAAAGGCAGATGCTAACAGTAGAACATGCTGCATGTGCTTTAGTACTTATAATGGGAAAATAAAAGGAATTTTGGCCAGGTGTTATACGAGCACTTCCAGTTTAACTGTGCATTTTATGTGCGGAAAGTCAGCAAAAATACTTCGGGTTTTTTTATGGATCAGCACAGTATGTCAGTCCTTGGTCTCCTTGCGTGTTATTCATAAACATCTACACAGTATTTTCTTATGTTAAGAGGGATAAGCATCAACAGAGCACATTATTTAACTGAATCAAATAAGATTCTGACTTTAAAATGCACAATAGTAACACTGATTCTCGCTGTATTTCAAAATGTATAGAATGCCGGTGTTGCATAATCCTTTAGATTGTGTTACTAATTGCATTTTTAATTTGGTAATCAGTAATCTGTAACAGAATACATTTTGAAAGTAACCTTCCCAGCACCCGTAGGTTGGTAATCATTTCACGTAACAGATAACGCTGGCACAAGTGCTTGAAATATAACGCCATGACGTCCTGTCGGCTTAAAGAAACACCCACATTAAGAGATACTCTTTCTGCATTATAAAGTAGTCTACCTATTGTTTTGTTCCTGCCCCACCCCCCTTATAGTCACCTTCTCATTCACTCCTCCTCCCACTATATCCACTAGTGGATGTTACGAAGTGTAGTAGCAACCAAGTATAAAAGTCATTCTAGGTGTCACACATTGTCTAGCATGAAATGTAAGCATATTTGATTCACAGATATTAATATCCTTCTGGTGACAGTGCTGTAGAGCAAACACAATGTTTACAATGTAAACATTGTATTTACACTCTTTATCTATTTTATCAGCTCCGCTTACCACATAGGAGCACCTTGTAGTTCTACAATTACAGACTGTAGTCTTGTAGTTTCTCTGCATACTTTGTTAGACCCCCTTCACCTTTTTTCAATGGTCAGGACCCCCACAGGACCCCCACAGAGCAGGTATTATGTGGGTGGTGGATCCTTCTCAACACTGCCGTGGCCTTGGTGTGTTAGTGTGTGTTGTGCTGGTGTGAGTGGATCAGACATAGCAGTGCTGCTGGAGTGTTTAAACACTGTGTCCACTCACTGTCCACTCTAGTAGACACGCCTACCTTGCTGGTCTACCTTGGTAGATGTACAGTCAGAGATGATTAGCTCATCTGCTGCTCCAGAGTTTGTGTTGGTCATCCTCTAGTCCTTCATCAGTGGTCACAGGACGCTTCCCACCGGACCCTGTTGGCTGAATAGTTTCCGTTGGTGGACTGTTCTCAGTCCAGCAGTGACATTAAGGTGTCCAGCAGCACTGCTATGTCTGATCCACTCGCACCAGCACAACACACACTAACACGCCACCACCCCGTCAGTGTCACTGCAGGGCTGAGAATGATCCACCGTCCATATAATACCTGCTCTGTGGTGGTCCTGATCATTGAAAAAAGGTGATGGGGGCTAACAGAGTATACAGAGAGTCTGTAATTGTAGAACTACAGGGTGCACCTATGTAGTCAGTGGAGCTGATAAAACAGAGTGTAGATACATTGTAGTGGTTTTAATGTTATGGCTGATTGGTGCACATTTATCATAATCAAGGTTATACAATGTGCTATTCCATAGTGAATTTGCTAGAACAATGGAATCACAACATACATGAAAATGAAAAAGATTAAAGCATTAAGAAATGGGATGGGGGTGGGCGTCGAGTTGGTTTCAGTGACAGAAGAGGTTTTACTGTGTTTTGGCAGGCTTTTCAAAAGGGTGTCAAGAAAAGCACACATGTTAAAATGAAACTGCAGTTGCAGATAAAATGTCCTCATTGTGATGATGTGTTGTTGCAGCCCTAGTGCTGACTTCTTTGCTTGTGTGTGCACGGCAGAACCTGGTGATGTTCATGGGCCTGCTGGTAGCATGGGTGATTCCGGACGTGCCCAAGAACATCAGCGAGCAGCTGAAGCGGGAGAAGACCCTGCTGGTGGACGTCTTCATGAACGAGGAGAAGGAGAAGCTCCAGCTCATCCAAAGTCTCTTCTGCAAGGAAGCAGCGCAGCCCCGGCAACCGTCCCGGCTGTCCCAGCTGCCGCAGGATGCTTTGGAACCGCAGCTTCCCTTGCCCCACCTCGCCCAGACTGACGACTCAGTAGCCGGAGGAGCCACCATCCCGTTAACCGCACGGTCCCGCACCCGTCCCCGCGCCGCCAGCTTCAGCCAGTTCACCCGCCAGGCCTCCACGTCACCCCGCAGCGAGGCAGGCAGGCACACGGCCGTGTGAGCACAGGGCGGATGGGGGGGATCAGCCGGCCAATCAGTCTTCAGAGTGCCCAGAGTGCTGGGAGTGGAGGACTTGGGAGAGGAAAGGAGGAGGGCAAGGCTGAGCTCTCCGTTTGAGTTGGTTAAGGTGGGGGGGACGTTGCACCCTCTATGCAGTGTTTTCTCACTGGAGCAACAGCAAGAGAGGTCATTATTTATCTAATCCCTGTACTGTAATGTCTGAAGCATATGTCCACAGGCGGCGTGTTTTTGTTTATATTTATTTTCTAAGCCGTGACACGTCCAGGCAATTTGTGGAAGAGTAAAAAATAAAGTCATCCCGGCCGCGGGGCCGAGGCTTCGTAGGATGGCCAGCGGTCATTCCATGCACAGTTGCTGCAGACACTGAAGTAGGAGTGGGATTCTGACAGTCTCTTATCCAAGGGGCCTCTCGCACATTTTGGAATGTTTTTTTTTTCTCCCCATCTGTTCTAAGACTAAGAGGAAGAGTTGTTGTTTTTTTTTCTTTTTTTTTTGGCTTGACTCGAAAACTAAAGTGCACATCTGGTCCATACTCATGCAGTCATTGCACAATTGAAACTGCACAAACACGAACTGCTTTGCAAATTTTATGAGATGTAGCGTATCACAGCAAATAATTATAACCTTTCATTTTCTCAGGTAATGACATCACTGTAGGTTTTATTTGTTTATCTGATAATAATGTGACATCTCTCGGATTAATAGAGATTATGAAACTTATCAGTGAGTAAGGAATAAGGAACGAAAAAAAACAACAACTGTACTTTAATGCACAAAATTGTATTGTACAAAAATCAATACATAAAATGATGAGTGTCAAATCTCGCTACAGGTCTCTCTCTTTAAAGATGCACATCCTCATGGACCGCACACAATGACTTGTTCAGTTTGCTGATGGGTAAACAAAGCAGTGAGGCACCCTGCATCTTAGGGTGTCCTTTAAGGTCCATTGCTAAGATCCATGTATGTGTTAGGGTCATGTGATAAGTCCTTAACTACTAAGCTTTTTGTAACTGATGATTGTTCTTTTTTTTTTTAATGGGCAACATTATATTAGTTGCACTGCACCTCATCCATCAAGAAATCATAGGTAACTGCGTTTCGGATGAGCTGAGATCTGATAAGACGTTCAAATAAATGTATTTCAAAAAGCACAAGAGTGATGGCATGCTTGGTCCACCAAGCTCAGCCTTTAAAACTGTGCTGTAGAACTTTGCCCAGTCTGTGGGATCCTAGGAATGAGCATGATAACCACTATAGCTGTGCAGTTATGAGCAGCTAAACAAGCTCCCTTTTAAACATGACCACAAATTTTAGCACTTATAACATTTATCCACTCAGCGCCCTGTGTCCTACATAGTTACACTAGGCTATATAAGGTTTCAGAATTACAATGGTAGGACTAAATGAGTGTCTAATCCTGCTACAGATTTGAACCCTTTAAGGTTCTTCTCAACTTTTTGGTAGAGCACATTTGGAGTCACTATATCTTAATGAAGAAGGTGGTGAACTCAACTCAACCTGATTGTGCCATCTCTACCAATTGGTAGAGGTGTGTTAGGCTTAAGAAACCTTTAATAGTTATGCCTTTACTGTTCTCATCCATGAAGGAAGCAAGCAACAAGTAAATCACTCCAGAAATGTTGATTGTTTTTCGTGGAATTGTCGAAGGTAAGCAAATTTTTCAGCATATTATAGTTTCAGAGGTTTTGATGAGCAGAATTATGTAACTTTGTACAACAAAAATGAATCTTATAAGCGTAAAATATTTTTTTAAAACTTTCATTACCAAATGGTCTAATTGTTTCTGCATACTAAAGATGTCTATGCTAAGCTACAGCAATAAAAAATGACTACATGCTTTATTATTATTGCCCCAAACAAAAAAAAATCAATTTCTTTTTTCTTGGTGAGGACGTTAAAAGGTTAAAGATAAAAACCCTAAGAGAAACCACACAGCGCCTTGCTTAGTTTGCTCCTCTTTAAGCAGGGTAAGATCCGTTGTATGTCATTCAGGCCATATAACAAGTACTTTGACTCTTGTAACTCGTTGTAATTGTCAGATGCCAACGTTTAATAGACCTTGGTGGTAAGCGTTAGATGCAAACCAGCACATTTCAACTAAAGAGAACTTTCCTTAACCTTGTCAGATATCCTGTGCCATCTTTTCGTGATCCGACAGCTTAGCACATGTTTATGACTCTGGGGCAATTTTGGGCTGTACTCATAAACTTTTCCTTGGTTTTGCTGTCATCAGTCAGGGGAGGATTGCCATATAGCAGCAGGCTGAATGAGGAAGACCAACATCTGGCCATCACTCTCAAAGGACCTAGAGGACTTAATACTCATGCAAGAATAATAAACACATTTAATCCCAATTACGTGCAAGCAAATTTCCTTCCAGGCTGCCAGGGCAGTGTGTTTGTATTATTTAGAGCCATGGGCACTGTATCTGTTCGGGGCATATGTATTCCTGAATGCAGAATTTTCACATCAGGAGTACAAATACTGTGTCTGTGAAAACCAGGGCTGCGTAACAGACCTATAGATGATGATCCTGTTCGGACATGTTTCACTTTCAGGTCCCCTCAGAGAGCAGTGTGCCTTTTTCTTATTCAGCAGCAGCTATTCTACATTCTGTGGTCTGCATAGTTTCAGTACGCAAACCAAGCTGGGATCTGGAAAAAGTTTCCATAACTGCTTTTTAAATGACCTAAAAAGCTTAAAGCCAAACGTGCACCAAAATTAAATTCTTTAAGAGTCACAGCGTGCCTGGTCAACCAGACTCTTTTAAAATCAGATGCTGTATAGTTTTGCCTTGTCTGTGGGGCAACTTGAATGACCGTGAGAGCAGTTACTTTGTAGGCTCTGTGCAGATTTCAGCACTCAAAGCAGACATTTCATCACATTATTTGTGTGTTTTTGCTTTTCCTAGCCTGGAGAAAGCCCTCTGTTGTGTAGGAGTCGTAAGGGTATAGCTATGTACAGGTAAAACTTGAAAAGCGAGTCTATTTGCCAGAAAGAGAACACTGGGGCACATCATAAGCCAGGATTTCCCTAACTGTGCACATCATAGCATGAATGAGCCAGGTGCATAATAACAACATCAAATGAACCAACCAGCAACACAAGGCTTTGTCACACAGATTTTGTCACAAAGGACCAGAGTGCAGAATGTTTTGCAATGTTTACTGGAACTAACTTTGAGTAATGCACTACTGCAAACATTAATGCTAAACGATGATGCATCACCAGAAAAAAACAATTTCAACCTGGCTGTTCTCATTAAGGTCGGATGTCCACAGATCGACTATGCAGGACCACATATGGAAGCCTCAGATCTGATTTGAAAAGATCAGTTAATAAAGTTGGTTTGTTAAAGTCTGTAGTAGTGCTTTGTGACACCATGTTTTTACTTGGTTTGGTTGGTTTCACACTGCAACAGCTAAAGCGCACCAGATTGTTTATGCGGGTGATCGTTGATTGGTCAGGAATTCAGCAGGAATACCAGCGCTCAGTTACTGTCACATTGGTAGAGGAGTCCAGAGGGGCCATGAGGTCTGGCCTTATCATGAGATCACAGCTTATTTGTGTTGATGCCAAGATTTTAAACATTGTTATCTTGAGATCATAAAAAAACTGTTTGTCTTGTGAAAAAAAGGTTACCAGGACAATAAATGATGATAAATTTAGACTGATATGGGCAATATTTATTGAGCTACACATACTGAAGTAGTGTCTCTCAGTATGGCATTGGGCCGCCATGGTTGCTAATGTAACACTCCGACATCTCAATGTTTCTAATGCTTGAATATTCTCATGCAGTTCCTGCAGATTTGGTGGTAGGGGTGGAGGTGGAGTTACCCCAGGCCTTCTGGACATGTGACAACAAACTGTTTATCTTGCTGCGGGACTCGTCACTGAAGATGACCCGCTGCGTCGTTCAGCCATCTGCCAATGGTGCTGGCACTAGCAGAATGACTCATGAGGGGATCTCTGCTTGCTGAATGTCTGCAATTGTGGCTGTTGGGTCAGTCAGGTACAGCAATAAGGCCCGCCCCTGCTTACATTACATAAGCAGCCACATCGAACACTGCCCATCAAACACTGCACCTTTGAGAAGGTCCTGTAATTCTAACATATCCTGTGATTGTGTAGGATTGTGTGTTTCACTGGAAAAGTGAAAAAAAAAAGAATGTGAGGTTTCTCCATCTTATCTTGGAGCGGAACCTTTGCAAGTGACTTTACTGGCAGCTGGGATCTCAGCTCAGGAGTTTGAGGTGATTTAGGAGGTGCAGCTCCACTAAACGATGCACAAAACAAACAGGTTAAATTTCTTTACTTGAAAATAAGACCTGATTCAAACTGTGACACTGGTGTTTTTTTTGACAAAAAGTTCCTTATTTTTGAACAGGCATCTCAACATCAGCTAGAAGAAGGCCCAATGCCTCCCAGCCTGTTGTTTTGGTGCCCGCAATGTGGAAATGTAATTTGTCAGAAAGCTCTTACAATGTTGTGGCACTGTTGTCAGTATGTCGTCACAACCTGCTAGAATCCTTCATTGGTTCCATTATATTCTGCATGGAATTTTTGCCAAGTGGCCAATAGATAGAGCCATAATACGATATAGCAACATCACTCAGTAGTGAGGTTATGACAACCTAGTTCACAGAATGTAAACAGCACCATCTTTAGCCTATTTTGTAGCAACGTTGTAAAATAGTAGACATCATTATGACAAACATTATGTGTTTGTCTGCTGGGACTCGCTCTCTGTATAATTTTTGCTGGGACATATGCAACTGTTTCCAACCAACCCGGTTCCTACAGCAAAGCTCATCCTGCAGGAACAACCAATTGCCAAACGTCAAAACTTTAAATAAACAGATTATTCAAACAGACTGGAAGAACAGACAAGCTTACTCTGATGTTGAGTTCTCTCGTTTTGGTGTGGCCCATCATAAAAATGAGCAAGATTGGAAGCGGACCGAGGAGCATAGTTTTTGGCAGACCACAGTTCAGTTGTTTATTGCGCACCTGAGGTCGGGCGGGGTGTTCAAACATGTCACAACGAACCAAACTAAAGAGAATGTTTGTTCTTCCAAACAAGGTAGGTAAGAGTACCCTTCAACTGTGTCATGTGAGTGTAGCCACAGCTACTATTATATCAAAACAGTTTTACACCTTATGAAAACACTGTCTGCACATTAATGGTCTATAACGTACAAAATAACATAATGTAAAAAATATTTGCACCCAGAAGGAATCAAACGACAGGAATGAAACATGGTGGCTAGGTTTGGCATGAGACATGCAAATGATTCAAGTTTCACGCTCAGCTGCGCATGTGATCTAAGCCAGGACGGGTCTTATCAATGTACCTGACTGACCTAACAGCCACGATGCCCTCCATGAGTCATCCTGTTAGTGCCAGCACCATTGGCAGATCTACATGCACGTAAACCATTAGAGTGACTGCCCTTAGGCCACGTCAACATCGCTAGATGTGCCACACTGTCATGGAGTGACTCAAAATGGCAGCACGTCATCTTCAGTGTTAAGTCCCGTTTTTGGCTTGGTGGAGATGACCAACAGATTTGTGTGTGGAAGCACCGTGGTCGGCACCAAGATGAACGATTTGTTGTCACACGTCCAGAAGACCTGGTGTCACTCCACTCCACCTCCACCCCTACCCCAAAAGCTGCAGGAACTGTGTGAGAATATTCAAGCTGCATGGGATGGATTATCACAGGACACCATTAGGAACTTCTACAACTGCATGCTGAGATGTCTGGCATGTTGCGTTAGCAAACATGGCGGCCCGACACCATACTGAGAGACACTACTTCTGTATGTGTAGCTAAAAAATACATTGCCCATATCAGTCTAAATTCATCATCATTTATTGTTCCTGGTAACCTTTTTTTCTGAGATCACATCTCATTTTGTGATCACAAGGCAAATATTAAGTTGTTATCTTAAGATCACAAGACAAATAAGTTATGATCTCAAGATAACAATGTTTAAAATCTTGGCATCAAGACAAATAAGCTGTGATCTCATGATAAGGCCAGACCTCATGGCCCCTCTGGACTCCTCTACCAATGTGAAAGTAACTGAGCGCTGGTATTCCTCCTGAATTCCTGACCAATCAACGAACACCCACATAAACAATCTGGTGCGCTGTAGCTGTTGCAGTGTGAAACCAACCAAACCAAGTAAAAACATGGTGTCACAAAGCACTACTACAGACTTTAACACACCAACTTTATTAACTGATCTTTTCAAATCAGATCTGAGGCTTCCATATGTGGTCCTGCATAGTCGATCTGTGGACATCCGACCTTAATGAGAACAGCCAGATTGAAATATTTTTTTTCTACTGATGCATCATCGTTTAGCATTAACGTTTGCAGTAGTGCATTACTTGAAATTAGTGCCAGTGAACACTGCAAAATAAAGCATGACGCAGGACTACATGCACACAGACCGTTATGACGACTACCCCTAACACCACATCAACGTCACCAAAAACTGCAATGGTGTCATGCCAGACTGCCTTGGAGTGACACAGAATGGAAGCTGACGAGTCTTGGTGAAGACGACCAACAAATCTGTATGTAGAGACACCGTGGTCAGCACCAAAGATGACCGGTTTGCTGTTACACCTTCACCCCCTCCACAAGATCTGCAGGAACTGTGTGAGAATATTCATGCTGCATGGGATGGATTATCACAGGACACCACTAGGAACCTCTACAACTCCATGCCAAGAGTCTGCATGTTGCGTTAGCACCATACTAAGAGACACTACTTCTGTATGTGTAGCTCAATAAATATTGCCCATATCAGTCTAAATGTATCATCATTTATTGTTCCTGGTAACCTTTATCTTCCTTCCCAATAGCACTGCAATCTAACACTTCCTTCTGGGTGCAGCTATTCTTTTAATGTATGTTGTATGTTACGTATTTTTGCTTCTACAGATTTAACATTTTTGAAGGTACGTGGTTTTGTTAGGGCAGTGAAGATTACAGGAGGCGACAAAGTTTTTCTTTATCTTGTTTAGTGTCCTCAAAAAGCACAGACTAGAACATGCCCTTACCCCCCTGCTGCAAGTTACTGGCTCTGTTCAGATGTATCTTGTTGATGACATGTATAATCTTCCCCAAAGCCTCTTGTCATCATGTGACACTGTGATAGAAGCAAAGCGCCGGATTCACCTTATAATTATCTGCTCTTATTTTCTTTCTGACAGCACATGGCTGATGACTGAATAACCTTATAACACTCCAGTCAGCATGTGATTTGGTTGGCAAATGACTTTGAGCCGATGTCTAGGTGTACTCCTTGTACTGTAAACACAGAAACGTCTGTGGTAATAGTTTCATTGATGAAGTAGGCAGTAAACTGAGACCGGCCAGTGACATCCTGTCCAGTCTACGGTACTGTTTACTACCATAAACAATGGTGATGCAGTAAGTGTGATGGCAGGTGTTTTAATACAGTCATTCATTGCCAAGTAGTCAGAGAGCTGTAGGAGTAGTTAGGAGGAGATCAGCAATGACAAATGCAATAATCTGGAGGACATTTTTGGGGCAAATAAGCAAAAAAAAACTGTCTCTGAAAACAGCCATCTCTGAAAACAGCCTCCTGAGCTGTAATTTTATTTTATTTTTTGTTATTTATGATGCTCATTATGTTCTATCTCTTTTCCCACTGCATGTGAATACATATGATTGTGTGTTCCTTGGAGCTGGATGTAGTTCTGAAAGCTGGAGAACGAGGCCTGCTTGCTAAGTTTCAGAGCTGAGGCACATAGGGGCAGCAGTCAGATCTTCTTCCCAGAATTCCCTCTAGGGCATCTACCCTTTCTCTGGAGATGTTACATACTTGTGTTTCACATGCTTTCAGGTGTAGGTTACACCTTAGAATTCTTCCATTTTGTGTAAGTGTGTGTGTGAGTTTGTTTTTGTGCATTTTCAGGAAAAATGTCTTGACTTTGTAGAAAACTCACCTACATGACCAATGAAATGACCCTGATCTTATAAAGTCCTGCTTATAAAAGCTATATATTTCATTTGTAATAAAACGATTTTTTTTTTAAATTGAATTAGACTGAATTTTCTTTTATAGTTATCATCAGGGTTAAGCATTGAAAAGCACCTCACTGTCACGGCTGGACTGAGAATAGTACATCAACTAAAACTTTCCAGCCAACAGCGTCCTGTTGGCAGCGTCCTGTGGGCAGCGTCCTGTGACCACTAATGTAATACAGTGTTTAAACACCCTGCTGTGTCTGAAAAAAGCACTGCTGTGTATGATCCACTTGTACTAGTGCACTACTAACACACCAGCACCTTATTCATGTCACTGCAGTGCTGAGAATGATCCACCACCCATATAATACCTGCTCTGTGGTGGTCCTGTGAGTGTCCTGACCATTGAAGAACAGAGTGAAAGGGGTGTAACAAAGTATGCAGAGAAACAGATGGTCTACAGTCTGTAACTGTACACTACAAAGTGCACCTATATAGTAAGTGGAGCTGTTAAAATTGACACTAAGTATAAATACAAGGAGGTACATATATCTATAATACCAAAATACTAATGGGACATATTATTACAATATGTTCTTACACATATATGAGATAAGAGATTGACAAGTGTATGTACGTATAAGCATCTCCAGATTCTTCCATTTTGTATATGTAGGTGCACATGTGCACCACGTAAGCCCTGCCTATAGCACATTCTTTTGTCAAGGTGACAAAACGTGCAGACAAAAGATGACAAAACCTTAAGATGACCTGATTTGTCTCAAGTGGTTTCCATTAACCTCCTCCCTCATTTCCCTCTACTACATTTCAGACTGTCGGTGCAGCGGTGGAGGAGCCTTTTCCGTACTGATGCCTGGAAAAGCTCACGGTTTGTTGTGCTGTAAAGAATTAGGGCACAATGAAAAGAGCTGAAAGAGCCTTAAAAGGCAAGATGAGTTTAATATCCAAAAATGAAAAGTGGGGTTGCTTGTGTGAGGCCATTTGCGTGACAGTGCGGTTAGGGGGCAGAACAAAATATCCTGAAATTACACCCACTTAAGCGTTTCATTTCAAATGGAATTTGGCAAGAATAGACTGCTGGGGTTGAGCAGGTTTGCAGGTTTAGTATAGTTATGGATATAGTTATGACAATGTTCATTACTGTTGTAAACATATCATTTATATTGTAAACATATGCTTAAGGTTTTAATTATGTGGTCACTATGTGCGATATCTAATTTACACTCTCAGCACAGATGCAGTGTGTTATTTTTATAGTGTGCCTTATTTAATGCAGGCTCTCCTCTGAATTGATTCTAATTGTGCTAATCTGTTTCAGATTATGCTGTTTCAGATTATGCTGTACATTTTGTGAGTGTAACAGTCTGTTTTAGCGAACAGCAGCCATGCTATGAGGCAGATCAAGGTTTTTGTGATGTCTATGTTTGTGTATCACAGAGAGAGAAACACTAGAGCCTGGCATTTTCCTGCCCTCGGGCTCCAGACGCGCTGCAACATGACTCCCCAGATTCTCCTTTATTTAACACTAGACCTGCACTGCTGGAAATGCAAGAGCCCCTCCACACATACACCTCTTCCTCTCTTTCGCTCTTTTGTTTTTGGTTTGCTTTTCGCTCTTTTCCTCCAGTTCTAAGCATCCAATGAAAGTCCTTGCAGAAAGCCCACAAATCTAAACAGTACAAGCCACTTGTATAAGCAAAGCACACCCGTCTAACTGCAAAACCACACCTCCTACAATTGCATCTGAAATCTGGTCAGCTGATCCTCCTCTAGTGCTCCTCATGGGTGTCACATGTGAAAAATTGGGTTAGCATGCACATGTTTAATCTTAGCGCTTTATTGTCACTCTGTTATGCTCCATTTGTCACTCAACCATTTTTGTTCCTGCCAGCCATGATCCATATTGTTTCACCAAGAGCTTCACACATTAATTTCCTATCAGCCACGCTGCAGTGATATAATTAGAGAGAGCATCGATCCGATACTGGGAAAATGCTGGATTGGATATTGGAGGGGAAAAAAGAGTGCATCCAGCAACATCCTATAACAAATCAATCCTGAAATATCATGCTGTTGTTAGTAGTGGGGTAGTAAAGTGTTTCAGTAGTGTAAGCAATACACATAGTAAATAGCCTACTTTTAGGTGCTCTTCTTAAGTGATGCACTTCAATTCATAAATAGCTCATTTTAAAGCTTAGCCATTTTTAAAGGAGAAACATCTGACCAGTATCGGACGATACTCAAGGTCTCAATACTGGTATTGGAAAAGAAACATTTTCTAGGTATAAATCATCTTTAATGACCTAAAACTAAATCAGGAGTAAACACCAACAACCATAAAGTAGATCAGTTTAGCATATGATACATTTCGTCACTGTCCAAAGTAAAACAAGTATCTTAAAATGGTAATTTTACAGGAGAGGGCAAAAACCTGATTTAGTTTTAAGGTAAGTCAACGGAACCAGACTTTTCAACAAGCAATTTTGGGCTATTTCTGTCAGCCCATTCATCATGAGATTTTCACACAATGTAAACAGCAGCTGCTGTGAACAAATGATATATAAAAGTAAAAATGGAGACATGTTTTTAACTGGACTGTGATGATATGCAGTCTACTTCCTGATTCATACTTTACTGTAATAAATGGATTTGTTGTTGCACCATGTACGATTTTGTGTAGCAGTACTCAGGGGAAAAACATGCTGAAATACTATATGATGTGAGTTTGTGTGTGTGCTGTTGCAACTCACTTGACCACTTCAGCCTCAAAAATAAGGGCCCACCTCAGTATTTAAGTCTCAAATGCAAAATCAACATTATAGTGATGATGATATTAAGATGATAGATCATTCACATACATCCTTGAAAGAAATGTTCTTCACCAAGAGTTCTCTTTGAGTTTTCTTTCAGCGCACTCTCAAAAAAAAAAAGCCATGCGAGAAATGACATTGCAAAATGTTCCATTGCATGCAATCACCACCAGAGAGGTGGAGCTTTCACTCAATACAATACTGTACTCACCAAGAGCAGCGCCAGTGTTAGTTCTCGTTTTGCTCTTTTTTTTTTGTTTGTTTAAGCAGGAGGCAGCCAACGCTTTCTTCAGCCTCTGTTGTGTTTACTATTGCTGTCATTTGCTACCTGTCCTTAAACAGTCCAACCTGGAGCAGCACCTTCAGTATGATTGATAAGAGGTTAGAATACGTTGTCAGGACAGCAGTGCTACTTCTTCACCCTCTCATGTTGGACTGATGGCAGACTCAACACTACTACTTACTATTGCTTCTTGAGGTACAAAGTGGTATTACAAGACATGGTGGGCCAGGGCTAGTTGGTTAGCATGCTAACTTCAGTAGCTATCTTTTCAACATGATACATAGACGTCTTTTATATCCTGTCAAAATAGTAAATTCTTCACATTCTATCAATAATTTCAGTTTTAAACAAAAGCCTTACATGTTGCTCCTTCAAATTCGGCCAACATAGTTCAACTGATTATTATGGCAGACAGATTTTTTTAAGATGGTAAATGTTTGTTTTTTACCTAACGTAACAGTAGTCTACGATATACCACACATCATCACTCTTTCTCCAGTCAATTCTACACCCCCATTTCAGATAACCACCATTACAGTCTCATAAGCAGCTGTGTGAGCTTCTCATTGGATGAATCTGGATCCAGGCCCAAGTCCTGCACCAACACTCTTTTCTGAAAGTCCTGAAAAGAAAGAAAAAAAATGTAAATAGATAAAAAAAAAAAAACGGTATAGCAGGAAGCTCCCAACAATAAGCTTGAAACTTCTAATTTATGTCTTTTTCATGCTTATATCATTTCAAGCACTGAAATCAGACTTGAAGTTTGAACATTGAAAATATGAACATGATCAGTCACATGAAATTGTCATGGACAGTTTTATAACACTGTGTACTTATGGCAGTAGATGTTTGTTATCATTTATCCATGGTTGAATATTGCGGTTTCCTTTTGTGTGTGTGGTGGTCTACAGGCAGAGGGACCTGGCACTGCTCAGTGTGCTGGATGTAACATCTGGTCTGGTTGAGTCAGCCTGTCCTTGAAACTCACATCTGTGTGGTTAATCACTATCTGTGTACGTTGGTGTATGTGTGTACATATCCGCAGTAAAAGGGTTTGAATTTGTCAGAATACCAGACAAACAATGTGTTGAACCTACAGGACGAAAAAATATCCTGATTTGGTTTGAAACTGAATTCATTTTTTAGGTTAAATTTAGGTTTAGATGAAGTTTGGACAGTTCTTAATGGCTATACAACAAAATGCAAAAGCCTTCAGAAATGGGCAGTAAGGGTTTATTGATCAGTAAAAACACTATCAATTAAAATGAATGCCGATAATTAATATAACAAGCAACCACTTCCAAATCTCTCCTTGTGGTAGGAGTTTGTCCAATCAATACTTCATTAAGTTAAATAGGAATTTGTCTACATCATTTAACCCATCTATGAAGTGTAACACCCACAAACACACACACTAGGGGGCACTGAGCACACTTGCCCGGAGTGGTGAACAGCCCTATCCATGGCACCTGGGGAACAGTTGGGGGTTAGGTGCCTTGCTCAAGGGCACTTCAGTCATTACTGTTGGTTCAGGGAATCGAACCGGTGCTCCTTCAGTCATAAGACTGACCAGGTAAACATTGAGTATATTTTAAAGTACTAGAAATGTACTTTAATACCAGCAAGTACATTTCAAGCACATTATTGTTTTGTGTGCTAAAAAGTACAAAATGTATATATTACAAGTGTAATAATTACAAGTACATTTTACCTCAGTAGTACTTTAGTGTACTTAATGGAAGTATACTAAGTAAGTATATATAAGTATATTTTATGTACTAGAAATGTACTTTAATATGTACTCAAGTACATCTAAATAAATCTAAGAGGTGTCTCAAAATAGTACAGCTAAGTACAATTAGTTCTATTTAAGTGTATATTTATAGCAAAATGTGCATGTGTTTGTGTGTGTTTATGTGTGGGACTAATAGGGTTACCTCACCCTAAATTCACGTAGCCTGTGTAATCTCTCACGGAGTGATTCGCGTCCAGATGCTAGTTTCGCCACATGACCTCTCCATTCCTCCTCCTTCTTCTTCAGGGAACACAAACAGACCCACCCTCAAGACACTTCAGTTGGACACTCAAGAACTGATTAGCAGTATAATCAATATTAGCAAAAGCTTACTGAGAGTTTGGCCTAAAATAACATTTACAGATTTCCTCTTTCTCTAAATATCAACCAATCAAATCAACCAAACTTCCAAGTTTCTTTCATTTTGCACCGGAGCGTCAAGGCTAATATAGCTAACCAGTAATGGAAGCTTATAATAGCTATAATAATGGAAGCTGATAAGCAATGTTTAAACCACATGCCTAAATCATCACCCAATTACTTCAAGCCACATCAAATGGTTACGTAATCTTAAACTGTGGTTTCTGACACTGTAAGACATACTATTGCCTATATTAGGGTGAGAAAAGTACACTCACCGAGCACTTCCTTGTGTCTACACTCATTACCTATTTAATCTGTTCCATTTACCATGTAAGTGCACCTTGTAGTGCTACAGTTACAGACTGTAGACCATCTGATTTGCAGTATACATCGTTATCCCCCATTTCACCATGTTTTTCAATTATCTCCACAGGACCACCACAGAGCAGGTATTATGTGGGTGGTAGATCATTCTCAGCACTGCAATGACACTGATGTGCGGGTGGTGTGTTAGTGTGTGTCGTGCTAGTGTGAGTGGATCAGACATAGCTGGACAACTCAGTGTCACTGCTGGACTGAGAATGATCTACCACCCACATAATACCTGTTCTGTGGTGGTCCTGTGGAGATCCTGACCATTGAAAAACAGGATGAAATGGGGAAATAACGATGTTTATTGCAAATCAGATGGTCTACAGTCTGTAAAAGTTATCCAGCCATATCCAAGTGTGTTGAACTATAATCACTGTACATGTACAAGGTGAACTAACAAGGTGGGTGTGTCTAATAGAGTGGACAGTGATTGGATAGAGCGGACAGTGAGTGTTTAAAAACTCAAATGGTGGTCCTGTGGGGATCCTGGCCACTGATGAATAGAGTAAAGGTGGGATAACAAAGTATGCATAGAACCAGATGGACTACAGGCTGTAATTCTAGAGTTACAAAGTGCTCCTACATGGTTGGTGGAGCTGATAAAATAGACAATGTGTGTAGATAGAAGGTAGATGTGCCTAATAAAGTGCTCAGAGAGTCTACACAGCTTAAAACAGCAGTAGCAGGCATTTTTGATGTCTTGCTAAAAACATGTCTCTTTAAATGCATTCATGAACAGTGTCATTGCTTGTTTTGACCTGCAATATGCAAAAATATGTGCATTATATCTGCTTTAGTTTGTGTATCACTATTGGGTCCGCTGCTGAAATGGAGATTCTAAATAGTTCTGCCAAAGAGTTTGACTTCCTGTCTGTTTGTGCCCATGAGCGCTGAGTGCAGTTTAGGAGAAACAGAGGTTTTCATAAACGCGTCCTGAAGAACGTGATGGGTCAAATGCCTGTTTGCTGCTGTTTTGCAGACAAGACCTAAAGAGAGACGTCAAAGCAAGGCAAAATGCAATGAATGGTGGCTGCAGAAAGCCAGTTCCTAGAAATGTTTTGCTATTTAGGGATTCTAAATCCTCATAGCTCCAAACATAGAGAACCAAACACCAAACCTCATGGCTGATCAACTACATGCATACTTTTTTCATCATTCAGAGAACAGCATAGCTTTTTCTCGGCCTGAATGATCTGCAAATGGCAGCTATGGGCTTGTTTTAATCACGTAAGTGTTGCTGTAGGAGTACCCGCTGGTCTGGGGGATGAAGACGGTTCACATATTTAGCAGGAGGTTAAGTATTTTAACTGTCTTCTTCTGAGAAGCGATGGTTCCTCCCGGACTTTAGGCCTAACCCTAAACACTGCAGAAAACCTAATGCTGAAAAATCACTTCCTGTGTTGCTAAAAGACAGGCATTGCTGTCTGTGTCAGGACGATGCGGTTGATGTAGAATGATATAATAGGGCTGGGCCTGACCCTCAGGCATTCTGCACTTAAAACATGTCCTGTGGGGATGGCACTTCCTGCAGTTCGCGTAGCTCCTATAGGCAGAACGCTACGCCCGGAGCTTTCCAAGCATATGGAAAGCATTGAAACGCAGCGCCTCCGCTTGTAACGGCTTTTAAAAACATGTTCCGGCACCTCATTCCTCAGAAGCTTGAAACGTTCACACCCTGCTCCCCTTCCCGAACACACACCCGTAGGCATACAATGGAGGGTGTGAGGGGGTTTTGCCCAAGGTGTCTATATAGTTTGCTTTATTTATTTGGTTTGGAAAATGGTGGTGATGGATGGTAAATGGAGCACACATGGGAACCAAGGCCAGTCACTGCTTTCTCTACCACTGACCAACATTAGGCCTTTGTGTTATCTAAGCCTTGACGGAGCAAGCAGCTGGGCAGGAAGGAAGCGCGAGTAGCCGGTTTGTACCTTTTTAGAATTAGGGGCCAAACGAAAGCCCATTGGAATGACATTTGGAGAGGAGAAGGCAAGTCATTCGTCTGTGCTCAATACAGGTTCCAAAAAGAGTTCTTTGGAGCGGTTTTCATTACATAGAAGTTGTAGAACCTCTGTGTAATGAAAAGGACCTATACCACCTAAAGTTTGTTTTTTCAATTCAAGAAGCATTTAGGAATGTGTTTTTAAGTATATCCATGCACAGTATATTGTCATTGTTGGTCTTTGCGTTTACTAACATCACAGAAAGCTGCAGTCTCCAAATAAAGCATCTCACCAATCAGTGAGCTGACCACTTACAGTGAGCTGTAACCATGTTGAGCAATCACAGCTCCAGATAAGTGTTGTTGAGTAATGAGTAATGATGAGTGTTCTGGAGGAATCAAGAACTCATAATGACTTGGCAAGAGAAAGAAATGCGAGAAACACTGCAATTTTAAATGAATGCTCTTTTTTGAACATAGCAGCAGTAGAGACCACCACCCAGTGCTACTGAATAACAAAAATAGACAGCTCATCAATAGCCATGCAACTCTCCCTGATGGTAGGCATAAACACTACACTACTACCCAGCCTGACAGCTCAGCACAGAAGCCACACCTGAACACTGAATCTATATGTCATCAGTCCAACTATTAGGTTTAAGTGTATCTTATTGCTGCTGCAGCACTACCACGCTCTCCACTCCACATGGGCACAGATCCCGTGCATCCGTGGCTAGACAAACTGGTAGCAGCATGCCACATTGCAAGAAGCCATCCTAGTTTAGTCCATTAATTCACAGCACAGACCCTTGGCATGCAACAGTCCCATTAAACACATACACCAAAGGCATGTGCCACCAGTCCTCCCTTGGGTCACGTCCTTTTCCCCAGAAGTGCCAAAGCAGAGGGATTGAACCCTGTGTTCTCTTCCTAATGTGGCAGATCCTCTCGCAGCTCGCAGCATCACTTCTCACACTACTCAGGGCAATGACAGCAGTAGTGGTGGTCCCTCAACTGCTCTCTGTTTTCTCCGCCTCCTTGTCACACTGCCCCGGCTGCTGTCCTTGCTAATCATTTCACTGTGCTGCCTCCTTTTTCACAGTAATCCAGGCTGGGTTTGGTCCTCTTCTTCAGCATTCATCTTTGGGTATGAGGTAATGCCATTCTCCACCAGTCTTGGGTGGGGTGAGGGGGGGGGCAATCCCACTTCTGACACCACTGTGACAACTTGAGATCATTTGAAATGCGGCCAGAACACTATGACAGTAAGGTTATCTGTGCATTTTGCTGTTGTCCTCTGGTGCAGGATGCCCATACTGAGCTGAAAAAAGGTCAACTTCAAGAGGTCAAGTAGCATTTCTTTTTTTTCTGGGTCAATAGAAGTCATAGCAAGTCGGTTGGCTGTTCTCACAAAGTAGGCTTAATTTCACAGCTCCAAATGAAAACGACATCAAAATCGTCACAAGATCAAAACAACAATCGTGTCCAGTCAAGTTTCACTTTGTTTGATGTGTGGAAGGCCACCCATCAACCCCTCGCCCACCCAACAGAGATATCCGGATGCCCAATTTATGATTTTGTCATGCTGGGCCTAATTTAATCCAACAAAATAAATTATGAAGTCAATTTGTTTTCACAAGTAGCCAGAGTAGATTCACCAGGGTAGTTGTAATATATTGTAAAGCACACCACAGTCACAACGTGTAACAGTGTAATACCAATAACTTGTCCACATTGTGCATTTCTAGCCTGCGCTGCTGCCATTTAATGCTCTTTTATTCTTCATGAAGTAAGAGCTGGAACTAAACTCAGAAAAACGGCATGGCGAGACTTGTAGACTTGCCAGTCACAGCAGAAACAACAACAAGAGCGAGTCTGTCCTTTGGTGACCTCACGCTCTTCCACTAGACCGTCACTGTGCTGGCAGCAGATCACATGCAGCTGGGAGGCTTCTTTCCTTACACACACACAAACACACCTTCACCAGGCTTTCACTGGGCTTTCACTACAGTGCTGATCCTTTGCCAACTCACCGTCTGCTGTTTACATGAAAGGAAGTGCAGATACAATAATATTGTACGAATTACCATGACTGTACGCAGCGTTGTTTGGTTTGGGCAGCAGGGGTCATTGCATACGCAGCTGCAGCCAACAGCAATGTACAAGTAATGCAATCAGGAGCAATTAGGCTTACAAGTAAGTCTGTTGAGGAACGTTGGAAAGACACAGCCCCGGGTATCAGACATGGTTATAAATAGTGTTATCGCCACTGACGGACATAGCTGAGACTGGGCCGGCCGGCGCCTAGCCTTGGCATTTAGAAAGCTGCATATTATGGGTGTAAATCTCTGACGTCACAGCGATTCAATTTGATTATCATTCCTTTGGAAACCATGGAAACTCAAAATTACTCAGAAAATCAGCAATACATGTAATTTGCCCAGGGGCCCCAAAAATCCTGCACTAGTGGAACATCAAGCAAAAAACATCAAGCTTTTCTTGTATCTTTTAAATGGTCTGAAAATGGTACTTTGGCCAAACACTGAGCACATGCTTTATTGTAGGACAAATCGAACATACTAACATTCCAAAATCAGTGCGTTTGACTCGTTGCACTTGTCAGCTTAGTGCACTTTTACTGCATTTTTACCTTCTGTTGCTCCTCCAGCTCCTGCTGCCTCTCCTGCTCTTGCTGCTCTCTCTCCAACCTCCGACGGAGCTGGAGAATCCAGTGAACATAGTGATGACTTTCCACTCCCACAATCAGGCAATTCACACTGGGTGTCTGAAACAGGCTTCTTTAGCTTGGCACTGGAATTGTGGGGCTAATGTAGCTAACAAGTAGCATAAGTTGTTGCGCATTAACTAGTATTGTATAAACTGCATGACAAAATCATCACATACTTCATAGTGTGTTCTTACACAATCTCAAATAGTCTTCCATAAGTGTTTTCTGACAGTGCATAGCTGACAGTAGTTGCAGATATTTTGAAGCCTCACTTTTAGCTGTATCGGTAACAGCAGGGACACTGGAATGCGTTTTATTGGCAGAAGTACTGAACTTTAAGCAGCATGTTGTCACTGTTGGGACAAAACCATGTATCCCCACTTCTGCTGATTAAGATGTTCTTACAGTTAAGAACATTTATTTCCTTCTCCTGTGAAGTTGGCATTTTGAAGATGAGTTCAGCACAAGGTTTAGTCCTGACAGCAATGGTATGTAGTATATTCTTACATTATACAGATGATAGGTCTTTTCATCCAATTCTAGCATGTCATACTTTGCCATACTTTGCATGACACATTCTGTAATTCTACAACACATCAGTGCATTAGCATCAATTTGTTTAGTGCATAGGAGCCACATTTTACATATCAAGTCCTGGCCCTACATTATGGCTCACTGGTCCTCCTCAGACAGTGCCAGCTTTGCTAACTACAGCTACACTAACTGCAAACTATACACAAACCATGTAGCTGAGTTAAAGTAGAAATACCCAAGGTAAAATATTGCTCCAGTAAAAGTAGAAGTTCCTCCTTTTAGACCTCCACTGGAATAAAAGTACTAAAGTATTTACCTTCAAATGTACTTAAGTATGGAGAGTAAAAGTAGCATGGTTTATTATGGCTATAACGTCCTATTATCATTTCTGCAACAAGACCCTCAATCAACTCACTGTAGGTGAAGAGACTCTGGTGTCACTCTCAGTCCACCAGTCTTTAATAGAAGGTCATTAATTAGTCTGACACTGATGCCTATTAAAAATGATCATAAGCACAGAACACTGAAGCAGGACAGTTTCCTTTAGCTGGAACCAAGCTCTAACCAATGACATTTACGTCATTACTGTTCACTACTGACCTAACAGTATGATGTAGTTTGTGGCAGAGAACTGGCTCTACTTACCCTTTCCTCCCGCTGTTGGTGCCACTCGCTGTCCTGAAGCGTGCTGTGCCCTGAAGTCTTGGCTGGCTTTTTCTGGCTCTTTAGAAACATGTAGTCCTCCTCTTTACACATGTCTCTCATACACTGCGGAGAGGATGACCATTCGGGTCAGCCTTTAGAGAGAGTGCGGTATGTTCTATGTCTGCATACTTTTGTTAGCAAGGTTGAAGTAATATGCAGATTCAGCATTTTTTCATCCTATTCTAGAATTCCATAGCACTGGGTTTAGTGGATCAGACAGTTGGAATGTTTTACTAGAATACAAAACACAGCCTATGACGTGTGTACCTTAGACATGGGAATTCCAGCAAATATCTTTTCATGGGCCATCCTTAAAAGTAGAGTGATGGCAAATTAGTTATTAAAATCATAACTCATTACCAACATAATTGTATTATTACAGTAGAATTCATCAATTTTCAAATTCAGTCTTTTATACCGTACTTGTACATCATTTTTTATAACATTTAGACATATACAAATGTCACCACAGGACTACAAATTAGAGATTATGATTATATAGCATTTGAATATCTTAGAATATAGCAGACTATAGCATGAAAAATAATTCTAATTCTACAGCAATTCCAACAAACATAACTTCAGAAATGTCATTATTGTTGTTATGCTTCACACAGTTTCATCCTTGATTTGTTACAGTGAATAAGCAGAATAAGCCAGCAAACTCACCTGAGATGGAGTATCCAGACTTGGCTTGTGTGTTCCTGAGAGTTCTCCTTCGGCTAGTTCAGGGATGTTATGAGACGGTCAACCAAATACAATCAGTAATATATCCTGACGACACACGGCAGATATTACAGCTATTTCAGCGCAGGCCTGCTAGAACTGCCACTAGCATGCAAATAAAATCCAGGGTCCTGTCAGTCATAATTAACTGAGCATGCTTCGGTCACTATGTTCCCTGTACGGTATGGTTAAAAATGTGACCTTTTGTACTGATCCAGGGACAGTATCCCCTATCCAAACACTTTCATAACACTTTCAGTCCCACTCTGATAATGCTAATAATTGTATTGTTACTGTTCAATAACTGTGTCATTACACATTAATAATACCTGCAACTACAATATACTTACTGGTGATGTTTTCAGATGGATTTCAGCAGTGCATCTTATGTGCATCAACTTCATCAACTCATGCATGTATATCCTGATACTTGTAACAACATAGTCGCACTTAAGTAATTGCACATTTATAACAGAGTCAATGCCTGTTTTCCAATAAGACTACATGGTGAGAGTATATACATTGTATCTGCACAGATGGTATTAATCCATGTGATTAATCAGGTTACCAAAACAAGTATCCAAGAAAACACCAGTGAATGTCAGAATCGTTAAGAAAACTGTCATGCCCACTAGTTCTCCTCTCACCTCCGATCTCCCGAACTCCATTTCCCATAACCCACCACCCGATGACGTCACTGTCACATGTCCACAATCCTCCAATCCTGTTCCGTTTCCAGAGCCCCATCCCGGAGTACTAATCACACATACCGGTTCCTCATTTAGTCTGTTTGTTTAAATCCTCCTCTCTCACATTAACCCATTGGAAAGTATTGCCACTCTGTGCATACTGAGCGTTTCACTCTGTGACTACTCTCGTTTGATACTCTAGTTGTTTGACTTTATTCTGATTCTCTGGTTTACTCTTTTGTCTTTGCCCTTTTGGTACTTTTGCTGAGCTGATTGTTTGTCTGGTTTTGACTCCCACCTGTTCCCCACTCTTACTCTGCCTTGCCCCTTTGTTATATCCACTTTGCTGTTGTTGCTGTTGTTTCTGACTACACATCTATTCAATAAACATCGCCTTGATTTTAACTCAGCGCTCGTCACAATCTGTTTGTCCATCAACACAAAAACTGTATAAGTGAGCTTTACAAATATTTTTCCTTAAGAATGGTGGGGCTAGATAGAATTAGTTTTTTCTTGAATAGTAATGATGGAATACACCAGTCAGACATAGCATCAGCTCCACTTACCATTTAAGTGCTGTTTGTAGTTCTACTATAGTCTATCTGTTTCTCTGCATACTTTGTTAACCCCCTTCACCCTGTTCTATAAGAGTAGTTTACACAAATGTGGTGGTGGTGTGTTAGTGTGTGTTGTGCTGGTGTGAGTGGATCACACACAGCAGTGCTGCTAGAGTGTTTACACACTGTGTCCACTCACTGCCCACTCTATTAGACACTCCTACCTTACCTCACATGGTAAATGTAAAGGTAGAGACAATAGCTCATCTGCAGCTGCATATTTTGTGTTGGTCATCTTTCATTAGTGGCCATAGGAAGATGCCCCCACAACACTGTTGACTGGAGAGTTTTGGTTGGTGGACTGTTCTCAGTCCAGCAGTGACACTGAGGTGTTCAAAGACTGACAGGTTCTAGCTTTTAAACTGGACACCATAAAATGTCTCATTCATATTCTAAGTAACAAGAAGGTACAAGGCAAATACAAACACTGTGCTAAACTGTAATATGATGTCACATGATTAAGCAGGAAAGTAAATTGGAAACATCACATATTTACCCAGGTAATAGCTAGAACCTGCCGGGTAATTGTAATCACTGTGATTTTACTAAACTACCTTGGAACTTACCAACATGTAACCCAACAAAGTGTTCCAGTACTGTGAAGTTTGTACCTCACACTTATTGGTTAATACCTGGAATGCAGAAGAAAATTGGGTTCCCAAAGTCCCACCCTTAGTTGTAATTTGAGAAAACACAAAAAACTGGTTTTACATCAATGAAAGGAACTTCTTCCTACAAGCATAGATAGGTCAGGAGTGTCCACTCTGGCATTAGGATAGAACTCTAGGATAGAACACTGAGGAATGCACCACATCATCATACTCGTCAGGGGACAGAAATGAGAATGATGTGAGTGACATAAAGAAGTAGCTGTGAATTCAGGGCTTGGCACTTCTGCCAGTAATCTGAGACTTGCATAGCAAGCAGAAGAGAATGAGGGCGAGACATGAATGGATATTACTTTATGGAAATGTGAGGAGAAGGAGAGATGGATGACTGACCTTTTCGTGCTCAGAGGAGGGGCATTTGTTGCACTTTTGTGTGAACAGTTTGCCCTTGTGTTATTCGGAGCAGGGTGCTGAGATGAGGTGTTGTGTCATAGGCCCTGGGGTTTTGACTGGACTGTGGGGCCAGGGCTTTATGACTGTTGTGATTCTGAATTTTCTTTGGTTTCATTCACACAGGACCTCACATAAGGAACTGACCCTTAGTTAATAGCTCATGATCAAGTTCCAGCATTATTCAGTATTAAGTGTACTCTTAAAAATAAACATGCCCTGAATGGTCGGCCTGGCTTGGATTTATTTGTTATAGACCCCAAACATTATGAGGAGCTCTTTAAAAGGTTCTTCACATTGGTTCCACTGAAGACAACTGAAAGTCATCTACATGTCTGCATGAAAGGTCCACCCACTCCTGCCACCAGTCGGCAACATTTGTCCAACTCCCGTCCACAATGTAGACATTTCAACCCGTTTTTGTTCACAGTTCCATACGAGGGTATATGACTTATGTTACACATACTCTATTCATAAATAAGATAAGATATACATGATGTTATACGACAGACTTGTCTTTAATTGCCTTAATCATAGTTTATTGGCCTTTCTACAGAGCACCTTCCACAGCTGAAGCCGACTGACAGTTGAAAAGCTCCTCCATTTCTGTACATGCTGTACATGGCCATTAGGACGACTGCTCTTAACACCACTTCGGCAAACATCGGCAAAGACCGCAATGGTGTCGTGCCAGACTGTCATGGAGTGTCACTCCACCTCCATCCCTATTGCAAAATCTGCAGGAACTGTGTGAGAATATTCAAGCTGCATGGGGTGGATTATCGCAGGACACAGTTAGGAACCTCTACAACTCCATGCCGAGAGGTATGCAAGGTGCCTTAGCAAACATGGCAGCCCGACACCATAAGGAGAGACACTACTTCTGTATGTGTAACTCAGTAAATATTGCCCATATCAGTCTAAATTTATCATCATTTGTTGTTCCTGGTAACCTTTATCTTCCTTCCCAATAGCACTTCAATCCGACACTTCCTTCTGGGTGCAACTATTCCTTGGATGATGGGTGTATATTTTGTCCTGCTCCCACAGGCACTGGATTAGTTAACTGCCTACACATGCACATGACACTGAAGTGTAGTCTCGTGCTGCAAGTCATTGTGGTGGAAGCCGCAGGAATGCAGACCTCTAAATCCATCCAGTAAAAAGTTCTTTAAGGACACCAAAAGTGATTCATCTATGACGATGTTCAAATAAAGAGTCGACTATTTATTAGATGCCCCTGTGTGCACTTTTACTTAAACCTTATACACATGAGTTAACCACTTGTTTAACAATTGGTTTTAATGATGCCTAAATACTATTTAGTCCTTTGTCTTGTTCTAGATAAATTGAAGATAGACTATATAGGCCATAGGTTAAAGACTAGTGCCATGAGAGCCATGACTGCGCTTTTGTATTCAATAAGCAGATGTAGTCAGCCATACGCGGCTATGTTCTGCTCAGCAGTTGAAAAGAAAGAATGCTCCAATTGATTTAATTTGGTGCATGTTGACTGTTAGGCTTTGAATTTGAATGACACTATAATTATTCGCTAAAGGCATTCACCTTGGGTGACCCAAAATATCAGTGCCCACATGAGCCAATCGTAAAGTTTTTTTTTTTTTACTGCCTTGAAAATGAGTCCTAAGAACTGCTAAAAACAGGGCGAAAAGAGGATTACATCCTAATTAACCACAGTCCAGGGCTATTTTCTCCTTGTGTGCTTTGGCATATGGTTTACTGTATTTATAGAATGCCAAATGTTTGTGGTCACTTAATGTTTCCTTCCTCTGGTCTCATGGTAGCATGCCCACAGCGGGCATCCCCCAGAGCCTATTTAGCTCTGATCTAATACCACAGTCTTATGGCCAAGCTCTTCACCTGCTGTGCCTGCTTGTTTTTGCTGTTTCTGGAAAGGCCTGTTTGACTTAGAGTAATGGAAATAGCGTGAAAACCCCAAACAATCATTCAGCTGCTGGCACTCGCAATTCAGCATTTCTGTGATAATATGAACCCTGGTGGTGGCCTTTAATGAATTTTATTACATGGCAAAATGGTGATTATAGGGTATAAAATACATTAAATTAGTTATTGTACTTTAATATATTTGATCATATTGTATTTTGTTGCCACACCACTTAGCCGCTGTAACTCATACCCTCTCAGGACATATTGCTTTATTAATAGAGATATGCATGTAATGTCACAGTTTGTGGGAGTCACTGCAGTCACACCCACTGAGTGGCAGCATTAGTGTTCAGTGTGAATGCAGTTAAAATAGGAAAACATTTACAATGGTAAAGAGCTGCTTGTGGAAGCTCCTTGAGACAGTGCAAACAGATTCCGCAAGAATTCAGAGTGATATTTTTATAGCCTGACCAAGTAATGGATCACACAAGTCAGCTTCCTATTTACAAGCCTCTTGTTAGAAATTTCCCCTTCCACCTTGCAGCAGTTACTATTATAACACCTTAACTCCTGCACCATTTAAGGTGGAATGGGAAAATTTGAACAAGAAGAATAGTGAATAATAAGGTGACTTTAGTTTCATATGTATTGAAATCCCAGCACTGAAACATGGTTTTGCAGTTGCTATTGTGTGTCAGGTATGCTGAATTTCGGGGTAAAATAATATGATAAGTTGTATACTACTTATCAAAATACTCATCAATTAAATTTTTAGCATCTTTATTGTTCATTTATGTGCTCTGTTTTGATAGCTAGTCAGGTAGTTTGTAGATTTGGAAGCATTAAAGATCACAATGACCACAAGAATAGCATGACTGTCCAAAGAAAAACATGTATCTCCATTTTTGTCTGTGTTCACTTTAATGCATCATTTGGTCTCATGAGCTGTCGTTAACTTTGTGTGAAAATTTCTTGATGATTAGGCCAACAGAAACGGCCCAAAACTGCGTCTGGTTCCAGAAAAAAAGTCTGGTTCCATTGACTTACATTAGAATTAAATCAGGTTTTTGCCCTCTCCTGTAAAGTTGCCATTTTGGAGATACTTGTTTTCTTTGTACAGCACCGATATATATTTTACCTTTGCGAATTTGGACTGTACCTGTGGTGGTAGTACAAGGGAACACTGATTGAGGGAGCGGGGGAAAGCTCTGAGAGCTGGAGTTCTGGGCGGCTTTTGCCTGGAGCTGGAAGGCTGGACCCGCCTCCCTTCATGACTGTGGTAGGACTGATATAGGACTGAGTAACAGGGAGGAGATGGGGCGGTGGTGGGGATTGTGAAAACTTCATCATGGGAATGGTATGGATGTGAATTTATAGGGCATTAGATTGGAAGAGGTGATCTTCCAATGGTCCTCCTCCCAAACTTCAAACAGTCATTCCATAACTCTACTTAGAGTGCAACCGTTCCTTGTTTCATCCCCCATTTCCACTAATAAACATAGCAGATTGTTTTGCCACTGAGTCTAATGACAAAGTGACATCAGTGCATACCCTCAATACACTTGGGAAAGCTTCATTCTTGGTTTTGTGTTGAGCTGTCACATCCTCCACATACATAAACTCACTGGTATTTGATTTTTGGACACACAATGCAAATCTGTTCACCACCACTTGTTGCATTCCATAGTAAACATAGATCAGATTAGTTGGAAGCAGATCTTTATAAAAACATGTTTATTCAGAGAAGTCCTCGTAGTAACAAGAGGAGGGTGTCATTGTGTTTAAATGGTCGGCCGTTTCACTCACAGCACTCCTTCAAGTATCAGAGAGGAAAGAAATGGACCAAATTTAGCCCGATGTTCAGGCAAAACAACAGATTCTCAACGAAGAAGCAAACAGACGAAATGGACCAAACAAACAAATGCATGGACACCAGGTGAATAAGGGTGCATCAGTGGGCAGGAAAGAAACTACATCACTAATCAAGAAACATCCAACAAACAAGTCTTTTTTTTGTCTAAAATAGAGATCTGTTTTTTTGTCACAGTGTCTCAGTCTTGACATACCCAGAGAGAAAATGACTTTTGGAATAATTACGTGGTCCTTGAATGCAATATTTTTGGCACGTTTTCTCATTTTCATAAAGCTGGAAGCATTCTTTATTTTTATCAGCAAAAGAGAGTACTCGTCCTTGGGTTTCAGCATTTTGCCATGGTAGGAGTTCCATGATCAGGATGGCCGTGGTCATTTAAAGCAGCAAAAAGAATGGCATACAGTATGCACAACAACAGCAGGGCCTTTTACACACAGTACAAAACAACATGTGGGAATGTTTCATTGAATCAATCACAATCCGAACACAAGCAAAGTCAAGGGCATGCAGAATTTGCATGGTTTTCCGGACTCCAGTGTTAGGTGTGCATTTTACAGGAAAATGGTAGTGTGTCCAGATGAAGGAGTGGGCTCATTCCCAAGAGCATCCGAAGGGAAATGAGAGCAAAGTGAGTTCCTCTGTTCTGTGTAGTTTTATCCTATAGCTATACCAGATAGAGATGGAGGAGGCGTCCCAGTGGAATATCGAATGAAACGCAGGAGGGATGTTTCCTGCATGGTGGTCTAGAGCTGCGTTTTGAATCTTTGCTGACATTTAAGCTGAACTCTTTTTCTACACCCACGTCCCAAAGCATTCACTCAAAGCAAACAGATTCTGTCAGTCATGATATCCAAGGTTCGAACCTCATAGGTTCTATGAGCTATTTTTGTGCACCTTCTATAGCTTCAAATTCATCATTATGTCTCCTACAAGGCATTAAAGCACAACAAGGTCGTTATTGATCTTTTATAGCCATGCATATTTTGATCCTTCGGATAATAAAGCCTTACACTCCAGATGGCCTGTACAAGGAAGCGGCATCCTGTCTCGGTTCTCTCCCTGATGTATCAATCTTTGATTATTTTATTGACCTTATCACAGCACATCCAAATAGCTTCCTATGCTAATGTCCTCCCCATTATACTTGTCTTGGAGGCAACAGATTAATGGATATAGCTCGACTGGAACATAGATGCACATTCATCTCTGTTAAAGCACACCTTGCAAAGGACCAGAAGATGAGAGGAAAGTATAGTAGTATCAAAATTAACCAGGGTCATAGGGCACTGGGCACTGTTCTGCAAGGGTCCTAGGGGATGCTTCAAGGGTACCACAGCATAAAAATAAAGGTTCTTTAAAGGTTCAGTGGTTCTCAGACCAGTCGTCGTGGATCTCCTAACTCCCAAAACATAGCGACAGAGCAGAGCAAAAATAAGGAGCAATTGGGGGTCCATCAGGACCCTTTGTGGGAACTCTCTCTAAAAGATGCTTTTGATAGATGGTTCTTAAAATAACTACTTTTATAAATGAGATTTGTGGGTGTGGAAAGTTTAAAGGACCTCCATACATAGAATTCTCCTAGAAGCATATCCTGCCCAAAAACCACTAAAGACCCTTTATTTCTTAAAAGTGTGCTGGTTATGCAGATGGGGCCAACTAAATAGACCATTTCAAATACCTCCCATAGACTGAAGTCCTCAAATAAATGTGACTCTTTCTCTGTATGTCACCCAAATCCTCTGTCTCATCTATTCCATAACGTAAAGCAAAAAGCTTTCAAAATTCATAAGTCTTCCTTTCACGCATGTTATGTGACTGGATTGACTTATCATTTTATTCGAATGCACAAGTCAGTCAGCTTTTTCTAGCAAATTGCAGCCCCCTGGGGCACGATCATAAAGTGAGGTGGGGATCCAAACAAGCGTTCATGTGTGGAAAATTGTTCCCCAGAGCACAACTAATGGGTCATAATACAATATCAGAACGGACAAGCCTTGATCATAAACCGGGTGGGAAACATGTCAAGCAGGCCTTATTTGGAAATCAGTAAGTGTAAACAGATCTAATTCTGTTTCATTTAACTAAATACATGAATCTGGCATGCCTCAACAAGGACAGATTCAAAACCACACTTTAACCCCCCCCCCCATTCCTAGGAAACATATCATAATTGCCCTGTTAGCTCTGTTGTTGACTCATTTACATGATATGATATCTGAAGAGTTTTGGGTAGGGCTTTCTGGTGACAGACAAACAATGTTACCCACCAGACACCATGTTCGATTCCAAAAGTGAAATATTTCGGCAAACGATCCTTACAGAAGTTAAGGTGGGAGGGTCAAAGCTTAAGATATATCAGCCACAATCAGAGTGTGCTATGTTTTAAACAGAGGGGTTCTTTCACAAACCTACAGAGTTTAAATAAGCCAGGCTTTTTCATAGGCCTTTCTTGAGTGCCACTGCGAAATGCTTATCTCCCATGATGAGCCTGACAAGAGAGAAACCCTCTTAAGGAGAAGATTATGTGCTCAAATCCCAGCTCTGCACGTATGTACATCGTCTTAAGGCAGCTTTACTCTTCTGTAAGACTGCAGTGTCATTAATAATGGCACCGTTTAGTTTGCCTGCTACTCTTGTTGTCTTACAAATAATTATCTCACTTTTTGGTATGTTGGTAGATGTATAGGTTGACAACTATGCAAACAGTAGGCTTGCTGTGGAGGGGTGCTAGGCTTAGTGGGAGGAACAAGAGGCAGTCTCTGGAGGAGTTGGTGGGGTCTATTAGAAAGTGGGTGGTACTTATAAGAGAGGGTATATTTTTTGCTCTTCCACTTGGAGAGCTGCTTTATTCAGGGTTAATGCACAGCAGTCTACTGATATTTGAGTTTCAGGCATAACATCAGTTTATTCGCTGTCCTCTTATTCAGTGTCTACCTCAAATCAGTGCCCGTGCCCAACAAGTTTGGTTTATTAAACTTTTGGATTGTGTTATGCTACATGCATGGCCAGGCCAAAGAGGGCCCACCTTATTACCATCCTTTACGTATAGTAGGATGTGAGTGATTGAGCAAATATTCAAATTAATTCAATTCAGTTCAGCTCAGTTCAATTCAACTATTGCAATTGGAGCATTTTAATGACTGTATAATACACAAGGATATATACTAAACACTCTTGCATGTAAAAAATTTCTGAATTTCTGAAACTTTTGAATAGACTCCATATCGTCACTGTCCAAAGAAAAACAAGTAAACCAAAATGTCAACTTTACAGGAGAGGTCAAAAACCTGATTTAATTCTAATGCAAGTCAATGGAACCAGACTTTCTTAAAAGCAATTTTGGACCATTTCTGTTGGTCCATCCATCATGAAATTTTCACACAAGGTAAATGACAGCTCATGTGTTCAAATGATGCATAAATATAAAAATCCCAACAAAAATTAGAGACATATATTTTTCTTTGGACAGCGACGATATACGAAAAGTTTTAGCCATCTCAGAATCTCCAGTGCTAAAACGTCGCCTGTTATTTGCCTTCAACTGAGGTTGCTGTACACTGCATTAGTCTGTATGGCCGGTATACCCACATGCATCTTGTTCTCATTGTGCACAAATAGATGAGTGATATAAAAATATATATTTCTTAGTTATTCCATGCATTTTCTGTGATATACATATACACCTTTATATTTCTTCAAAGCAACATCTCAACTATTGTTTTCTCTTTCCCAGACATGATACCCCCACATACTGCACAGTATCAGCAGCACAGACTATGTTTTGAGGAATACTGTAGTGATGAGGATGTAGTTGGTATAGGTGCACTTCTAAGTACCGCTAAGTACTACATATGCTGAGTCATACTGTTGATCCCAGGGTCCAGATCTAAAGGGATGAAAGGTCCTCTGACTGTGTGTAAAGATGGTTGAGCAAGGCACATCGTATCGCCATGTAATGCTCCAGTAGCTTAATGGCATTGCATGTTTCGTTACAAGTTCATATGTGTCTCTCTCTCTCCACCCTCTGTCTCTCTCTCTCTCTCTTTCTTGTTTAGATTTTGCTTTGATAACGACTTCAATAAATAACACAAATATCTTTATACATCATATAGACATGTATAGACTACATGCATTTTTATATAACTTAAATAATAATTTATATTTATATATGTACAGCTCCCCCTCAGGGTAAAACAGAAAGACAACAGGAGTACTGTGTAGTTATGCAGTTGCACACTTTTTGGTTGTTTGTTTTTACGTCCTGCGGCGCTTGCGCGAAAGTGCGCAGACGCACGCGGTGTTTATCCGTATCCAGCGCCAGCTCAGCATGTTGTTGTACTTGGTGAGGGCGCGCACGTACGTCTGCGACGTTTTGCACTGCGAATTCCAGTGCTTGTCGTCGATGCCCTGGCAGCCGCTCTTGAAGGGTCTGCTGCTCTTGCAGCTCGTCTCATAAAAGTACTGCTTCATGCTCGGCCACACCATGCCGATCTCGGTCAGCACCGAGACGTCGCGGCCGTGGGTGTCCACCGCTGTCGTCCGGTCCGTCACCCAGCGGCTCTCGCTCTCGCACACCGAGAACTCGCCTCGATAGCTCTTGTGCTCAGCGTAGCGCTTCTGGCGCGTTTTGTTGGCGCCGTCCTGACCGACTACGAAGTCGTCCGTGAGGTAAAGCGGCGGGGGCTGCAGGGGCGGCCGCTCGCTCAGCAGCACGCGGGGCGAGTTGTAGCGCTTGTGCTGCCTGAGGAGCTCGTCAGCAATGGCCCTCTTGGCTGTGGTTCGCTGTGGGTACTCTGTCTCTGAGGGGTGGGCAGTTGGCAGTGCTGCCTCCTGAGCCCCCTCATCTTGCTGCTGGCGTCCGCGGCCTATGTCGGCTTGCAGAAGCTTCACTATGAGCGTGTTGATGGGGTCCTGTGTGGGCCGCTGCCTGCTGTTGGTCGTGGTGGCCGAAATGCCGTAGAGGTACGCGAGGAACATCACGTACAGCAGGATGGACATCACTAGATTCACCTGTAAGATCTGCGGGGAGAAGATAGAGGAAGGGTCAGTGTGGGGACATGGTCACGAATGAAGCTATCAGTGTTGGTTGTCATATCTGAGATCGCTCATATCTAACTACGACAACAAGCAGTTGTAGGGCTAACGTAGCTAAGAGGCTAACATAGCTACCAAGTCCAGGAAGCTTAGACCACCAGGTCAGGGGTGTCCAGACTTTCTTCAAACAGGGTTACATTCCAAAATACCTGGGTTGCGCTACGCTGTGGTTAAGTCATACCGTAGCACATATGTATTAGTAGCTCTGTACATAAAACTGTAGGTATGATATTTGATGGCCTAAGGCACCCTAACCCTACATTCACACTAGCAACCGATAATTCACTACGTTGCCCCAAGCTTGTCTCATGTGGGTGGTCAAGGCTGCTCACGTTGTCATGTGTTGGCATGTAAAAGTGGCAGGAAAGCACATATTATTATTGACAAATTAATTTTATATGGAAACTTAACTGCTTGCATTCATGACTAGCTTTACAGCTCGGTTAGCATGCTGGCTAACCTAGCCAGCTGTGACCTATTTAACTAGAGACACCCAAAATACCCGCTGCTTTCTTCAAATGTATATGTGTAAAAATGCATCATATAAACCGGGAAAGGAAAAAACAGCAGTTATGAGCTTCTCTTTCATGTTTACCACCATGCTGCTTAGAATAGGAACCAAATGCCGAAAGGAACAAAAAGTTTAGAGAGCTTAGAAGGGGACCTTGGACCAGTTGATTTTTTTGGGGGCCAGTCGTTTACAATGTTGCATCATTGCATCATAATTTATTTGCATAAAATTAAGAAAATCTCAACTCGCTTCCTCACTGTGTCCCTGCTACAAACTGTGTACTCCCATAGGAATTGACTGATGGCTCTGTCACCTGCTAGTGTGAGCCTAGGGTAACAGAAAATGCTAATAGTGGTGAAATGCATAAGTAGGATATTATGCTGGACAACACAATCTCTTTCAGTAGATTTAACCTGTATTAAAACATTAAAATTAAAATACTGTATTAGAGTGTTTCCTATCACTACATTAAAGAGGCATGGGGCTTCTTTTATTGTTGGATTGCTCAGAAATTTGGATTTGGAATGCATCTTTAATGCAGTGATAGGAAACACTGTGATATTCTCTGCTTCTCTGCCCTCGTGTCCATGTTTTGTTTGATGACAACTGATATTAAATTTGCAACGTATTCGCTGGTAAACCACTTATAGCACACTCTAAAACCACAGGCCAATTAAAATGTGCCAGCGGGTCGTATTTGGCCCTGGGCCTGGCACCCAGGAGTTAGAAAAATGTGGCATTGCACATTTTTGTCAAACCATGTTGAGTTGCCAAGGAAACTCCGATTTGGCTGTTTGGTTTTTCATACTGTATGACATTCTTATCTTTCAAAATGGATGTATGGACACAATTCAGGCTTTAAGATGCATTTTAAAGTTATGTGACATCCTTCCATCTACTGCTTTACATGCTGTCACTTTAGTTCATTTTTACAGATAGCAGTATCTCATAGGCATGCGAGATTACATGACATAAAGTGATGTGAAAAAATTTGGACACCCCATTAAATATGTAGATCTATGTACATATCTACTTTCTATGTACATATCTAACATATTTCTGATCTTCTTTCAAACAATATAGATAGATACATTTGTAAAATAATCATTTTGCAAATGTGTCTATCGATAATCTATTTAACAAAAGAATAACAACAACATTCCTTCTAAAGAAACAGTTGGACTAATGTACTGAAGAAAAAGTTGGGACCTTTTTCTTAGTTGCCTTACTAGCCGGTATTTCCCACTTTATCTGAATTAACCTCAAACAAAGATTTCCTACAACTGTCTACCAGTCTCAGACATCAGCTGCGAGAATATTCTCCTCCTTTCCTGATAGAATTCTTTCAGCTGTGTGGTTCTTGCATGCATCTTTCAGGGTTTCTTGCATGCCAAGAATGTTTCAGATTACCACACGGCAGCTCAATAGGATGAAGGTCATTTCAGAACTCTCTATATCTATAATTTGAGCCATTCCTTGGTGGATTTACTGGAATGTTCTGGGTCATTGTCATGGTCCACCTCCACTTCAGCTTCAGTTTCTGAACAGATGGTCTCACATTTTCCTCAAGCACCCTCTGATACAATATAGAATTCATAGAGGATTCTATGATGGAGAGCTTGCCAGGCCAAATCGTGACTTTCCACCTCCGATGTTCTTGTGCTCATATGCTGTGCTTGATCTGCACCAAACGTGTTCTGTTACAGGGCCCAAATAATTCACGTTTAGAGTCATCTGTCCATAGCATGGGTCTGGTCTTTGTCTAGGTGTTCTCTGGCAAACTGCAGCCTGACGCTGTTTTTTTGTTTCTTTTTTTTTTTTTTTTTTGTTATTTGTTTTGTTTGGCTGACAGGGTTTCCTCAGTGCACACCTTTCATGATAATCAAACTTGTGCAGTCTCTTTATGAAGGTAGATGCATGTACTTTGACATCAAATGTGGCAGGAGCTACCTGTAGGTCATGAGATGACATTTAGGATTGTTGGATAATTCTAATCTTCTGCTCTTGGACTGAACATGCTAGGATGTGGGCAGTTGTTAGAAATGTTCTCCCCTTGTAAATTGCATAAGTAGTAATAAATGTGGATGTGTCCTAATATTTTCCTTATAAACAAATTCTATTAATTACATTCTACAAATGTTTTTTTTTTAATTCTTCAGTGTTGTTTGTGTACTCATGTTACATCCATCTGTCAATATAGTTAAAATGAAGACCAAATGCCCATATGTTTAAATATGTTTTTATGGGGTTTTGGTTTAATATGGTGTAATGATTTAGGGATGCAGTTTGTACAATGCTAAACGGTGATGAATAACTTTCATTGCTACATTAGCATCACAGCTAAACCAAATAAGCTCCAGACACCAGCATTTTGGTTAACAGGAATATGTTTTCATCAAACAATTCATACCATTAACTGATTCAATGTATGGAAAGCCAATAAATGTTTTTATAATACACATTATAATATAATCACTTTCATGCATATAAAGATATGTTGCAGGTCAAATGAATTAATCCATACTTTTAATCTAAATTAATATACTTAATGCATATACATAACCAACTAGCTAAAGTATTAGCCACAATAGAATTTGTTTGGAATAAGCGGGAATCGGGAAAGTCGTCTTTTGATCCACATCTTTGCGACAACAAACTGTTCATCTTGATGCTGACCACGGTGCCTAAATACTCCGATTTGTTGACAAAAGCGGGATTCATGGAAGATGTCACTCAATGACAGTCTGGCTGTTGGATCAGTCAGGTACAGCGATAAGGCTGGTCCTTCCTTACGTCACATGCATCGTCGAATGTAAAATTTGAGTCATTCGTACGTCTCGCGATATCAAACTTACCCACCAAGTTTCATTTCTGTCGGTTGATTGCTTCTGCAACTATTTGTGCAAGTATTTTTTGGATGATGAGTGCATATTTCTCTGACAAACTAACATGTTTGCACATCGTCCACTAAGAAGAAAATACCTGCATCAGTGTCCAGTGTGCACAATTTAGTTGAACTTTTAACCCACATCTGAAGAGGCAGCTGCCGTTACCCGTCTAACTCGAGAACAACCAATTTTCCTGTTTTTCTGTTTTCTGTGTGTTCTATACATTTTTGTGCCACTGATTGTTTTGACGTTCTAACACCAGAGCATTCACCCAAAAAGCAAGCCTCTGGCTGTTCATACTCCCTTACCCACTAGACAGAGATGGAAATCCGTTCATTAACTCTTTCAGACACATGAATATCAAAATGAGTCTGAATGCAGATCCCTATTGCTAACCTGAAAGTCATCATGCCATAACAGTTTTAAAACCCTCAACAAGATATGTCATGCTAAATTATAACTTGCCAGAAATTAAGTTCTTAATCTGTGTCACACCTCCTATGCTTCAGGTGGTTACCTCTTACAAAAGCATCAGAAAAAAGGTATGTAGTAAATGCAACATGTGCTTACACGCACACAGCATACCATAAGGATGTCTGCAGCCCCTCTGCCTGATTTACTGGTGCGAATGGCACATCCATTTGGACACGTGTATGTTGTTCTATGTTCATTCCACACATAATGACAGAATATCATGTGCCATCTCAAAAAGAAGCTACACAGAGCTTGTGAAGACTCTACAAACACATTTCTATAGGAATTGCTACATTACGGAAGAAGTGGCATGCTGTTCGCTGTCAAACAGCCACTGCAAAGCTGTATACTGTTTGTAGTCCAGCTGACTGTAGCAGTATTTGTTATTCTTATTGTAGTATTGGTTCACAATGTCAATGACAATGATGGTAACTGTTTATTAGCACAGTTTCCACTTTATTTCAAAAACACTAACTCCATGTAATATTACATGAACATGATTATAGGCTATTTAATTCCAGCAATTTGTCAAGATTTCCACCTTCCAATGTTCAAATGTTGGGTTCATGTTAGATGGTGTATTCTGGAGAATCTTATTTCTTCATAGGTGGTTTTCTGTACAGTGGTGGTGATAGAACAAGGGGTCACAATGTCTACCATGCAAATAACCACTTTATTTACTATCCAAAATGCCCACTGAACCTACACATCAGAGTTTTTCTATGTATGGGGAACGGTAAATGGTGAAATGGCATTAATAAAATCAAAGTTTTATTTGGGAACCGTTTCTGCTTGTTGCTCTCCATATAATTTAAAACAATGTTGTGGGTCAGAACCATGTCAAAACTATCTGAAACTACATCTATCCCAAACCTCCATTGTGTTTGTTACAATTTCATATAGTAGCATTCGTTAAATACTTCAGACGTCTGGGTCCTATCACCGCTGTTGTCAACAATGCTGACTTGGTAATCTTCTCCAGAACTGGGTATTTTGCATCAAACCAAAATCACTGGACAAATCACTGGAATTCCTTTTTCAGCTATGTAACACAACAGGTTAACATAAAAAGCTACAAATATTGTTACAAGCATATCCTTTTTGTAGAAATAATTTCTTCTGCCAAAAAAAATGTCACCAAGCAAAAGTTGAAAAAGTTTATTTGCATGCAACAACAGGTACGGAATCCTACCTTCCCTTCATTGTCCTTCCACATCTGACCAAAGAATTGGCTGCTCAACTCAAGTCAAATATTATCTTTTCTAATACAGCCATTTTCTGTTTTTGTGTATCTTAAAGTATGTTAATGGCCAGCAGCAGCTAAGGGCCAATGCACACTGACCCTACCAAAACCAACAAACCCTAACATTCCAATTTTGGCAGCTGTCTTCAGAAAGTTTCAACAAAAAACACATGAACAGGAAGAAGCTTCTAGAATAGTGTGATTGGTAGGTGAACACATGGAGTACACCCTTCTAGAATAGGTTAATGGGGAGAATTTTCACGAACAGCAGAGAACAAAAAAGAGCAATGTGAATGGAGAAAGTATTCTAGAATGGTGTATATTCTAAAACGGTGTAAATGGGAGGTGAAGAACAGTTCCAGAACAGGGGAAAGCATACAAGAACACTTTAATGGGGAGATCAATCTAGAATGGGAGGTGAGCATACCAGAACAATGTGAATAGGAAACAACATTTTAAAATAGCTTAATGGGGAGAGCCTTCTAGAATGGTAAAGAACAATTAGAGAACAACGTGAATGTGGAGGCAACATTGTAGAATAGTTTAATGGGGAGAACATTCTAGAATGGTAAAGAACATTTAGAGAACAATGAATGTGGGGGAAATGTTCTAGAATAGTTTAATGGTTGTAGAACTGTTGAATGGGGAGAGCATTCTAGAACAATGCGAATAGGAGGTGAACATTCCCATAACAGTGTGTAATGGGGAAAACGTTTTAGAACAGGTTATAGATCATTCTAGAATGGTGGAAAACATTAAGACAGTGTGAACAAGGGACAACATTTTAGAACAATAGGGACAGCGTTCTAAAATGGGAAGATTGGGGAGTGCATTCTAGAATGGTGTGAAGGGGGAGCAACATTCTAGAACAGTTGAATGGGACATGAACATTCCAGAATTGGGGAGGACAACCAAGATCAATTTGAGAAGATCCTGAATGGGGAAGAGCATTCTAGAACATGTTGGATGGGAGGAGAAGATTCAAGAGCAGCATGGATGTCAATGAATTGTAGAGACTGTCATGAACCACACCCAGGTGTGGCACCAAAACCAAATACATGGATATGTTTGCATCTCTTGTGTTTTTATGGGTCGGGTCGAGTCAATCACTGGTTGATAAGCAACAGCAATGCTTGCTATAACCCTTTTCTGCCAGTCTGACTGAATGGTTGGAAGTTGGAACTAACAGTTGCATAACAGTGTACACTGAAGCTGTTTTTGCCAGAGGGAGAATGAATAGAGTTTCTGAGTTGAGTGAAAGCAGACTGGCTGCAGCGGACATCCTCAGCCAGCAGGTCACAGTGCTGGGTGTCAACACAGCCTCCTCGGACAAGGAAGCGGACATGGTCAGCTGCTCATTCGTCACACATAACTGACCTCAGTGATTTTCATTAAAAATTTGTTCCTCAAGGCTTTCAGCTGTTTCGGCTAGATCTGTTACTAACGGTTTGTTTCCAGTTTGAATTACTCACTGGACAGGCACAGCTGAGGATCCTGTATCAGATGATGAAAGATAAAAAGCAGAACGTTTGCGGGAGGATTGAACCACAGTGACAAGTGCAAAACCTTTTCCAGTGTAAGTTATCCTGATCAATGGAGAACAGCACTAAACTCAAATCCAGACTAACGATGATGGTGATGCATTGAGACAGAGGTGTTGCTGACAGTTGGGGCTGCAGCTGGTACATCAAAGGACTATTTGGCATGAACCGGTGTGGCATACTGCAGGTCAGACTGCTGATTAATGAAATACACCATGCTCTCCCAGGCCTCCAAGAAGCACCTTTCACCAGCACATGCCTTGCCATCCCACTCTGCCAGCCCTGTGATTTACAACGTAACTGTGTAAAAATGTGGAGGCCGATTACATCCCTTCTTCTGGGAAATGGCTGTTCTGACGTGTTAATGACTTTTTGACCATGGCCAAGTAGTTTGTTGATCGTGTTGGTTTGTTGACCATGTTTTCCAGACAACAGCAAACAGACATGTCAGATGAAATGTAGTTTTTAAAAAATGACCCCTTCATTGGGGACTGTCATAACCATGAAATGTTAGCTGACAGTTAATTGTCATATAGATATTTGTGAATATCCATGTTACTTGCTAGCCATGTTTACTTAGTAGCTAAGACAGGTTGTAATTTAATCAATAGTCATAATCAGTAATACAACTGTGGGTGCATCCAAATATATATATAGTGTTGGATATGAGTGTTTTGTATACAAGAGTGTTTTCTGCATTATCAGAATGGAATTATATGCATCTACGACAGGAGTCCCTAAGAGAATATTGTTATCAGGGTTGTACAGGACATAGGTCAAACGCCACGTGAAGGACAGCTGACCATCTGTTAACATTAGATAAGGACAGCTGACACATCCTCTTTGTATCTTGAGGGGGTGTTTAAAACCTGTGTGACGAAGTTCTGTCTTTGGACTGGACTGAGTTGGACTGGATGGGACTGTCCTTGGACAGGAGCTGTGAGTGAACTGCGATCACCATGAAATAAACTACTCCAACATCCCCAGCCTCCAGTCTCCTGACTCTACCTTTCTGTGCAAGCAAGAAAAGAAACAACAATAGATATCTATATCTATATCTATAGACAGATAATTATAGATAACAGTTCAGCAAAATGTGAAAATATAGGCAAAAAACACTCATTCTGCTAGCATGCATGCTAATAATGGCAGCATTGCATACATATCCAACAAATAAACAAACAACACTTGGCACAGCCCTCTAAGCATTTGAAAGTACCAAATTAGATGTGGGATTTTTTTCATCTTCAGCATCCTCTTGATCATCTCAATGAATGCATGTACTTCTTTCTTTTTATTTATGTCTGTTTGCCACAACCCAACACATCTGATTCACATTTAGTTTGGTTTTGACTAGGATATCTAACAAATTAATTGGAAATTAATTGATAATTTTAAGTTATGCTTTTAAATTAATATAAAAATGCTTCTAGGGCGATGATCATCATATTGGGAAAAATGACTGACAGAGAACTAAAAGACAAAGTGAAACACCTTTTGAAACAATATGAAATATTAAAAGTTATACAGTTATGAAAATATGGTCCCTAAAGCTGAATTCCAGAGTGCCTCTAATATGTAAAGCACATGACTGTGGCTTTGGAATTCCTGCCTAGCAGTCTAAAGTTTCTCCATCAGGGTCACTTTAGTCACTTAAGTGTCTGTCAATTACTGAAGAACTTTCAGTAGAATCTAATGACTGTATGTGTTTGCATCAACAAGAAAGACACAGAGTGATTCAGTATTATTTATGAGATCTTCATTAAATCAGTTAATGCTTTAAACTGTGTGAGCTAAAAACCTGCAGAACTCCACTTGATCTGTTGCTGCTCAAACTGTTTGAACATGTCTGTGCTGAGCAGAGCAGGACACCAGAGGAAACAAACAGCATTGTCTCATTTTCATTACCATTCAGATAGTTAAGTGTTTTTAAGCCGAATGTTTTCTGTGTCTAAAATGTCGGTGCATTTCTAAAACGTTTGGTAAGCAAAAGGGTTTTGAACATCAAACACTGCAGTCAAATTAGCTGAATTTATGGCATCGGTATCATTTGCATGTCTCACAATGTCAAACTTGCCTACCAAGTTTCATTCCTGTGGGTTAATTCTTTCTGGATGCAACTATTTGTGCACCTATCCTTGTAGCTTCAGGAAATTAGAAATGTAGAAAATAACATTAGCTGCTAAAGATATTGACGTTGAGTTTTCACAGTGAGTGGCCAGTGTGTGTGGTGTGCTCAACCCCCTGGTACTCAGAGGACAGTTAATCACACACTCTGACCCCATTAGTGGTCAATAAGCGCAGCTAATTTTCCCTTTTGGCAGGCTGGCTGCTGACACGACGGCTACTTTGTTACAATCACAGGCCAGATGCTTCAGAGAGGGGCGCTGCACACACACAAAGTCACCTTACAGGCAGCGGCATAGAAAACGACTTTGGAGCAGAAGCTACACTTTATGGCCTCGGGTTTTCAATTTTGAGCCCATTATCTACTCGCTTTGCATCTAAATCACCAGCTTATTGACTGAGTCATTATCAACCTTCAAACAGGAGATGAGTGCGTTTCGAATTTTAAGTCATCTTATAGCACTTTCTATATGAAAGGATGGTTTTACAATTCAAATGTACTTACTGCACCTAAACTCGCAGAAACATTATGCATCAGTCAGATTTCCATTTGGTCAAATGCCCAGTAAGATTTGAGGAACTGAAAGTGGGACGAATCCAAATAGGGAATCAGCCAGACATACTGAAAAAGATCTTACTCACAAACAATAGAATCATTTACTCACTACACTAATCCAAATCATAAAAGTGCCAGTCTCAACCTACTAAGACAGAAAAAGCCTGGAATAAAGGCAAAGCAGACATAAACCTGTAAACATATCAGCTTGCACTTATAAAACCCAAAAGAAGGAGTGTACTTTGAAGGAAAGGCTCCATTTGGCATTCCCATGGTGTAAGTTAATGCAGCTGTGTTTGGAATATTCACTTGTAAAATGTTTGCCACAGAGTTATCAGACGTGAAGCAGGAAATATTACTATCTTAAGCCGTTAAATGCAGGCTTAATTGGTCTTGGATTTGGCAAACCGTTTTACAATAGATGTAGCAAAGTGCAGTTGTGTGCAAAAGTTTGGGCACCAATGACCAAATTATGAACCCCATTTCTACAACAGTTGGGACATTCTGTGAAAGACAATAAAACAAGAATCTCCGACTTGTTCATTCTTGTAAGTATTAACAAATTTGGAATGTGATACATAAAACACACTCAAAAATTGATACAGGGGCAAAATAAGAGTAAACTTAGAATATATATATATATATATATATATAATATTGAAGTTAGACCACTTTAAAACATTCTGGAAAAAGCAGGTGAATTGGTAAAAGGTGAGAGGATCAAAAGATATCTCTCATTGTATGGGGGTGCATCAGTGCCCAAGGCATCAGTGGCTTGCATGTGTGAAGGTACCATTGACACAGCAGCATATATTGAGATTTTAGAGAGATGCATGCTGCCATCAAGACAACGTGTTTTCCCAAGATGTCCGGTTTTATTTCAGCAAGGCAATGTCAGGCCTCATTCTGCACATGCTACAACAGGGTGGCCTCATAGACATGTGTGTGCTTGACTGGCCTTCCTGCAGTCCAGACCTGTCTCCTGTTGAAAATGTATGATGCATCATGAAAAGGAGATTCAGACAACAAGGACCACAGAGTGAATTCTACTAATCCTACTAAGAATTAGTATCCTAACATAGCAAATGGTTTAAAAGTGTAATTAAAAGAAAAGATGATGCAGCACAGAGGTAAGCATGCCTCTGCCCCAACTTGTTTGGAGTGTGTTTCAGACATGAAATTCTAAATTTAATTTTGTTTACAGAATAACTAAGTTGGTCAGTGAAAACATTTTAAGTTTTACTGTGCCAGCACTCACTGGGCGGAAGGCAGGAAACAGCCTGAACAGGCCACCAGTCCATCACAGGGCAAACACACAAACATATACATTCACTCATATACACTCACACCTAGGGCCAATTTAGCATGTCCAATTCATGCATGTCTTTGGACTGTGGGAGGAAACCGGAGCACCGGGAGAAAACTCCACACAGAACCCCAGGGGGCTCCAACTGGGAATCAAAACCAGGTCCTTCTTGCTGTAGGCAATAGCGCTTCCCGCTCCCATCCATTCACTGCCCAGAGACAACCTTGCTTAGTATCATATGCCAGTCAAGCTGATAGGTTCCCAGACCCATAAAGCCACATCTATAGCTACAGTAAATAAGTATAAATAAATAACAATAAATATAATAAAAATGAAAAATAAAAATTTTGTTGTCATATGGGGGTTTTGCGTTACCTTTCTGGTCAGTATACATATACGAGCTATATACATATAAAGAGTTTTCTTTGTCTTCCAGATACTGCCTTCACTTCTCAGCAATTGCCAGTTCTTAAGGACATTTTAGACAGTGGAAATTGCACGCTCATAGCATTTAAGGTGCTATGAGCTGCTTCAGGCAGTTTCGTTTTCAGATCCTTAGACAGCAGCTAACAGGAATTCATGGTTGCTGGGTGTTACCACAAGGTTTGAAGAATCTAAGAAATTATTACGCTCTAGAAGTGTCATCACCTGACAATTCCTAATGACAATCCTCAACCTGCCAAACCAGTCATAACAAGGCAATTAAAGCCTAATGAGTTCATTAAGAGTAAATTAACTGGAAGAGTGTACCATTGACACAGCAGCATATATTGAGATTTTAGAGAGATGCATGCTGCCATCAAGACAACGTCTTTTCCCAAGATGTCCGGTTTTATTTCAGCAAGGCAATGTCAGGCCTCATTCTGCACATGCTACAACAGGGTGGGCTCATAGACGTGTGTGCTTGACTGGCCTGCCTGCAGTCCAGACCTGTCTACTGTTGGAAATGTGTGATCATCATCATGAAAAGGAGATTCAAACAACAAGGACCACAGACTGTTGAGCAGCTGAAGTCTTGTAAGTCTTGAAGTCAAGCAAGAATGAATTCTACTAATCCTACTAAGAATTATTATCCTAACATAGCAAATGGTTTAAAAGTGTAATTAAAAGAAAAGATGATGCAACACAGAGGTAAACTGGAAGAGTGTAACATTTGTACATAAAAATATATAGGTTCCTTTTATTAACAAAGGTTTGCTGCAGGGGATGTGTTCGCTGCTTTTCACTATGTTGCATTCATATGCTGTAATCAGTTACAGCCAGCAGCTTGATGTGAAGCAGCTACTTTTTTTACAGTCCATTTCTTGTGATGTCAGATCTAATCAGTTAAGCGTTCAGGGAATTCTCTTGCATGTGGAAAAGGGAATGACTGCTTCCCAGAAAACTGCACCACTCTTTCTGCCCTGCTCTTATTGACTCAACTGAAATTAGAAATTCAATGTATTGAAATCCAAACCAGTTATGAAACACTGCATTCTTTACAGCTATGTTGCAACTCTCATCTTTTCCTATAAGTCATATAGGTACGGTAATATTACCTCCTTGAAAGACAAAATGCAGGATACTAGGGTGCCATCAATCTAGCATACATACTTGCACTTAAACTCCTTCAGCCCATGAAGCAGTAATCTTTGGTATCCTCTTAACTGCTTGGACTTTGCTATAATTTCTGTACTTCAGACTTTACAGAGGGCCTTCTGGAGATGGCTTCTCTTGGGGTCCTTCATCTAGATCATTAACAGTTTTAACTGTACTAGAACACGAAGGCTATTTAAGTAGCTTGCTTTAAAGTGGTGAGCTAGCTTTCACTGTGCTGTAATGCATGGTGATTCTATATTTCCTCATCACCTGTCGTCATATTGCATAAGCGGGGCAAATCTGAAGAGCACAGATGTGGAGATGGTGTTGGCTAAGCAAATGACAACCAGATTACAGATTTGTCCTGCAAGAGGTGCCAAGAAGAGGCTCCAGAAGAGGAACAGAGACACGGGAAGAACTTTTGTTTTATCTCCGAACATCAGCAATGAGCGGCACTGACTCAGAGACGGTTTCCTGCTTATTCCGCCAAACTCTGAAATGTACTGTCCTGAAGGCTTCAGTAAGTTAATTTCACTTTAAATGGCTGTCCCATGCAGATAAAACAATTAAACATGATAACATTCGCAAAGAAACACGTTTACAAGAAATGGCCAAGATCCTTGTTATCATACACCGCATGGCTTTGAGGTTTTGATACATTAAATGATAACTGTAAACTTCATAATTACTTTTATGATAACGGACACTGATAATGATAAAAATTTTACTTGAAAACGCCAGCTGCCCTTTACATTGTCTGGATGTTTATGGTTCAAAAGGACTTTACACAGTCACGCAAACATCACCGAGCCTCATTCTCCGATGTCTTCTAAGTTTTTTTTCTTAAATTTGTTCTTGGGAAAGAGCTTAAGAAAAAGTCCACGTCAGATTCGTGACATGCTCTTAAACCACAGGATTGTTGGCGCCTTTGTGCTTTTGAGTGTGTGCGTATGCTGTTCTCACCTAAGAACAAATAAGAAAATAAGTCTTTGTGAAAACTGTGTGAGTTTTAGGAGGAAATTTCTTCTTAAGAACGGTTGGTGAATGGGGCCCATTGTGATTTGGACACATGTTTTTCTCATGTACCGTGACATATTTTCAAGTGAAACACCGTACTTAGTAAGGGCAATTGTTAGGGTCACTTGATAAAACGTGAACACCACAGTGGAATGAACGCATCAAGGGAACAAACTTTTTTGCAAAATGTCCTATTAATGCTCATATTTTTTCATAAACATAAAATTTAGAACTATATTAATTACAAAATGTGTCATAAGGTTTTTATAGGCCATTTTTTATTTGTTATTTATTTCCCAATATGTTCCATTAGGCAAATAAACAGTGATTGTGTATTAAACTGCGTAGAGGTGAGTTCTCTGTAGAGTCCTCTGTAGAATATGTGCTTATTTTCACTTAGGCAGTCAACAAAACATGTCATATAATCTTTTACATGAGGCTGAAGGTATAGATGGCAGGAGTGGGAGATGAAATATGAAATCATTGGTTAATTGTTGTTGGCACCACCCACTGGGGCACAGTGATGTAACCTAAACTCAGAAGATGTTCTAGAGGCGGGCAAAAAATAATAATTTTGTCCTTTAATTTGCATAATATGATTTATCATGCTCCATATGATCAGGTCCGTTTTAATTTCAAGTTGACCTTAATATAGAGGTAGGATTAATTTTGCTCCCTTTATGATGGAACATGCAGTGGGTCAGTACAGACGATATCCACAATATGTACAGAAACAATATTGTATTATTTTGTGACATAATGTGTCACAATAACATTATACATTGTTATCCAGACCTACTTTAACATGCTTTTGTATTTATCGTAGGGCAAGTTCTCCCTCTGCGGTCTTGCCCTCTCAGTCCACTAATGCAGAATAAATAATCTTCTCATCCCAGCTCAGTTTTTACAATAGACAGAGGAAAATGGCTCCTGGAATTACACAGGTCTCCTCAATCACTCATGCTTTCGATAGGAGGCAGCTTAAGAGTTTGCTTTGATTTGCCAAAGTGGGCGTGAAAGTCAGGCTCAACAACCACCCTGTCAGTTCTTAGAGAGCTATAACAAACTGCTCTTCTATTTGTAATAGAATCAAGGGTACTTATCCTATGACAGGTTTAGTACTTCCATGGCCATTAAAGGAGTATAGGTTGAGCGGCAGCCGGCCAAAAAGCTGGCAAGCCTCTGGTGTAAATTGCTTGCTTCGGTGTACCATGACTGCCTGCTATTGTCGTTAATCATTCTACCCAAACCGAGTGGGGTACATGCAAGCCGTGGATGTACTTAACTGGTGAATGACTGAGACTATTACCCTTGGCAATGCGTGCATGTTATCTGTCGTCCAAGCCGCGGCAGACTGTTTCAAGGGCCTGGAATGAGACTCCTTATAGGCCCATGTGATTAGTGCATTTAACTGACACGCCAGCCAGTGGGCTCCAGGTTGCTTTATCTGCAAGGCCAGAATACTTTCTAGGCCTTATGTTTTTAATTATGCAGCAGTTACACCTGATCAGACTGTGTATTTGGTTGGATGGTATTCTATATATGTTGTTGCACCTTTGTCATTCTGCTCATCAATAGCTGCTAAGAATGGTTGGAGGTTGGAAAAACTTTACACAACAGGGGCATAAAGATTTAGCATAAAGAGAAATCGTAGTTTTGGTCTAAATGAGAAATGTAGAGTCTGTTGTTGATCTCAGATGATATTTACTGTGTATCCATGAAAAAAAAAACATTGTTTTGTGTATAATAGAATTAACATTAGTGTGTTTCCTGATTTTATTTGTTTTAAACTCTTGTGCTTAAAGGAGCAGTATGTCCGATTCTTAGTTTAAACAATCCAAAATTAATTAAAATGATCATGAGAGTCTGAAGAAATGACACTTTTGACGGTATGTCAAAGACATCTGTGTATCACATTGCAGAGATATCCATTGAGCATGCTAACCAGCTAGCCCTGGCCCGCCCTGTCTTATAATACCACTTCGTGCCTCAATAGTAAGTCACTTTGGCGTCAAGTTGAATCAGTCCAACAGGAGAGGATGAAAAAGTAACACTGCTATTCTAACCTCTTGTCAATCATGTTTAAGGTTCCGCTCCAAGTTTGATCATTAAAGGACAGGTAAATGAAGGTAACAGCGAATGCAACAATGCCTGAAGCTCTTGAAATGAAACTGGCACCACCCACCCTGGCAAGAAACCAGCAGCGAACATTAACATTGGCACTGCTTTCCACTGCTGCAGATGCTCTTGGCAAATAAAGGGATAAAGTTTCATGCTGAACTTGATGTTTCCTCTGGGAAGAACTGAAGAGGAAGAAGGAGGGACTGTGCATTTGCAGGTGATATGCTGCCTCCTATTGTTTGGAGTATGAATTTGACAGGTTGTGTCATTTTACATATTGCTCCTTTAAAGCTACATTATAATGGTTTTAGAGCTATTGGGGATAGGAGACCTCTATAGTGGAATGTGTTACTGTGTGCCACGTGCCAAACATATTTTAATGTTGGTTGTGCCTCAGTCTCCTTTCCTAAGAAGATGTATCTGATTTTTGTGAGCATGTGAAAAGAGTATTTAAAGGGAACGTGGTGAAATGTGGTCATCACATCTTCATCATTTTACATTAAATCTACATGTAGGATGTGTTCTATGACTTTTAAATGATCCCTTTGAGTTTTACAGGGTGACTCGCAGAAAGACACAGGTACCATATTTTAGCCTTTTGACACAGCAAATCAGTTTCTTACAGTTTTAGCAAAAAGGCTTAAGTGAGATTTCAGCCAAGATTCGGTAAAGCTGGTCTTGGAACAGTTACTGCAACAGGGGGTTTTTTTTTGGGTGGAGCATTGATAGGTAAATTATGCAGAGGATAAGAAGTGGAATTTGCATTCATTGTAGAACTAGGGGCATACTATTTAGAACACAGCAGTGGCTAATTCATGCTCGACTGCGGGATTCAAGTCTCACCCTCACCATACCAGCAAATGTAGAGGCAGGTTCTTGTTCATTGTCTTCCGTTTGACCTTTGCTGTGTCATTTCTGACATTTCGCAGAGTCCTTAGGCATTTTGACACTGTCTACAATGTGTCTTTGATGACAACTAACACTTGGAATTATGCAACAAACAGCGCGTACGGGACATAGACAGGCATCTTTGCAGTCACATGTTCATGGGGTGGCAGGCAGGCAGAATAGCTGCAGGAGTGGACTGATCGTCAGCGGATCAGAGGGATGTTGTTCTTAAAACACCCTGGCTCCTGTTTGCTTCTCGAACGAGGCTCCCCAGCCCCACACAGGCCAACCCGGAGCAGCAGAGAAAGAGAATGCGAAGAAAGAGAATGCGACGAGCCGGCCGGCCTAATGCTTTGTGGTTCTTCTTAGACACAAAGGAACTTTTGTTAAATGTCTCTCGGGCGCATTGCCCACAGCCACCGAAGAGTGAACTACCTTAAAAACGACTGCTGGCTGCAGGGCATGAAGAAGATTCTTTCATTTAGGCACAATCGGCCTTCACAGGCCATCCTTAACAGTTAGTTTCATCTAAGCAAAGTGGAACTGCAAATAAAGTTAACTTTTTATATAATCTGTCTTGTGATGTTTCATAAATGTCTTCTACGTTGGCGTTCCTCCCTGATTTAAGTAATACCCCACCCCCCCGCCGTCCCCCCGTCCCCCTACCAACAAATGCATACCAAACTTTCATAATGGTATGACGTTGGACCATGTTAAGAGAGCGTCTGCGGTCAAGCCTTTTTATTTCAGGACACAGGAGCATTAGGCGTTAAAATCTGCTGCCTGATCTCCTTTAACTGGTTTAGAGCACTCAGCAAACAGTCCTCTACCAGGCTTGAGCCTAATCCATGAAACGCTCAAGAAACATCTACAGTTTGGTCAAAAATCGTGATGCATGAATGAAAACTAGCTTGTAGTTAGACCTGAATCCTCACACCTGTCCTCTGTATGCCTTTGTCCTCAACCGTTGTCTTTGACGACCAATCAGTTTGGAGGGCATGTTCTAACCTGCAGCTTAATGGAGCTCCATCTTTATTGTACACCTGCTCAAATCACTGCGTGCTTTGTGTTTTGGGGTGTAGAGCAGCAGGGTCTCCTTGTGTTTAGGCAGCAGGTGTTAAGCTGTCACAGTGGCCTCAGGCCTGGGGGTTCTTCACCACCTACACAGATCCACTAAGACTGGCCAAGGAGGCTTACAGATCCCTGAGCTTTTAACTCCCAGAGGATTGCCTTGGGATTAGCCATGGCCTCCATGCCGCCCAACATTTTCTGAGCCCTAGATCTTAGCGCATGCAGCCGATGTGCACTCTAGTACTCCGGGGAGGTGGGGATGCTACTTTCTGGAGCAGTTCACAGAAGGGTGATCTGAGGTGAAAGCAGGATGTTTGCATTAATAACATTTTGGCTGGGTGTACAAATGCATTAGTAGTATATTCATTACATACAGTAATATTGTCTGTTATTACAATGCAACTATCCCAATTTAGTCGCCACGTTTCTTTGTAAATGTGCCCTTCTAGATATAACTGTTGTACCTGCACTGTGTAACAAAACATTCAAAGACTTAAAGAATGACCTGCAGTTTTTATTCTGATCGTATAGATCAGAAGCTGATGGTACACTTGATACTGATACTGCAGTGAAAGCAGGAATCAGCCTTGCTGAATCGCCTGATGGTCCGTCTTACTTTTACCAGGAAGGATGGAGGAGTTGATAAGCTCCAACATTCCAGGTGATCGTATTTATAGTGTAGTCTAGGCTTCTGATTGAATAATCAGGACTCGGGCATTTACAAGAACCATGTGTTCACTTATTTCTTAGGAAAACTGTTTGTCATCTTTCCAAAGGTGGTTAGTCTATGCATGAAGACTGCCACGTGCATGGAACAGGTACTAACACTTTCCTAACTTTCAATGAAATTATGAATCCTTTTTATTGGTCCATTCATCATGACACTTTCACACAATGAACCTCTGTTGTGCAACATTCTGCATTCATGGCGTCATGATCATAGCAACTGTAAGTCTGTAAGCTGGAGTTCTCTAAGGAAATAAATAAATGGTGTTTTTGAAAATGGTCCAGAAAAAGATTCCAACCCAAGAAGTCATATTTCCAAAGAATGTCACTGGATCCTCTGAAATAAGAGGCCGTTACAGAGTCAAAATCTGAAGAGCAGCCTGGTTTCCTTTTAAACATTGAACAAATATTATGTAAGAAATGCAAATGAAGTCATGTTTTCATTCACTACAGTTACGCAAAAACACACTTTGCATGACTTAGACTGCCATAAATAGGGGCTGAATCGAAACAAGCGAGATGGAGAGATTGAACTCAGTTTTTCTTTAAGTAGAATTGACATTACAGATATTTGCCATCTTCTTTTGGCTGCAGTGTTTTCAGCTCTGGGACGCCAGGCAGGACTGCCTAATAAGGGCTGAAACCTCTGCGCCGCCCCGACAACATCCACCTTGATGAAGCTTATTTGAATTTCCCATTCCACCTTAAATGGCGCCAGAATATTGTAATTGCTGCTATTCAGATATGAAGCCAACTTCAATCTCGTTCCGCCTTTCAGCAGGGAACACAAACACATTGATTCTTGGAGTACATTGTGCAGAGCCGTTTTTCAAACAAGCTTAAATAAAGCATTTCAGAATGTCGAAAGCAGCCGTTGAAATGCTGTGACCCATGATCGGACCATCTTTAGGGCCAAACGTTTCCCGTCAACTGCCACCCGTGCCAACTGATAAGAGAGTCGCTATTGCGTTATACATGCCGGCTCCACTTGTGCGGTTGTAAGGTTGTGGGCGAAACATTTGATGTAAGCCTAACAATAGTCCATCGCTGTGTATATGCTTTATGACGGGCAGGAGGAAAGGAATCATGTGACTTACGGCTTGATAAGTCAACGTTTATTAAACCCTTTTCCACCTTTTTGAGATATTCGTGTTTCTGTGTATATTTGTCTTTTCCATTCAGGGTGAGTTTCCCAAAACCATAGTTCCACTGAACGTTCACAAACACTGTGGTTAAGTTGTGTAGTTGGAACTACAGCTGTAGACCTGTGGTTAGAAGCTTAGTTCCTGGTGATTACATCATTGATGGCGCAGGACATAGTAGAAGGAGACATGTCAGTAAGTAGTAATTTACATCAGTGTTCTGGTACCAACATTTAGAACATCAAATACTTTAAACACATACTTTAAACACATACTTTAATGTATGTCCTAAAATATATATATCTGTGTTTATGGGTACATCTCTTCTATTTTCTTTTTGAAGAAATGTTTTTATAAGAAGTGTTGTCTATAAATATATTATTTTGAATGAATTAATAATTTTGAATTAACATTTTTATTGTTATTATTTTCATTATTAATACATATTTAAATTGCATTTAATTGTTTATTCTATTATTATGATTGGTAGTGGTGGTGGTTATATGTTTACAATTTGAATGAATATGAGCAGCCTAAAAAATACATTCATTATGTATGTTGATTTTTATGTTTTGGCCTTATGCACGTCTTCCATTGTGAACGTCAGACCGAACGCATTTGGAAACATGGTTGTTCGAACTATGGTGGTTTAAAAAAAACAAACTTCTGTGGTACGAACAAGGTACCACAGTTTCAGGAAACTTTAGATGTTAGTTAGTTTAACAATGCATTATACCATGTTAGTTCAGTGCTAGCCTCCATCGTTATATGGGAAACACACCCCAGGTTGGTACATCCGTGCTAATAGTGAGCTGCCACTCCTGCACAATGAAATGATGTTGCATGAAGGCAAGTCTAAAACCAACTACTCCTGATGTACTCTCTACACTACTCTTGCTGGACAGTTTGCTGTACTTTTGTGTACTCAACTGTTGTGTGAGCAGTGTTGGCCTGCAAATAGCAAAATTTATATTTTGGCTCCATAATAACCTTCTAATTCAGAGGATCCAGTCACATTCATTGAACAATGTATGTAGGACAAAACTCACGTATGGTAGTGATTTCCAAAAATCCTATTCATTTTTGCCATAGATTCAGTTTAAGAGTTCTTATACGGACATCACACCAACTACAAAATGATGGCACAACCTCAGTAGTCTATGTAAAAGGCAGCTGGTGTTTTTAAACAATGTAAAAAAAAAAAAAAACTAAAAAGATATAAAAGGTTTTGTTTCAACACCAACTGTTTTTTTTTGTTACCCTTATATACTGAGCTATGAGCATCAGGTGAGAATATTCACCTCAAATCATCTGTACATATTGAAATTTGCTGACTAAACACATTTTGTCTCTGATGTACTAAAAGTTAAGCTTATGGTCTGAGGATTCTAGGGATGACTTAGAAAAAGGCAATACCTCAGCTAAATAAATCCACCCAGGATTTTCAAAGAAGAGCATATAAACCCTAATGCATACCAATTGCCTCCAGATGTTCCATAAAGCAAGGAGTCTAGGGACCTCCCAAATCTGGATCTATGACCAGCATCATTAACTTCCATCTGGAGGAAAGTGGAACAACGCAAAGACTGCTGTATGCACACTTCTTGGTTTACGCAGCAAGACTGAGAGAATTATTCCAGACCTGAGCTGCAGCGTTTGAAACTTTGTCAAGATCAAGACATATGGAAATGTGGAGGACAAAAGTGCTCAAAATATAATAAATGAATAAATACTTTAATAATTGTATAATTATTCATATATATATATTGGTATTTCGTAACAAAATTCTATTTCTATCTTATAGGATAACATTTTGTTTTGCAGTTTATTTATTTATTTATTTGTTTGTTTGTTTGTTTGTTTGTGTTTGTTTGTTTGACATTTAAACTGAATTAATTTTATTTGATTGAAACAAAATAATACTTAATAATGACATATTGGAATTTGCACTTATCAGCTTTCATGATGCTCCAGAATCTCATTTTCTGTGTAAGTTTAGTGTTTTGTTTTTGTTTTATTCCAGTTTTGACTTTCCTTTCCTGTAAGTCATGTATGTAGTTGTGACTGTTAGCTTAACAGCGTGTAAATGTATAGTATGGTGTGTTCTGTGCTTGTTGTGGGGCTACTGATGATGGCGGTCTTCACTGCTGTCGTATTCAATAAAAGAGTTTTCATCTGAAGTGCTCTTTTCTGTGTCTTCTTACTTTACACCAACGCCAAAATATTACAAGTAATCTTTTAAAATGAGTCGTGCATTCTGAAAGGAATTCTGAAGGCAGGTATCTGAAGGTATGTTTGGGTAGTTTCTTGTGTGATTGTTAGGGCCTATTTTGAATGGGAACATAATTCCAGTGGACCCTTAGGAAGAGCTTTTCTTGGGAGGACCCAGCTGTAAGTGGTTGGTGTTAACGCTTCTAACATCCTCACCAAGGAAATTAGTTTACTCTTATTAGAGTTTTTTTGTTGTATGTATTTTTATGTGTTGAACAGATTACATAATTCTGTTCAACAAACCCTCAGAAAGAAGAACATGTTGAAAAAGTATGCTTACTTTCAAAAAGTTCACCAAAAACAAACCACATGTGTGGAGTGATTTATTTGTTGCTTGCTTCCTTTAGAGATGAGAACAGTAAAGGCGTATCTATTAAAAGACTCAATGATCTCTAGTACATGTCCAGATTCCTCTGCCGATTGGTAGACATGGCACAATCAGGTTGAGTTAAGGTTAAAAACCTTCTTCATTAAAATATAGTGACTCAAAATGTGCTCTACCAAAAAATGTAAAGGAACATTAAAGAGTTAGGATTGTAAAAATGGAGAGTTACAGTAGCAGTAGCTACACAAAAGTGTGGGCAAATATAAAACTGATTTAATGTAATTTGTGTAGGAGTGTATATTTCTGCATTTTTTTCTGATGTAATTGTTGCTGTTTTAAATGGACTTTTTAATTAAAGGATGTTCTTGTGCACAGCAGTTGTTTGGTGCAATTTGTCATTATGTTGAAAGGGATTTTTGCTGATGTTCTGTAAAGCTTACAGTTATAAAAGCATGCATTTGAAGCACGGAGTGGTCAGTTACATAGCAGACAGTACAGATTGGTTGTTTATCACCAAATAGCGAATCACATGATGTTTTTCCTCTTTTTGGATGTAACTGAAGACAGATACATTGCTAACCCCTGTCCCACAGACTTGGAAGTATCTGTAGTATGAATCTACACAACTTCAGCCTGTGATTAGTGGCATTCCCATGCTCCTCCCTCTCCTACCCGCCCAGTCATATTCGTTCTGGAACAGTCTGCATTGTATGTATTGCTGAGAAGTCCCTGTGGTCAGTGCAGACAAGCTAAAAGTGATATGCACATGAAGAACTAAAGGGTTCTTCTTGAGGATCACCTGGAAGAAAGGCACAGAAATGACTTTGGAGGTGCTGCTCATGACCTTGTTGTTAGGTAACTCTTCTTCTTGTGTTTGACGTGTGGAGCATGCTGTGACTGCAAATGCAACACAGATGAGAGTGCTTTCCCAGGAAATACATGTGGATCAATTATTGAGGGCTCTTCAAACACTCTTCAAGCATCTAGACGGATGTGTGGAGACACTCTGAATCTCCACTGAAACGTCTAGACTACAGAGACTGATCTAATAATTAGAAAACAGAACAGTTTTATGATCTTGAAAATAAATGTGCTACTGTAAGAATCACTTTTGTAACCATGAGGAACATTATTGTCATTTTAGATGTTTTAATTTAGTTTTCTAAGAACCAAAAGTGGTTCTTCTGTGGCTCTTTCATTTCCAAATTACTCTATCCCTATTTGCTGGCAGTTTTGATCAAGCAAAACATAGGGGTCCCTGAGGACAAGTTTGAGAACCAGTGTTCTATGGCATCGCTCCAAAGAACCCTTTCTTGGCATCCTTACACTTAAAATGGGCATAACAGCCTCAGGGATAAAGCCAAAGTCTTACTGATCCATTCTTCTCAGCTACATCCATGTTCCACAAAAACATCTGGATCCTACACAATTTCAGTGTGGGACTAAGCAGAGTTCTTTTTGAGGTTCAGTCGAAGGAAGACCTAGGAATGATTTTGTAGGTGCTGCTTGCTGCTGCATGCCTTGGCTGTGCTTAATTATTGGAGAACACCTAGTCATTGCAGGAGCATTCAGTGCCTTCCTTTAGCACTTAGTCACTCTGCATGTGTGGCCTGAATGCACTGATGGTTTGCCAGGTCCTGTAATGATGTAATGACGTTTTGTAATGCATAGTTTTGACTTGATTCAATTTCAATACAAATTATTTCCAAATCAACAAAAATGCCGGCAAAAGTAAGTAAATTGAAAGACAAAACTCTCTTGATATACAGTATATTATATTCACATGGGAATAACATAGACAAGATATTTAATGCATCTCTTTTTCAGTGTATATTCATCAATATTAGGGCCTCAACTACTTCTGCATTAGGTAATGAAACACGGACCTTCACTCTAGATAGACCCTCACTACAACTCGGCCACAATACATTTACATTTTATGAAACACATTTTATGCCATACAATTATTTTAAAACACTCTGTATACAAAACGCATTCCCATAAATGTTAAAAGCACATAATCAAGGCCCTTTTTTATTTGTCTTTGCTGAAAACACATTCCGTCTGGGTGCCAGAGTGCAGAGCGGAGACGCTGAACGCTCGGTCTGGGAATGATTACTGTTCAGATTCGCCTAGGATACCTTTTAAAGGCAAATAAACGCTGGGTGCAAGCTCAGAGTGCCCTCTATTCTTTGATATTGATACGGTTTCGCCAACCAAAATACAATAATCATTTAGCAGAAGAATGGGACCAAAGACAATGCAATAATACCTATATTAGGCATTGGGAGTTCTAATCTGTCAGCTTTACTGACCAGTTTTCTTCATCTCAGTAGTGCTGATATTGTCTGACTTCATGCTTAATGCATAACACGTCATGACACTTATACAGTGTAAGATGAGAACTTAGATAGACGAGTGCCTTCTGAGGAAATTTGGGTAGATGAATTATCTAAAGGCTTTTTAGACATGCGTCAAGCTTCCAAATTATAGGTGGAAAGAGCTCTGTCTAAGAGTACTGATATTAAATTGCACGCATGTGAAAGTATTAACAAATAAAATGATTCAAGGACCAATAAATGCATTAATTTAAAAAGTTTTTGAGCAAATATTTTGACTTGCTTTAATACCCACTGAAGATTTCACTTGGTTTATCTGCTATCTATAAGCTGGCTCATTACATTGAGCACTTTATTTAGCTAGATCACAGTAGAGCATATAGGCAAGAACTTCAAATTGAATAAATAGATGCCATGCTGGTTACTCTAAAACATATAAAATGCTTCTCTGTAACAGGTATTATAAAAGCTGTGTTGTGTACTGCATTCAAAATAAATTTAATTTAATTAAATTTATTAATCATATTAAATGTGACTGAAATCTTATATTTAAATATTTTAAAATATAAATATTGTGTCTCACACTGAGATACTCCACTTAATATAATTCATATATCCAGCTACTTTCATTTTTGCACAAATATTTGCTGCTAGAATACTGTGTCAGCCAATACTGTATTCCATTACTGCTACCTCATTGACTGCTGTGTTCACATATGCTGTCTGTCATATGTCACATTCTTCATAATACAACATAATACATATTCTCAGTACCATGTACTGTATCTGTCCTATGTTGCACTGATTGTAAGACGTCTGTATGCATTGCACTGTGTATATTGTATTATATTGTTTTGCACTTGTGTTTTCGTGTTGCATCATGGTCCTGGAGGAACACTGTTTCGTTTCACAGTGTACTTGTATATAGCTGAAATGACAATAAAGCCTCTTGAACTGGAACTAAAATAAAATGTGCCATAACAAGTAGAGTTGTTTGTTGGAAGGAGCCTTGTGATATGAAACATATCTCATATAGGGGTTATGATTCAGTGTAGTGTGGTATATCATGGATTTGTGGATGCAAGGTGGTATATTGCTATTACTGTAATATAATTGTAGGAAAACGGACATAGCATATAAAAGCACACCACCATAGACATAGGTCTGGAAATGCTAACATTAGCAGAGTGCCTTTACGCTGCTTGTTTTTGTTGGAGTTAATGAGTCTAATGGCTGACACTGCTATCTAGTGATTGGGGGTTTAAACTCAACAAAAAAGAACAACCGTCTGCCACCAAACTTTGCATGTAGAAACTGATACTGAGTTTTTGAGCACTGATACAATCACAAAAGATGATATTGTGACAATAAAATGTATTATTTTTCATATAGTCATAGTAAAGAGGGTACCCTGTAAAAAGTGCAAACTAACAGAAAATTACTTTTAATTTGGTACAAGCAACTGAAGAAGTTGAACTCAACTCAAAAAACGACTTCGATTGAAAGAAGAGTTCATTCAAAGTCCTTTTTTTAGGTTGAATAGACCTCATTAATTTGCTTGTAACAAAATGAAGTATTTTTTTTAGGTTGGACACTTTTTACAGTGTAGTTACAGTCTTCCTTTGTGACTGTACAATACAGTCGTTGCATAGCTGCCAGCAGAGTAAATGTCTCTAGTACACCAACAGCTCAGTTCTCTCTGATTTGGGACTAGAGCTGCTATAGTGTAGTCTTAGCTTCACCCACTCAGAGTTCCACAAAGACATCTGGATCCTGTGCAGTTTTACTGGGGAGCTGACTGAAGTAACCTGGACTGGTATTCATGTAATAGCAGTAAGTCCTCCCTCATTATACACTTGCGGTTATTTGATTTGTGTTTGAAGTCTACTCCTCTTTCCACCTATATAGTGGATGCAGTCATGCATGACGTGTAAACTGAAGCAATTGTTAGTGAAATTGTTGAAATTACTTGGATGGAGCTTCTGGCTAGCATGCATTGGGATCTTCACTCTTTGAGTAGGCACTCTGCAACTGTTTTTAGGTATATAGTACATTATATACCTTATATACATTATACAATACATTATAGACCTAAAAACAGTCAGGCATCTTGAAGCCTGAATCTTTACCTATCTATCACAACAGCATGTAATACAGTGTCAGAAACAACTGAAGCAAGTCTATTTGAGATTACTTAACATGGTCAACGACTCAACATGGTTTAATCTGATGTCTGATGGTGATTTAGCCATGCAATTCGGACAATCCTATCAACTTCTATAATCTTCCTTTACTTGTTAACGATATTAGCCTTACAGCAGAATCTGATTCTGATATTTTGCCAAGCTATAGTTTTTTCCGGTTACAGTGTTTTACATAAGTAGACTTGTGTGAGCTTCCAAATTGGCAATCATGAAAATGTTGAAGGGGGCCAAGGCCTGCAAACACTAAGCACTGTATAAACACTGGCGCTTGGAACCATGTCACTTCCAAAAGTCATTAAGTTCTGGCAGCATGTGGAAACTTAATGACTAACCCAGTATGGAAGAAAGTGTTCAGCAATAGCAAGTTACCAGACTACACAGTCATTTATGCACAATACCTTTCCATCATTCAACATATCAGGTATATCTTTACTGTTTAACATGATGCCTGCCAGGAGTGTGCTGTGGACGTTCTTGTGGATGTGTTTGTCTACAGTGTTGGCAGAACAGCATTGCACTGCTACTGAGTTATATATACTGGGTCAATTAAGGAAAAGAATGATGGAAGCATCTGAAAAAGTAGAACCATTGGATCCGCATTTATGATTGATGTTGTGGAATATTGTTGACACAAGAGACACAAGGAGATATACTGAGACAAAAGACAAGCAAGCACACCCCGAAAAGCAGGTAGGTTATCACAAGGTGAGCTGGGCTTTTGTTGTTCTGGTTCTTGCACTTTGACATGCACTAAGAAATGCACATACAATAGCAATAACTATAGCAGGCTAACGTGAAAGTGCTGCAATGACAGCCAGGCCATTCTGGGTGTGATCTGGATAGGACTCACAACACCTTCCCTGCAACATGTTTGACTAATATCGGTAGACTGGTTTTAATCAGTTATGTAGCTGGATTATAATGATGATGATTACATTGACAGGCCCGTTCATGCAAAACCGAGACAGCTCTTGCCAATATCTCTTGTCTTTCTCAGTATGAAAGGAAGAAGCAAGTTGTTTATGCAAAAAGGAAATTATGTAATTTGTTCCTGACACACGTATCCATCCACATCCACAAACTTCTGAAAATTCCCAAACGAGCTTTCAGTAGCGGGACTCAAAGAGACTATGTGCATGACTGCTTGTTCAATATTCAGCGGACAGAGTGTTCCATATTTGGTCACGGTTGTGAATTTCCCACAGTTTGAATATGGAGACTAAAAAAGCCTGCTGGGTATGGCTGTTTGGGTATGGCCATGTTTGAATATGATGCGACCCTCTGCAGCACCGTGTTGGTCGCTGGCCAGCTCCTCCGTGCACATTCTATAGTGACAGGCCAGCTGTTGTGGAGCACTGTCACCCTGCTCACCCAGATAACTGGGTCACATCATGTCTGGGAGAACAGAGCAACACACTAGTGCAGGGTTCATATATGGACATAAGACATCCCTCAGTCCGCAGCAGTAGTGGAAGGAGTGCTGGAAAGCTCTGTGCTCAAATAAATGTCCTGGGGCTTCAAAGAGATCCTGACTCCTGACTGTAGGTAACAGCACTTCTTTGATGAAGTACTTGAGTCAATATGTACTCTATGTAAAGTCGTTCATATGCTTGCAATAGAAGTTCAAATACTCCTAAAATTATTCACAAAAATATATAATTCTGGATCGTTTCCCACGGATCTACAAAGACGTAAATTCACAAAGCCTTGAAGTCACTGAACTGCCCGCATCCTATATGTGTGTGGCATTCTGAAAGGCATGAAGGAGAATAAGTTTGCTGTTGTATATTCTATCAAAATACCAGTCAAAATAGGACCAGCAAACATTTACAAATCCTCTAAACATCATACAAAGACATTCCTGTAACTGAGCACCAGCCTTCCTTTTACTACTGAGCCTAACGACATTCCCCTGGTACGGAATTCTACAGATGTAACCTGGAAAAAAACCTGCAAGTTCACAAAGACTCGCTTCATTCATGCAACATCTAATGTTCCAGCAATGCTTCTGAGCAAATGCAAAAATATACACCTAATTTTGTTTTAAATGTTGAGACAGATGATCCCTATAGGCTGCACATACTGTACGTGCACAGGCTTACGCGTAAACATACAACAAATAATATAGTACAAAAACAACAGAGCAGAACACAGTGTGAATTATAAAAAAGCTTTAGACCAGAACTCCGGATTATGAATTATGCTAAACATCATACCAGAACCCAGTTTGAATTACAGTATACACAACGTCACGTCGGAACCCAGTATGAATTATGCTAAACATCACACCACAACCCAGTATGAATGACAGAATACTAAACCTCACATCAGAACCCAATATGAACCATAATAAACAGCAGACAAAAACCCAGTATAAATTATACTAACCATTAAACCAGAATCCAGTATGAATGATAATTAACATCAAACCAGAATCAAGAAATAAATTATGAAATAAATGAAACATCACAGCAGGGCCCAGTATGAATTATGCTATATAATCAGAGCAGAGCACATTATGATTGATATTAAACATCAATTTAGGGTTCAGAATGAGTTATATGGTTCAAATAAAACAAGACATACAGCACAGCATGAATAAGCAGATAAGCTAAATGGTGTACCCACAGTTTGGTTACTGATGCGTGATTGTAGGTTTAAAGGGGCTGAGGTCACTGGGGCATACTGGGCAGAGAGGCTTGAGGACGCTAATGGCAGAGAAGTGATACATCCTGATATAGATTTTCTGAATGGAAATGATAAAGATAATCATGTGTTCAAGCTTTGGAAGCCTTGTTTCAGGAATAAACCCAGAAAAAGAGTTCTGAAAAAGCCTCACCACATATTCATGTATGTGTTACGCTTGTTACTGACTGACGTTCTTCACTAAATTGCATCCCGTTAGGGACAGATCTGTTATGTATAAGAACTAGAAAGGAGTGGCAAGCCCATACAAGACTGCAGAGTGATGAGAGTGAATCCCTCTGCTTTTCTATTCCTTCCTGTGTGGGTGTGTGTGGGTGGGTGTATGTGTGTGTGCGTGCCACAGAGTGACAGGACTGAAACCCATCCCCTCTTTCTTTCTGTGCTTTCTGTGTGTGTTTGTTTTCAAACATTCGGGACCAAACTCATCTACAATGTCATGTCATGTATAAACGGTTGGAATCCAAAATTATTTTCTTGGGATTCCTGGGGTTATTGTTTAATACTGTTTAGACAAATTCTTATTATACTGTATATAGATCACATATGTGTGTGTGTGTGTGTGTGTGTGTGTGTGTGTTGGGGGTGGGGTATGCCAACTCATCATATTGGATGATTCCTCTTATCAAAACTTACAACATCAATCTCTGCAGGTCATGAAGCCACAAGTTTACAGGTTTAAGGCAAACCTGTTGAGCGAAACTGGTAAGCTGCATGTTCCTGTGGTGCACTCCCTGAGCAGTGGGCAGCGGCTATAGTGCAGCTTTGTGTGGATTATCGATTTAGGGCCTGTGTGCCTCTCTGGAGAAGAAACCGCAGAGAGAAAGCAGGAAACAGCCTTTCTATTCCAAATGTGAGCACATTTTGATGTCAGATTGTCTATTTATAAGCAGTCTGTGATTCCCAAGTCATGGTCCAAGTTAGTAGTCAAAGATTCAATTCATTGTAATGAACTGGCCCATTTTGCTGTTAGATGTCCAGTCTATGCACATTCTTATTGGCAGATATTCATAATTCATCTAATGGAGTCATTACTTTCACACCTGCACTTTTACTAGTAAACTTTGCACATTTAGTTCAGATTTATTTAAATTCAAATTTTAGATTTACAACTAATTTTCGCCATATATTTCACTTTTACTCAGTTGTTGTTGCACATTTACAGCTTAGGCACATTTTGCTTTTAGATGCCCAGTTTATCACATTTAATGTCCAGTTTATCACATTTATGACCAGCGTTTTCTAGTGAAATTTACACATTATGTACATTTGTGTTGGAAATATTGTAATGCGTACACATTTTGCTGTTGGAGATTTACTGGTTACAGTCATTTTCATCATTTCATGCATGTTTTTGTTGCCATATTTGAAAAATATTCTAACTTTGTTACTTTTATAATGTTTTTGCATGTTTTAATTCATTTAAAGTAGTTGCTTGATTTACAACTCTGGCACATTTCGCTGTCATTTTTTATGCACAAAAATTTTTTATTTTTGGTTTAATCTTACTTACATTTTCTAGTGAGATTCTCACCTCATGCACATTTTTCGTGGGAGATTTTTGCTCATTTATTCTAATTTTACTGTCAGATTTATGATGTATGCTCACTGTGTTATGAAATTTTTACTTCATCAACATTTTTTATGTCAGATTTGAACTCTATTCCAATTTTGCCACATGTACATCAGTTTGTACATTTCTGAATCGATTTGTTTAAGTTATTGTTTTTAGATTTGCAACTTTGGCACATTCTGTTGTAAGTACAAGTTAAGCACATTTGTTTCCAGGTATTCAGTGTATTGCATTTCGTATTGCATTTCGTAATACTTCGTATTTACAACTCATGCATATCTGTTTGTGAAATGGCCTAAACTCTATGCACACTTTTGTAGTCAGATTTTCAGGTTATGAACATTTTTGTTGGGGGATTGAACTGAAGTGTCCCCGAAATGCACACATAATTCGTACTGGAGAGTCCTGTGTGCCTTGCGCTCACCTCTGTTAGCACTTTCCTCACACTATAAACACCTGCCGCCAAACTTGAATGCTCTTTCGCGAACTTTTCCTGGAAGCGCAGGAGCGCCCGTGTGGCGTGCGCACATTCCGGCGCAGAGAAGGCGAATTTGCCTGTACTGGTTCTCCTTCCCCCTCAGGCTCTGTACGCGGTGCTGCGCATTCCTCCTCAAATCCACCTCCACGGCCATGTTACTTAAGCTCGGAGAGGAGCAGCGCCGCCGACCTTTACGCACAGGAGCGCGAGAGGTGGAAGAGCGAGGAAGACGTGCGAAACGCAGCGCTAAACATGACCACGCTGTGCTCTCAAACTTCCTTCCCTTCCTTTCTACTTCCACTGCGCGCTCGGGCTGTGTTTTGAGGCTCAAAAAGCGACAAAACGACCGTCTGGTCCCCACTGTGTCCCCTCAGTGCCAGAAAGTGCCAAAAGTGCGCCCCGAAAGTGCCAGCTGAACCAACCGGTGGCCAGCACACGACCCCGAGAGGATGGAGGAGCAGTAAGGACAGTACGTACCGTAATAAAGGTAACCATAGCATCGGTGGAGCGAATGCAGCAGTCCCGACATGAAGGAGCTCGTGGAGGAAAGATCCTGTGACCTGTATGCTTTATCCCGTGTGTTGTATCCCGCGCGTTTTTATCCTTTATCCTCGCGCTGAACTCCGCACATACGAAGGCGCACCGTGCGCGCGTGCTGCTGCTGCTCCAACAGGCTTATGGAGCGGAGAGAGCGCGCGGAGCTCCCTCTGTCTTACGCACGCACACACACACACACGCACGCATACACACACACACACATACACACGCATACACACACCCTCCTTCTCTCTCTCTCTCTCTCTCTCTCTCTCTCTCTGCCTCGAGTGAGGAAGTACTTGATGAGGAAAACTGTTCTATTTATTTATGAAAAACAAAGAAAACATTGAAAACAAGATTCCCCAATTTAGCACATCCATATTTTAAGTGCGTAGTCTGTAGAGAATGTGTTAACTTATGTTCACATAAACATTTGCATGACTGTACATACTATTACATAAATTTGCAACATGTATTGAGGTCCTGAATGTGTGACTTGTGTTCACATCCTCTCTGTCCATATTAAAATACATTACTTCAAAATGATTCCAGGCTGTTTTGGAGTATTTCTATGGGGCCATTCATAAATGATAGTACAGACGTAAAACTCAGAACTCGGAGCAAGTCGCAATTCATCCTTAAATGTCTTGTAACTCAACTCAAATTCATTTTATGAGACTCTCCCTTAAGTGATTCGTAAATACACTTAGACTCAAAATGACACGTGATTCAACTTGGCTTAAATGACTCGTATTTTGACTCCAACTCACCCTTAAATGACTAAATGACTCGACTTAAACTCACACTCAATAATTTGCTACTTGACTCCGACTCACTGTTAAATGACTCAACTTGAAACTGCCCATAAAATACTCGTATTTTGACTCAAACTTACCCTAAATGACCCTTGACTTGATTTCAGCTTGCTCCTAAATGACTCATGACTTGATTCCAGCTTACTCTTAAATTAGTCTAGACTTGACTTGACTCGCAACTTTCCCTTATATGAATCGTAACTAGACTCGCCTTGCCACGACTTGCCTCTGACTCAAAAATGACTGATAACTCAACTCAAACTTGCCTTTAATGACTCGTAACTCGACTTGGCCTCTTACGTGTTTGACCTTTAAAAGTGAATATTGCTAAAGTCAAGCACAGTCATTACTACAACACCGTTTCCTACAGCTAGTAGTAGTTTGAGTAAGTTACAGATCACCTTCCTGTAAAACTTACTAAAGCTGGATGAGTCATTGTGCTAACTAGCTAGTTTATGTGCTATATAAACAATCGACTCACAAAGTGCCTTCGGTTTAGCTTCTTTCCTTTAAACACCTCAGTCGCTTCCTAAAGCACTTCGGCTCGAGCATGGTTTGGTTTAACTCCTACAGGAACTTTTCAGTGCATGCTTTGGCTGAAATAAAAAAAATAATAAACTCCAAAAAAATCACAACCAGCTACAATTTATAATTGATTTATAAACAGCTCAGCCATTTAAGTGTGTGTGTGTGTGTACATATCATAAGGCCCTCGCTCTCCCTGCCCACTTCACCCTGACAGGATTCACCCAGAGGCCTCATTGGCTGTGTTTACATGTTAAGGTTTTCAGCAATCCCATTGAACTGGTTCTGATTCTAGATTAAGACTGAGGTGTTTATATGCACACTCTACTTAGTTAGCACACTGTGTTTCTATTTGCTTTAAAATTATGGCCGACCCAGAGAAAAATCACTTCACATGCACTTATTAAAGAAGGGGAGAGAGGAAGGTGTCATGTGCTGTAACATTCTGAGACACATAAGCTGGATGCCAGTCCCACCGCTTTTACAGGACATGATTTTGGCTCTGAGCTCTGTAATACTCAGAATCGAGAAAGTTCCGTCTGTTCTTAATTTGCTTTGTAGTTTGTGTTTTTCATTTGCTCATACATTTGTCTGAGCAGTTTGTTCCACTATGACACAAATGCACTTGTGCGGAACATACTTAAACTTTCCAGTTGGGAGTGTAATCAGATACAGGTGTTTACATGGCTATTATTCTTTTATTAACAGGAGTATTTACAGGATTACCCACCACGTCCCACTGGATAGAAACTGTATTCAGAGTGGACTAGACTATTCCGATTCAATTGTATACATGGACATAAGCTATTAGTCAGATTATTAACAGATTGTGAGGCTATGTATAAGCGTGGCAATGGGTTTCGAAGGATGAACTGAACTGAGACCCTCAGGCGAGACTAAGGGTAGGTCTTTTCCACCACTGTTTTGCTGTTTGTGCACCTAATTTTTAACTGTTTGGAGCATTTCCACCAAAAACAGATTTGGAACACGAAAAGTTTGTCACCAGCTGGAACCAAGGAATAGTAGGTTCTTCAGCACGTGATGACATCCATGCGCGTGTCAGTTGTTAAGGAAAAAGAAGGCAACAATGGCGACACCCAGTGGTCTGCTAAACAAAGAGTCTTCTACGTCTAGTAGTTGATCCGTGCTTACACATATACACATCTGGAATAACAGCACAAATGTGTGCAGGTCACCTATGCACTCCACCATCTCGTTTGTACTGTTTGCTACCACAGTGCAACACCCTTTGTTGACAATGGTGACATATCCTTGGATGTTCCTTGGTTCCAATAAAAGCTGGTGCAAACACAGACTGGTTCCCTAGATAGCACAGAGGTTCTATCAAGCCTGAACGGAACCAGTTCAACAGCCAGTGTTCTTTTGACTGAAAATGACTAGGGGAGTGTTGCTTTCATGTTGATAGACCGTTTGAAATGAGACTTAGGTACACATAATGACATTTTTAGATGCCTAATAAGTTAGTACACTAAATGGACATAAGATGGATCAGGTTGGCCTGCAGACATGCATGCACTGCTTAAACTTATGATTTGGTATGCAGAATATTAGATTTATTCCCTGAAAAGGAAACATATTTGTTTTTTGCTTTTGTTCTCTGCTGCTTTTCATTTTCGGATGGCATCTTTACAGTGTACAACTTAACCCCAAAACGCAAACTCAACAGACCGGGAGTAATTTGGGTTAACAGCTTACACAAAAGTAAGGCAGACAACAGTGCAGCTTTATAGCTCCAGGGCAGCCAGCATGACTCACACTGGGCTACCATGATCATTACTTTGGTATGTTGCTAAAGAATCATGAAATATTTAGACTATGGCGGAGAAGAGCAGTGGAAAGTGAAAAACGCTGCCTTTTCATGAGTCACTCTTTCTCTCGCTTTCTCTGTGTTTGTACAGGAGCAGGTTTTTGTGGCTGTTTGGTCTGCATGCAGAACAGAAGTGGCTAGCCGCAGGGTTCACCCTGCTGAAGTTTAGGTTCATCAATGTACGTGTCTGTGTGTATGTGTGTTGGAGCAGCTTCTGAAGCAACTCTTCTGAAGCAGATTCAGAATGATAATCCTCATGGGGTATCCAGTAGCAGGTTGATGTGTTTATTTTTCTTCTTGCATGTTTGAAATGGTTCCTTAACAAATGAAAGAGAAGCTGAATATTAGTCGCGTCCAACTGTCAAATCAGATGTTGACATGGTGTGTTGCTATATGGACAAGTGTGAAGAACCTAATTTTGTTAGTTTAAAGAACTTCCACACAACGTAAAAGTTCTACACCAACATCCAAACCAAGAACCATAACCGAAATTCATATTTGTTGGAGAACCCACAGCTAACACAGGTGCGTCCCCTCTAAAAGCCCAGGCAAGATTCCTCTAGTGTGTTCACAAAACACCCATGTGGCTAACAGAACTGTTTTTCCCGTTTACCTCATGTAATGTGTCTTCTGTACATGAGGCACACATCTACATGCTTCAGTTGATAGCCAATATTGATGAGGGCACCGACTTTGAGCTCCGTTTTCAGAAGTTCCTTGTTCTCACTTTGATTGGTCCATGTTCAACAATAAGGCAAAAAGGTCTTAATGTCGTCCCTAGATGTTCTTGTTACAAGATCTCATCTGGCCCTGGCCCTTGAAGCATCAGCTTGTTTGAGACACAGCAGAAGTAGATAGGCTGATTAAAAGTACTTCTCGTATTTAGGCATTCTTTTTTGTTACAGTGGGGCCCTACAGTGGGGCTCTTTATTATGCCACTAGTACACATGGAAGGTCTACATAAGCACAGCTTAACAAATGGGATACCTTTAAAGGTAATGCTTATCCTGGGAATATTAGATCTTCATCAATGAGAGGTGAATTCTATATGTATTTGATGGTGCAGTTCCTCAGCTGGAGACTTTCTAGTGTACTTTCCCGTTTTACTAGGGGAGTAAATGAGTTACATTTTACACGATTACTTTTTGACCCCTTAAAAATTTGCTGCAGTGCGATTTGATGCAATTTAAAACTGGGATCTGCAGTTGATATGAAATGATATGATGAAATGCCACATAATCAAGCCACCGGCTTCAACATCATGTCACCTTTTCAGGTGAGTCGACAGTGTGAGGTTACCTAAGTATCATAATTTACCATAACATTCTTTGCAAAAGCAAAGGTCTTTTCCGTCTGGTGTTTCCACACCCATGATTTGTTAGCAACGGAGGGGGTAAAGCCTACATGGCTGCTACAGAAGACCTCTAAATGCAGCTGAATCGTTAGGTGCTTTAAAGTGAACATGAGCATGCAAGTAAAGCTTCTATCTGGTGCACAGCATGCCAGTGGTTTCTCGGCAGAAACAGTGAAGAAATGTAGCTTATATGTAGCTTATATATCATATAAGCTCACCGGACAAAAAATTAGTCACCATGCATGTTCAAATTCAAGTTTCAAGTTTATTTGTCATTTGCACAACATGTCAGGACATTTGGACATTTAGGTTATTACTGTACAGCAGGACAGCATTAATATACATGCTAACTAAAAACACTAAATAAACAGAGATATATTAAAAATATACAAAATACAATTCAAAGTGCTAGTAACTACAATCTACTGCAGATGGGTGAGTGACAGGATTTATAGATTGAGAAGAGGTGGTGCAGTGCAGTGAATGTCTCATTTGATGTGTGGAAATGGTTACAAAGCAGATGTTAATCATTGGTAAAAAGGAGTGATTGCATTCAGGTGTGCCAAAGACCATAGTGTGAGGGACGTAGCCGAATTTGCAGGGGTATGGAAGTGTATGGTCCTATGGGTCTACCAGCACTGGCTAAAATCCTAGTCTCCAGGAAATTCTCCTCAGAATGGTGCCAGGAAAGGCATCCACCAAATCTGGCCCAACTGCGCTATTCTTTGATGCAGGAGTAGCTGAACACTGATGTGGCCTACATCCAGAAACTTGTCCAGCCCATGCCAAATTGAATTATAGTTGTTATTCGTGCTTGTAGAGGTATTATACACTACTAGATATGTTACAGTCGCTGGTGACTAATTATCTTGTCTGGTGAGTTTATAATCTAGGCTAATAAACATATCAACAAATGCAGTTTTAATGCTTTGAAAAGGTGAAATCCCTTGAGGGTAGGTTGACATTGTGAACACATCCAACTTTCATCACATGGTAAGAAAGTCAGCAACAATTATAGCAGCTAGGTTTTTTTTGTTGATCTCTTTATACATCTACATACATTATTATGGACAACACAGGCTTTTATATTATATTATGTAAGTCTAGCTCAAATAACAACCGTTTTCGTGACCTGTCTATGCTTTTGCAATGCACTTCTGTCACTTATGGTGGGAAACAGCAAGTGCCACAGAGTGGCTGCTACTTCTCGTGAAATGCTACCACCTACACTGTAGGAGCATGCATAGAGATATCAAGCTGAAACAATAGAGCACAGGAAATAAACACACATGCATCAATCTTTGTGCCCAACATCACTGACACCTGATCGTTTACTATTTGATCAATGCACTGATACAGATCAATGGATCGTTACATCCCTGTCTTATTCACAGACAGACAACACATAGTTCCTTATTTCATTACTTTCTTTTATATAAACAGCCATGTAAAATACTGGACACATATGGATACAATCACGCATACCCAATGAACACCGTGTGTTCGGGCATAACATGTTCATACACATAGTTACGCCTAAACACACATTACACCCTGCATTGATTAACTTTAAATGCGGAGGCGCAGAAAGCCTGTGGTTGAGCTTCCCTCTGGACTAACAGCAGGTCCAGTCTCCCAAACTGTGAAACTGAGCCAGACCCCACAAGCAGTTCTGCTCACAGCGTTCAGAAAGCAGCTGCTCAATGAAACTCACCAGTTAAAATTGGTATGGTGTGAACTTACTTCTGCTGCCCTGTTCACTTTTTTCTCTTAATGCCTCTAGGAAGCACTCAATGAGGGAAAATGAGCAAATATAAGCAGAGGAAGGAACTGTGAATGAAAGGATTTGAATCAAGGAGTTCTACACAGTTTCAGTATTGTGTATAACACAGAGACCACTCTTCATCAATGTAATTTCCCGTCAAATGGCCATTAAACTATTAGTTCAAACCAACCACTTTAGTAAGTACACTTACCTTGTATCTGCACTCTTCGACCATTTTATCAGCTCCAAAGTATGCAGAGAAACTAGAGAAGACGGACTACAGTCCATAACTGTAGAACTACAAAGTGCATCTATATGGTAAGCAGACCTGATAAAATGGACAATGTGTGTCAATACAAGCAGATGTGCATAATGAAGTGGCCAGTTGGTGTGCCTACCCTTTGCTTTCAGTACAGCGTCCATACTTTTTAGAAGACTTGCTATTAGTCTTATAACTTGGTTCAATTTTGTGCTTCTCTTCATCCAAGTAATCCCAAACACTTTCAGTGAGGTTGAGATCTGTTCTGAGGGCCACAGAAGCTACACGTTCTTTCCTCACAAATATCTTCTGAAAAATGTACATTCTCTGTGTTAATGGAAATTACAGTATGATTTGTCACATGGTTTCATTCAATCCAATACAACAGAGTCAGTATATGTACACTTGGCTGTCTCAACATAAAACACGATTGCAATTAATAATGTATTTCTGCATTTTAAGGCCAAACAAGCCTTTGGTATTTGTGTGTGTGTGTGTGTGTGTGTGTGTGTGTATGCCAGCTGATTCTAAAAATAACGTGAAGGAGGATGTGTGGCTGGTCACACCACGAATCACATGAATCACTGTCAGAAAGACGCAAAGGCATTTTGCTTTTGGGTGTTCTCCTTTATGCACGTAGGCGTGGCATGACATGTAGTCATTAAAAAGTACACTGAAGCATGTGTTTTTCCCTTCATTATATTACTGCAAAACATGGTGTTGTTGGTGCTGCAGGTGCTTTGGAGTGCTGGAATGGACCAGGGTTGCCCAAACTTGCTCCTGGTGATCTACTCACCCTGCAGATTTCCATTCCACTTTAGTTTCTGATCTAACACTCCTGATCCACCTAATCAGTGAGGTCAGGAACATGTGAAAATCAGAAATCGGTGTGTCCTACCATAGCACTTTTGGTTCTCTGCAGAACCTTTCAGTGGGATTGTTCCTGAGATGGTGATTAGATCCTCTCTATGTTTCCAGGCATTGGTGATGTGCATAACTGCATTGTGAATGGCCTGACTGATTGATGTAGGGACTGAATAAGAAGACTTGATTGGTATACACCAGGGGTGCCCAAGATATTTGTTCTGGAGAGGGCAAAGCACAATGCTTGTGGTAGGCCAAGGGCCACAAAGACAAAACAATAAACAAATAAAGAAGACTGAGACTTATTTAGAAATATATTTTATAACGTTACTCTTTCTTTCTTTAATGTATTCCAAGCCATCTTAAAAGGATCCTCGTTTACATAAAGTATAAAAATATGCCTGTTCTCTCAGTCAGGGCAGGGTTGGGTAACTTGCTGGAAGGCCAAATCAAATATCTCCAGGGGCCAAATTTGGGCTGCCCTGGTCGAGAGGTCTTGTTTTCTTCCTGCTGCTTACAGCAACCGTTGCTGCCGTCTTGAAAGTTGACTGGAAAATAAATACGGTACAAAATGTCCACAAAATAAGCATGGTACTTCACTAAATAGATTGGGGATCATGATGTTTTCTAATATGCCTTGTCATTCAAAGTATGCTTTTACACCAAATGGGTCAACAATGTTTAAGCCACTGGCAAGATGGCCAACTTCAAAGGCTTAAAGAACCATTTCTGTAAATTAGACATGCAAGTGTGAAGGTCCTTAAAGTTCCGAGAACCTCCTCATTCGATTCAACATTCTACACCATTTAAAGGTTTCCCAAAACAAGAACACTCGTCCAACAAAGACTCCTTTACGAACCTTTGTTTTTAGTGTAAGCCTGGACGTCCCTCTGGCATGGTGCTGTCAAGGGATGAAAAGGTGAAGAAAAAAAAAAAGAACTTTTGTGGGAAACATTGTGTTTTCTTGGTGTTCTTAAAATGCAGTTACATAATATTGCCTTAGAGGTTGACAATTGTCTTAATGGATATCTGTTTGATTGCGGGTCCTGTTGACTGCACTTTTAAGAGGAGAATGTTTGGGGTGGAGAATCTGAGGCAGCGTGCCAGAACACTTGAAAAGCTTCTGGTTAACTAGCTTGAAATGACAGACAGCTACTGAAGCTTTGAGTGACTCCAGCTGTGAACAAATAGTCACACAAGTCACAGCAGTTAGTCATAAAGTTGATGTTGAAACTGTGATGAGGATGACTTGGCAGCCGCACTTAGCGAGATCAATGATCTACACACACACACAGACACGCACACACACACACACACACACGCGATAAGACAAGATAAAACATTTCTTAGAAGAACATCTCATTAAAAAGTTGAAAGCTTAATGATACACTCTGCTTTCCTCTGAAATGAGACCTGTCAGGTAGTATTGTACAGGTTCTCGTTTTTCCTGTATTGAGAACATAATTCATCCATTTGTAATCAGTGTTCTCAATACCATGAAACCAATTTGGTGTCAGAAAAGCATAAAAAATGACACTAATGAGCTAGTAATGTACAACATCGACAGGAGATCCTAAAACACCTGAAACAGTTGTCTAACATCCAAACTTCAGTTATAATGGAGTTAACATCAAGAATTCAAAAGTGGAGATCAAATCTCAAGGTAGGTAACTTGACAAAATTATTCATATAAAATGTAAATTAATAAATTTAGTATCTTTTAAATGATCATTTAAAGTTTTTTTTTTAGGTCAAAGGTTCCAAAATGAACTAAAATTCTCAACAGAAGTGAAGACGATAATGTCAAAGTGTCTATGTACTGTGTTGCAGAGATATCTACTGATGTCAGCATGCTAACTCAGCTAGCAGGGAATGTCCCACAACTTTGGGTAACGTTACTCACAAGTCCTGGTAAAGTATTAAAGAAGGTGTTTTAATCTAATTTTCAAAGAACGTTTTATTTGAGATATTCATAATTTTATAGTTTATAATAATGTTCCTATAGGGTTAAATGCTGTCTAAGATGTAACATTTTAACTGAAATGTTCAAGGGATGTTTCAAGGATGTTGTCAGGGCCACATATTATGTTACAAGTTACAATTTAAAAAAAAATCAGTGTCACAGGCATCAGATCGCTTATTGATAACCAGTTGTCAGAAGCATAAAATGGTGTAGACGTCTGGTTCCTATCACCACCACTGTGAACATTGCTGACCTGAACATTGAATTTCATATCAAACCACTCTTTGACTTGTTGACATTTTAACCATCTATTCTCAAAATCTATTCTCAAAGTATTGAAATCTAATAATACTTGTTTGTGAGAGGTTTGTAATATTTAACTGGACACTGCAAACATTTTTACTGATTATAAAATAACAAACTTTACTAATAGTTACTTTGCTTTTGCATTTTGCATTCTTAGACCTTCCAGAGGGAACTCTGTCAGGTTTATTCAGCTTTTATACGTCCTCCCATTGTTGTTGCACAGGAATTCCGGACACACCTGTGTGACGAGGCTATACTAGCATACATTCGGGATTATACAAAACTCAGCAGCTCGTGCAGTTCTCGCTGTCATTCAAGGGGTTGCCAGTAACTCTGGAAAAAGGACATAATAGACATAGTACCACAACACAAAGCCAACAGATGTGGGCGGTTAAAAGACTTTCTCTTTTTTTAATGTGTTTTGATAGCATGTTATTTTTAAGATGCAGACGCTTTTGAACTACCCCGGTTACACTGTGATTCGACAAATCTCCCTGCAGACATATCAGTATTCATCTGTGTCCAAACACTGCATTGAAGATGTCTACCGGTACTGTTTCTATTCTGTTCTTGTGAGTTTCCACTTGTGTTAACTTTCACTTGTGTAGAGCTGAAATGACTAGTTGAAGTTAATCACATGGTTATTTTCACAAAGTTGTTTTTCAGAGCAAATGCAACGAAGTAAACAATTCAAGTGACCCGAGCCGAACTGCTGCAATGATTTGCTGTTTCAGCCAAGTGTTATAATTGTTCTGTAAAGTGATGACAGAATACTTAAATGGTAGCTGAGTGAAAAATCAATTGTATACAAATTTCCTTGAATGTTGTTAAACCAGTGGCGCCACTCAGAATATTGTTCCCGCTGATAATCTCTTGTGTGGGCCATGTGCCTCACCTCATTTCCCTTAGCAGAACTTTAAACATTACAACTTCCCAACCTTTTTTTAATAACCTTACTCTTTATTTTATTAGAGCTCCACAAACCCAACTCAAGCTGTCAGTTTGCTAGTTCTCAGACATGTTGCATCTTGGCTGTGCAAGTAAAACTCTATAAGGAATTGTTTCTAGAATATAGAACGGATAGATTATTTAAAGCCCATGATAAACTCCTCCCTGTAGAACTTACATAACCCATATATCTAGAATAAGTTCGATATGAATCAGACCTTATTTACCTTTGATATGTATCAGATCATTTTGTCAGGCAGGTATACTCTCTCTGACTGTAAAATCTGATAATTTAACCATAATTTATCTTTAAAATGACTGCCATTTTAATCAGAATAACTTTTTTTGTTTGTGCAGTACAGTGTATGTATTTAGAACCTACTTCAAGATATCACAAGATATATCACTATTTTGAGATGAATTAGGGTCAATTATTTTAATATGAAGTAACGAAAGTCACATTGTCCCATATTGATGAGAAAAAAAGTGCTACTATAACTTTCCTATACAGATGAAATTAAAGCAAGTGCGTTATTGCTCCAAACTTGAGAATTAAAACTGCTATTAAAGTGGAAAGTCTTTTAATTGCCCGATTGCTGCGACAACAACCAAAATCTTCAGTTCGGTACATTAAATTAAACTGTAATCTGTAGCATCCATATGCCTGCCTGATGCAGGTGGACAAAAAAGAGGAGACAAATTTTGCCGGATCTCTATGGAAGCCCATTTCTGCCACTGGAAAAAATATATAATATAGCCATTTAGTAATATGATAATGATAATGAAAAAAGTTTATCATGATTATGACTTAGCATCTCATAATAATGACTTCCTTTCTCATTATTGAGAGAGATACTGAGATGTGAGATACTAAGTCATTATTATGGAAACTGTTACAACTTCACTATTATGACTTATTACATGACAATACATTCTATGCATGTTCTGCTCCAACCTGCATAAGTCAAATTAGTTATGATAATGTCTGATGGCAAACAAAAACAAAAAAACAAACATACTAATGAAGTTTTACCTGCTAGTGCTTCACATTAATGATACTCTGTGTCCTTGCTTCATTTGGCGCCCCAGTAAATTCACTGGGTCTTACCTGGCCACCCCATACAGCCCTGCTATTTTTGTTTCATCTCACCAGAATTCATTGTTGTAAAAGAGCTCTGATTTGTCTACAGGGTTATGTGCAGACCTCAGAATCAGCTCTCTGTGCGTTGTTACAGTCAAAATACATTATGTGTGTACATTTGAAGTGGATATGTGGAGTGGAAGTATATCAAACAACAAAAGTGTCTGCAGTGTTTGTCTATATATAGACAAACACTGCAAGAGCTTATACAATACAGTCCATATACAATATATGAATTGTATATATGTGAATTTTGCTAATTGGCTTTGCCGAGTCTCTCTTTAACGTAGCATCTATTGTTCGTTTGTTTGCAGCTTTTTGTGGGAATCTGGCATTGCTCAAGTTTGCGTGAGGACTGTATACACATTTAATCTCACGGCGTATTCACTGCTTTCACCTGCTACCACAATGACCCTTTTGTTTACGGCAACATGGAAGCTCGCTTAGGTTAGGCCTTCCTAAAGTCACTTGCCTGTTCCAAGTGTGTAACAATGCACTCCCTCCTCCTGCGTCTGTTTCCTCCTGATGGATGTGGAGGGAGTCTCCCACCTGGGTCACAGGGCCCCGAGGTCCTGCAGGGCCAAAAGAACCCGGCCTCTCGTCTCAGTGTGCTGTGGCTGCAGGGAAAGGCGGGCAGCAGGCATCAGAAGAAGAGAAAGAAAGCCAGGGAGGAACAGTAGGAGAAAGAGAAGGAGGGAAGGGGGAGGTGGGGGTAGAGCTTCTGTCTTTACTGGCCTGCTCAGGTTTCTACCCGTTTACATGGGTCACTGCGCAGCTTTTCACTTTTTTCTTTGCCTCGGCGCTCACATAAACACACACACACACACATGCACTCACACTTTCACTCACACTATCACGCACGCATAAATCTGCTTGTAACTGACAAATAAACATATGTCACAGCCCTATGTAGCCCTTGTTAACACTGTGCGTCAGGCAGTGAAAGGCAGCTTAAAATAATAGCCCAGTCTGCATTCATTTGCAGTGAATATGTGCTGAAACATGTCACATCCATGTTTATATAGTATTCACATGTGGAAAAAACACTCACAGTGGTGAATGGGGCCTCCTTCCACAACTATTTACCCTACTCTCACACTCAGTGCTGGTGGTCTCCACACCCTCCTTACTTTACCCGTCCTCGTTCACCCCTGCTTCACTCCAGCCTCCCTGACCTGTATCCTGTGTAAGTGTTGAATCTCTCTCTACCTCCCTTCCTCGCTCTCTTTTCCTCTTCCCTTGGCCGTGTGCCAGTCTGAAACACTCTGTTCCATGCTGGTGCATTAAAGCAACATTATGTAACAATTTTACTTTTAAACAGCAGCTTGAAAATCACTCTAATGGTACACTGACTTAGAATAGGGAGAATGGCGTCTCTGTCATTGCCACTCCGGGCCTGGAATGCATGCTATAGTGCTATGTAACTTTAGAGGAGCAGGCACGAGACCTCTCGTGAGAACTGCGTAACAGTTTATAGCACCCCCCTATGAGTCTTCAGCTAGCTACAAGCAGAAGAGAGAAAGAGAAAAGGAGAGAGCGACCAAGCAAGAGTCTGGAGGAGAGTAAATCTCAGACTGGTTTTTACTTGTTGGCGAGAGCTAAAAGAGATAAAGGAATATAATGGGCTAATGAGACAACAACAATTAAAGTCTGACATTAGAGTGTACATCCCTGCTGATGTTATTTATGAAAGAGTGTGATGTAAGCTATAATCTTCTGGGTGTCATCCCTGTCTCCATGAGTTTTACAACTTTCTAGTTGCCAAAAGTCATCTAACCTCAGTCCTGTAATTCTTCACATGCTAAAAGGTTTGGTCAGCCTTTGTCAGTCTCACACCAAATAAGTCTGAAAGTTTGCAGCTCCTGTAAGAAAACTCTATAATATGACCTTGTACCTTGTAAGCCATGGTTCTTTCTCTCATGATGTTGTCTTTGCTGGTGTTGTTGTGACTCCACAGGCATATGGACACTACAGCTTGCAACTATGATCTTGGTTATTATACACACAGAAACAACCAAAACTGTAATCTGTAGCAACCATATGCCTGCATGACGCCTGTGCGCACAAAAAGGAGTTTGATTCTTTATCCCTCAGCTATCCTTCAGCAAATGCATGTGTACAGCTGTCCATGAGGGGGCTCAAAAACACAATCTTGTGACTTTTGTGCCATACCTAAAATGCATCATTATCTTACAAAGCAAAATGTCAAACCAAAGTGCCACTTAGTTTATATAGATCATTCCAGGACCGTCATTTTCTCTTTGGAAGAGTACTTTTTCAAAAAGTGGCTTGTGTGTTTTACAGATTGTTATTTCTTTGCAAATTTCTACAGATTTGTACCCAAAATGTGCTTGCAAACCTCTGAGTTCATGATCTCATTAATGGATTATGCTCACCGACACCACTGTAAGAAAAACAGCTCCAGACACTGGCAATTCCCTTCTGTCTGGTTGAAATTCTCCAGGTTAGTATCAGTTTGATGTTAAATTGTTTTCGGTGTCCAAATACTTTTTAGATCCACTGTATTTTATCATGATTTGAATTAGATGAAAAGGTATTGTTGTGTGTTGTCTAGTTTTGAATGAGCCATCTTTTGCAGTTTTGCAATATTATTCTTATCCCCAGGCATCAAAATAAATGGATGAATGTTGGACGTGCAGATCCAAAGTTATCCATACTCAGAGGTGCAAGTTACATTTTTTTAAATTATGCAAGATAATTTTTGGGGTTATCAAGAAAAATACATAGCTTAGCTTAGAGCTGCAAAAGAACTGTCAGTTTTTTACGTATCTTTCAACTAGAGTTTGAAACTCAAATTCAACTCAAAATAGATGGTTGTTTTGGGTTCTCTCATTAAAGACAAGACAATTCTCCAGGGGTTCTTTAGTAAAGACAATGGCTCTGTATAGAACCATAAACACTCAATGAATCCTCTTCATGCATAAAGAACCAATATGTAAGATGACACAATCTGTCAAATCCATACTCCACACAGGCTCGTCTCTTCCTTCTTCACTTCTCCCCTTGTTTACTTACCAGTCTAGAAGAAATGTTGCAATTCAGCATCAAATTTCACCACTTTACTCGCACAGAGCGTCTCCAGCAGTAGAACGCAATGCCCATGTTAACTCTTGTTTTGGTCTAGTGATGGTTCTATATAGCACCAAAAAGGGTTCTTGTAATGTTGTAAGCTTGACATTATAACAGTAGCAGGTGCTATGTAGAACCATGTTCTATATAGACCCATATACAACACTGTGTCTGTCAATTCGAAAGACCATCTCCCCATGCAAAGAACCATTTAAGCATGCAGATGGTTCCTGAAATGTTCATGGTTCTATGTAGAACAACTGTATTTACTAAAGAACCACTAAGGAGTCATCTTTTTAAGAGTAACCTTAGCAATGAGTAGTTTTTAGCATTTACAGATGAGATATCAGTATGATAACTCTAACAGAAAGTATGCACAGTTATTTGTTTGATTTGCTGTATGTAAACCACAGCCTCCTGACACAGACCAGATTTGCACCCTTGATAGTCCATACAGAATGTAAAGTGAATGTGAATGTGAATGTAATTAATTAAATTTAATTAAAATTATGTTATTAAATTCAAATAGATTGTAATAAAACATGTAATTATATTGTTATATTTGAGTAGAGTAGTAGAATGAAAGCAATGCCGGTCAGCAACTAAGGGTTAAGTCTGCTCTTCCCCATTCACTCTTAAAGTGTTTGTGTTTAGACTGCCTCGAGTGCAGCGTTCACACAAACAGTGGGGTGCGCTGGGAGCTATAACGCTGGGTCTGGACAGCAGGGGGGCTATGATGAACCAGCCGCCACAGACAGGGCCCCTCTTGTGCTCTTTCAGAGTCAGACAGCGCAAAGCAGTGACCTGGAAAGCAAGGCGGAGAGCTCAGCGTAACTCAAGGCCTGGGTTCAGCTTACCTGCCCAAGCAGCAGCAGGAGCCCAGCAGAGTGCACTCTCCACCGGGTTAGATTGCCCATTGAGATAAGGCCCAAATACCATATGGGAGTTGTTAAGCAATACTGCTACAACACACGGCAGAGATAACGCACCGTCTACAGTCTCCACAGTCCGGAGGGGAATGTCAGCTTGGTTTGTTAGGCAGCATAGAATTTTTTTATCCAGCTCTTTCACACAAACAAGAAAGGGGATTTTCTTATATTTGTTTGATTTTTGATATTGCTTTTCAATAAGCCAGACAAAATGAACCTATGCTATTTCTGATCATCAGCATCTAATTCCCTATTTGGTGGCATCCTAGCCCCAAAATTATTCTATATGCTAGAATGAATGAAGCATTAAAAACAACTGATATCATTACTTTTCTTAAAAATGGCAATTACAAAAGCACTCAACTATCCATGGTGGCTCAGTGTCCAAATCAACTGCTTATACTGCTCATAAAGAGCAGCCTAGCCCTGCAAAGATTGTAAAAAAAGATTAACACAGTTGAGTCACATTATTACAACAACTTCCTACTTTCGACGGCAGCAGCTCATCGCTCATGAAGGAAGTCAAGTTTACATGGCCTTCTCTGGGCCCACTTAACCATGTGGAATGCACTCCCAGTCGATTTAGGTATGAATCCATCCTTCCAGATCACGTACACTCATACATGCTGATTGTCTTCCCTGGGGCGGATGGACAGCAAGACAATGTGACATGTCACACAGCTAGAAATGTCCAACATTGGTTGGAAGAGCGTGACTAAGACTTACAAGTACTGCCCTGGTGCCATAATTCCCCACACATGAACCCAATTGAGCATCTGTGGGACCACCTTGATTGTCGTGTTCGCTCTATGGATCCTCCCCCACAGACCCTCCAGCAACCTACCAGGACTTTACTGAGTCACTCCCAGCCACATCTAGCTGCTGTCCATGCCTCACACGGCAGTTGCTCTGGATAGTAGCATAATAATAATAATATAATAACGTGGTTTGACTGTGCATTAGCTAATAATTCGGATACATACTTTGGATAAACTCACCTTTGTGTTCACATGTTCAAAGTATGAAAAGTAAATAAAAAATTACATTTTTTAATGTTAAATTGTTAAAAACATGTATTGAAACTTTTGGCTCCTAAACAGCTGAAAGGTGTCTCTGAGACTCATTTACATCTCTGCTTTAAAATGTGGAACAATGCCTGCCATCATGCATGTCCATCAGCATGTCCATGCTGACAGGACAACTACTGTTTAGGCTGATTAACTGTGCAATTACTCTGATAGCACCACTAATAAACAACATTATGGGCCTGCATGATCTTCCTTGCAAACAAGATCACATTCCCAGTGATGTACTTTATGGGAGGGGTTTGGGTTGTACTGGGAGGGGTTTTGGTGGTAAAATGTGTCTTGGAGAGATGGATGTGTTTACCCTGCTATAACATGTGGTTTAGATGCATCTCAGACCACATTCTGAAGTGGTTTAAGTGATCAGATTTGTATCTATTTTAAATCTCGGGTTGCTTGCGCTTTTATGTGGCTTGGCCTTATTCAGACGTAAGCCTGATATTCGAGACACATGAAGTGACTGGGTGTAAAAGAGTTTTAATACTGTCACAGCTATTAATGCGAGTGTTAATATTGTTATTCCCTAAATCAGCTTAGTCGTTCAAAAGTCACTTACTGCTGACAAAGAAAACATGCTATTAAAAAAAGGGACTAAAAAGTTTGAACAAGTGAAAACAGATTAACACATCCACTATAGAGAACACACTTAAATGAAGGGCATGCATGAGATGTCTCATTTAGTGGGAGTCACTGTGGTCACAACCAGTGAGTGTCTGGATGACTAACTAAGTGGCGGCGTTAGTGTTCAGGGTGAAAACTGGAAACAAAAAAAAAAAACTAAAATATGAAAGAACTGTTGTGCAACTGACTGTATGAATACTGTATGTGTGATATTTTTACAGACTGATGAAGAAAAACGGATCACACAAGTTCGAATTAAGCTTCCTGTTCACCACCTTCCCGTTCACATTTCCCCATTCCACCTTAAATGGAGCAGCAGTTACATTCTAGTGCCTCGGGTTAGAATGTTACTGCTCCACCACTTAAGGTGGAATGGGAAAATGTGAGCAAGAAGCTGGTGAACAGGAAGCTTAATTCAGCTTCATAATCCCATAAATAATTGGAATCCAGACACTGAAACATGGCATTTTTTGTGCACTATTTATTTATTAACATATTGGGCAATAATGAAATATCAAATGTAAAATGTGCCATAGTATTTGCAAATACCATTTCATTTTATGCTTTTATTTTTTTATTTGCTGAATTTCATAATTTCAGGATGAAAATCAATTAAATTTAATTTAACTTTTGGTGCCCAAATCTTTACCTACAACTGTTTCTACAACTACAAACTGCTTTCCATCTACAATCAATCAGTTTTATATGATCAGTTTGAATCTGTAGGTCAAGCATCTATACTCTAGCTTATTTACTCAGCAGCTATAATTATCATAAATGTGCTTTCATAGCAGCCTTCATATTCCCATAACAATATGCTGGACCTTCAGTGGTAATGGTGGGAATAGTGTTTGGTCATTTTTCCATAAACAGCCAGTCCCTGCTGATTCTCATTCTAGACTTTTACAGGCTCTCAGTGCGGTAGGCCGATGGGATGTTTTAGGTACATGGAAATGCATGTAATCACTTTGTGAGAATGTGCAGACTCTGGAGTGTACAATAGAAAAGGTCAACAAACTGTCAAAAGACAAGCTAATTCTATAGATTGTACAGCATTTGAGTACTAAATCATTGCTGAAGTTCTACCTTTCCAAAGCTGAAGCACTAACGCTGACATCTACTTTCTTCAGCAAATAACCAAAAGTGAAATAAGACAAGCCTGTTGGGAAAAGCAGGAGGTGGCCTTTAGGGAGAAGACACAATTTTGCAAGGTCAGGATGAAAGCAACATTTGAGGAGGGTTCAACAACAGTTCAATGGAAATGCTTATTTCTATAGGCCCACATTTTCTTAAACCAAAAACAACACCTGTCAAATTTCATTTTGCTATACTTTATACTTACTATAGTGGTACAACACAGCTGTGAAAGTGGTACAGCAGGCTGATGTGATGGTTTGTTTTAGGAAATCATTATGTGAGCCTGTGTCCAGGTGTGCGTAGGAGAAAAGATCAGCAAAAAGTCAGAGCTCAAGCTACAAAGGATCATGTCAAAGCGTATATTAATTCTGTTTAGGAACAGAGTACTCAGGAAATGTTCAAAATAACTGGTGAATGGTTAAATGGGTGGGGAGGCGGTGGAGGGGTGGGGTATTTTTCCTTTCCTTTATCCTTTTGTTCAATAATTGGTTTAAAATGGTTTAAAACAGTATTAGTGTGCAACTTAATCTTGGTCAAAGTAAAGAACATAATGTGCAGTTCAGTAAAAATGCCACACAAACTTTATTATCTGATAGTTTGAAGTCACTTAGATTAAGCCCTTCACCTTTTTCTCTGAAGCCATTTTGCCTAAGGTCATTTAATACAACCCGTTTTGCCTGACCAACAAGAGCTGAGACATTTTTAAATCATTTTTTCCCCGAGACTGAAGCCCCTTTTCACAAGGAAGCCTGATGCTGTGGTGTCATCGTACCATAGAGGAACTTTTTGTGCAGGCATAATATCTGTTTGCAGCAAAGAGCATGTTCAGTTAGCTCTTCAGAGTTTCCAGAACACTCTCATTTATTTGCAAGTTATTTACAATAAATTATTGAATATTTGATTGTTATATTGCAGTGTTTAAAAGTTCAATTTTCAAAGGGAATATTGTTGTCTTGCTTTAGCCTGCATGAATGAAATCAATAATTACAGTTTACTGTAAATCTGTAAATGCTGTGTTTGTAGTCTTAGGTTTAAAAATTTAATACAGCTTGTTGCTGATTGCAGCAGGCATTTCTAGATAGGTGTCGAACTCCGCCTCCCCGCCAGATTCTGACTCCCTTTTGCATATAAGCACATCTTGCAGGCATATGGTAACTAGATTATATTCAAGATTTCTGTTGTCTGTTGTTTCTCTTATAAATATATTTTTAGTTCAACATTAAAAAGTTATATATAAAAAGAAACAACAGAAATAACCCACACAACGTAGCATCTATATGTCTGAGTGACGTGGGTGCATATGAAGAGCAGTTGGAATTTGGCACAACACTCCTGCCTTCAGCTATCCCTGTTTTATAGTTACAGTAAGACATAATACTAAACCACACTGACAAATTTGTACAACCGTTATGGAGACTTAGAAGCAGTTGGAGCAGTTTTAGAACATATTTGGTGATGTATTTATAAAAAACTACTGACTACTGGCTTGTTTGTTAACAATAGTTTGAAGCTAAAGAAGCAAAATGTGAACATCAGATATGTCTTGACTGATTGATTACATGTGCTCTAAATGGAAAATATGATATAGATATTTATTTTCACTGAAGCAATTTACAATAATCTGTTATACAGCTGGATTATGTTGCCACACTGTCATGGAGTGACTCTGAATGGCAGCGGATCATCTTCAGGTGTCACTCCACCTCCACCCCTAACGTATATATATAACAGAAAAGGTACTTAAGCATTGTTCCAAGAACTGACTTGTACACTACAACTTCTCATGACGCTTAACAGGGTTTTATTACATGTTCAATAAGTTTGTCACTTGTGGGCAGAGCTTGGATAAGTCAGTTGGCCAAAGGTGAGGGATTAAAACAACATGTTGAAGAAAAGCATGCGGCCCTTTAGGGAGCAGACACAATTCTGCAAGGTCAGGATGAAGACATCAGCTCAAGAAGGTTCTCACGCGTACATGTTAACTCATGCTGACTTAGACACTTGCACAAACATATGCAGACACGCACCACATACACCTCCTTTGGGTTTGCACTAATCAGCTCTCACATCATCAGTGACATTTTATCCCTGAGTAAAGGCAGTGCATTAGACCTATATGCTTATGACTCTTTCACAGGTTAATGTGAAGCAAAACAACAAACATCATCAGGGAGATGCAGCACTAGCGGCGATTAGGAAGAGTGATTCACATTTTCCAGAACCCACTTACAATGAGAGGGCACCTGTTCCATCAGCTCTGTTGTTCTCTTTCTTCACTGCTGAGGTCATTGTGTGTTTGTTTCCGTACAGGGCTAACTAACAATTCAAGAACCAACATTTTTAAAGCTGAAAGAGCAATGCCATTTATTAATGGTCAGTGAAAATGAAGTATAGGTTTGGGGTTTGGCTTAGGCTTAAATATTCTGATTAAATATGCGTATAAAACTCTCACTGTCAGATCAAAACCTTCTTTTTCTATGGTGATATTGTTATATTTTACATCCTACATTCTAATAAGAAGTTACCTGTATGAAATTGTAAGTTTTTGTTTTGACCGTGACAATATACAATACTTTACAACAGTCAGAGGCCACCCTGGATATCCAAGTTTTCCAAACTGACACTAAATCCAGTTTATACATATTTCTGAAAGGTTGTAAGACACTCTACACAAAGGACAATACATGAAAACACTTCAGTCCCTGAAACTGGAGTTCAGAAAAAAAAATTAAAAGATACAGAGAACACTGACTGCTAACAACAGTACAACAACTATAAGACCTGGTAGACCACCAAAAACTGTCCCCTTCAGATAAAGAGTACTTAACGTGAATAATCAAGTTCCATTCCTTCCAGATCTGAAATACATAAATACTGAGCTCCCTCCATCAAAGCTTTTGGATTGACACTCAGTGCTAATACAAATGAATGATACATTTTCTTAGATGCCAGTTTGTACAGTACTGTATTTATGAGCCCACATCCTGACAGAGAATAAAAATGAACCTGTGCATGAGTGTGTGTGTGTGTGTGTGTGTGTGTGTGTGTGTGTATGTGGGTGTGTGTGTGGGTGCACATTTGTGGGCAGGTTAGTCTTTACCTGGACATGACAAGATAGTGGGAGTTGAGTAATGTGAGTTGAGGATCAAGGATATCTCCTAACTTGCTGTGGTCGAATTTTTCCTGGAGCTACTCAAACCACCATACAGGGGCTTTTCTGCAAGCTTCAGGTTTCACCCTAGATCAAAGTTAAGCTGTATTATTCACAAAGTTGCACCAGCATTTGGTAAATGCCAGGATTTCATTCCATGTTCTCTGTCTGCCCTGCAGCATTGTAGGGTCCACAGGGTATCAAAATCAACCTCTGTGAGCCCTTATTTGAGACAGAATGGTGGTTAACCCCTGTGTGTTGAAGGTAACTAAGCCTGTCATCCATGTGACATGTAAAATGGATTTGAGAACCCTCCCTCCCTGGCCTACCTTTGCTCTCGGCAATTTCACGTTCAGACATCATTCTACGCCAAGCTGGTTTCTGGTAACTTGATACAGCAGTGCCTGACCCAAGGGTGAGGGTGTCACAGATGTACATGGCCTTTGTATTTGGAAAGCAAACATGTACTACGTTCCAGAGAAGCAAGCTAATTATAAGGTGCAATAACATGTAATACCTCCACAAGCATGAATAACAGCTGCGATTAGATATGGCACGGACTGGACAAGTTTCTGGATGTAGGCCACATCAATGTTCAGTCACTCTTGCATTAAAGAATTGCGCAGTTGGGCCAGATTTGGTGGATGCCTTCCCTGACCCAATTCTGAGGAGAATTTCCTGTAGACTGGGATTTTTGCCACTGCTAGTAGACCCGTATGACTGTACGCCTCAATACACTTGCAGATTCAGCTACTTCCTTCACACTATGGCCTTTGGGACACACAAATGCAATCATTCTTTTCAATCATTAATGGAACGAGCCATTCACTGCACAGTACCACCTCTTCTCAATCTATGAATCCCGTCACACACTCTGCAGGTATTTATAGCCACATTATCCTCATGCAGCGCCATCTGCAGGAGTCTGCAGTGTGTTAGAGTACCTGAGGTGTGAGGTGTGTTAGTGTGAGTTGTGCTGGTGTGAGTGGATCAGATACAGCAATGCTGCTGGAGTGTTTAAACACTGTGTCCACTCTATTAGACATTCCTACCTTTTTTGTTAACCTTGTAGATGTAAAGTCAGAGACAATAGCTGCTGGATAGATGTTGCTGCACAGTCTGTGTCGGTCATCCTCTAGTCCTTCATCAGTGGTCACAGGACGCTGCCCACAGGATGCTGTTTGCTGGATATGTTTGGTTGGTGGGCTGTTCTCAGTCCAGCAGTGACACTGAGGTGTTAAAACTCAGGTCCTTAAAAACTGTGTCTGATCCACTCACACCAGCACAACACACACTAACACACCACCACCACCACGTCTGTGTCGCAGTGTCTAATTGTATAACTACATCTATATGTGTGCCTCTATATGGTAAGTAGACTGCCACTTTAACTCTTCCGTCCTATCTAAAAACCAGCATGTTCTCACAATAAAAGGCACCACGAGGAGCCACTGACATTATGTTCCCCTTCAAAGAGACATTAACAATAATCTAATTATCATCTAAAATGGATAAAGGGGATCCTACTTCTGAGATGATTAGATATAAGATAATCCAGTTGCATAAGGGGAAAGTCAAAAGATAGTAAGTAAAAAAAACGGGAATTTCCAAAGCTGAAGTTCAGAGAAGTCATAAAAGATGCAAAGAAAATAATCTCCTGCACAACCATGCATAAGCCTGGAAGACCACCAAGACCATCGCTATAAGATAAACAACACTGAAAGCGTTTATCTTTCACATCCACTCTTGCTTCAAATATGAAAACATCCACAGGTGCTTTCGTCCAGCCTTCCTCTGCAAGAAGACAACACAACATCGTGTAGCTGTCAAGAAGCCCTTACTGAAACAGGAAACAGAATAAATGCACTAGGACACCAGCATCTGAGATGTGTAGTAGGGTTTTATGGACTAATGAGTGTAAGTTTGTAATTGAGTCTACTTGAATCGTGATAAGCAGAATCTGAAACCAACTGAAAACCAAAGACTGAACGTTGAAGGTGTGCGAAAATGTTCCTGCACTGGAAGCTTTAAATACTGCACAGTGTGATATTATGCTTGTATTGTTGAGGCTTCCATGTCACTCTGATGCTGAAAGGGAGCAGGACAAAAAAAACGATAAACACTGGCTACATCCACTGGCTACGTTACAGCTTTTTCGTACTGGTCCTTCCCTTCACCTCTGTGACCCGGGAACCAATTTTGTGATGTCATGTTACTGGCTTTCCGAAAACTAGAGGAGACGTGAGAAGCCGGTTAAAACACCTGCCAACATGTCTTTGAGTGTACGCTTCCCAGGAAGTCTTTTATGGATTTCAGTATGTCATCACTACATGCACACCCAGAGACGACGGATAAAGATTTGAGGAGGAATTGTTCTAGACTTGAATTCAGTATTTGGTTTATTTTGTCTTTATATGTTCACTATGATTTACAGTTTGTACTCGGACACGACTCAAATTTAGGTTAAATCTGTCTCTCCGCAGCAGCTGTGACTGGATACAGGAGTATTAGGGGCCGTGCTTTTAGGTGAGCACTGTAATAGGCTCACTTCATCAATAATCAATATCAGATGTAATGACCATGCAAGGACTGAGAGTGAGACTGACTGTCCCATTTTTGCACTTTCTGCTTGTTCTCACCACTCTGCCTGCTCTTTACCTCTCCCTGATACGTCCACGTTCTTCTGGAGAAGGACAGGAGCAGTAGCAAAATTCTGGATGCAGCCAAAGTGATCTTCTACATGTTGCATGTAATTACACGTTTCCCCAAATCCCCAAAACATACATAGGGCAGCTTTAATATATACGAAAAATGGCAAGTTTTTTCAGATTTTAGGTCACGGTTTCAGTTTATTTGCTGGGTTTAGCACATTGACACTGTCCAGAACAAAAAAATACATATTTGCTTCCCACCTTTGAGCTTGGAAGTTGCCTTTAACATTGTGTGCTAATTTTTAAATTAATGGACCAGTAAAAAACATCCCAAAACTGCTTGGTACACAAATTTGAATCAATTTCTATTATATTTATATTCATTTCTTTTAATGATAATATTAATATTTGGATTAGCTTATATTATATTTATTTTAATAATTATATGATATTTGTATTACTTCATATTAATTCATATTTATAAGAAGTTAAGAATGATTTTGGCATCTGCTGTGACATTAACATTTTGGAGATACTTATTTCTACAGTCAGAGACAATATTGGGAAAAAAATACAAAATATATACCTTAATGTTTGCTCTGTCAAATGTTTTATTGTTTTATTTTTTTTCCCCAATATGTTAAATTTAGCATATGAACAGTGACTTTACATTAAGATGGGCAGAAGTGTGTTCAAGCAGTGTAATTACAAGCTGATAAGCAACAAAGCCATTCTGTCAGAAGTGTTTTGTTTTGTTTTGTTTTTGCTATTTTTAACGAAGGATTCCAATATTTCTTCAGGGCACTGTATACAACTCTGCTGAAGTATTTGATGTGCTTGGGCTATGATAAGCAGCTTGTCAGGCCTATCCTGGCAATATTGTCAAGCTCTTGCTTTTCGTGCAGTCCGTATTTTACTGCTTATTACTGACTTGAGGAGCATGTTTTTGTTGGCCTGCAACGTGAGTACGTTTTGATTCTAAAGAAATGCCATTTAGCAGCCCTCCAGACATAACTGCATTCCTTTCCACTCTTGATCCTCCTTGCTTAGATTTATCAAACGGAATCATTAAATCTAACTGTTAGATGTCTGGAATTTCAACTGGTTTCACTGTTGTCTCTTCTTTGATCTGGCTCTCTCTGTTGTTTTTCCCTACAGGTCATGCAGGTTATGACTCACTAATAGATCCAGCATTATTCCTTTTTCCATTTACGGTCAGCATGCCCCCTTTGCCCACAGATGGCTGATAATCTGGCGAATGAGATAAGGAAGAGTAGAAGTCCTTGAGTGGCGAAGCTGACACCCGGATCAATGAGGCAGATCAGGACTGGCAAAAGCATCCTATCTCCTACATTATCAGCGCTCACTTCGGAAAGCAGGACGGGAAACTGCATCATCATCCTTTCTTTTGTCCCTTCTCTTTTAATAAGCTTGAGAGGTCAACTTGCTGTCCTTGTGATTAGCAGCATGACCAGTTCTAGCTGACCCACATGACGTCTTTATAAAAGGGACCAGTGCTTTTATTGCCTAGAAGATTGTTTTAAGGGACCCATATCATGTTAAATCAAATAGTCATTGCGTTTTTAAGCTGAAAGAGTTTGATGTACACTGAAAAACATACCTATTGATTCTCCTGTCCATACGGTTCTGGATGTATCATGGTTGTAACATCACAAGCACACTGGTTTGACATAGGATCACCTGTTCAGTGTACAGAAGTTTAGCCTACTGTAATGATGAATTTAGCTGCTGGAACCGAAGATGTAGGTGAAAGTGATTAAACGTTGTAGTGTTCCTTGCTGTCATTGTTTAGAGGCTGAAGTCTCTGAGGATTTCAGTCTGAAGTTTTTTCCATACATTTAAGCCAGAACTGCTTAGAAACTCTTATTCCTTCTATTAGATCATCACTGTAGGTTTCTAGCAGCAGTAATAGATGTTCAAGGTTTTTCACTGTGGTAAACTCCTTGCAGACGTCAGTGGTTTCACTGGTATCAGTGACTGATTTTCATTCAGACTTTCTGGTCTGTTTCTCATTGCTACTCTCATAGGACTCAAAGTCATCGGTTATTCTCTAATTAATATTGCATATAATTGCACACTTTTGTGTGGTTTATATTGCTTATGTGCTTGTCTTGCTATCCAGTGTTGACCAGAGGAGGATGGGTTCTCCCTTTGAGTCTTGGTTCCTCTTGAGGTTTCTTCTTCTTTGCTCTGAGGGAGTTTTTCCTTGCCACAGTCGCCCTTGGCTTCCTCAATGTGGGCTCCAACCCGAATTCTCTGTAAAGCTGCTTTGTGACAACATCTGTTGTAAAAAGCAGTACATAAATAAGCTTGACCTGACTTGACTTATATAAAGGAAGCACAATACAGGGCAGCCTATCAGTACTGACGCTCACGTACATACATAAAGACAGTCTATTTATGGGGGACCTATTCTGGTTTTGTCACTTTCCTTTATTGTGTTATGGAGCTTTTTGTGCACAGGTCTGCAAAATTATAAAATCCCAAAGTACATGTCAGAGGGAGAAAGTCTCTCCTACAGAAACAACTTTCCTCAACTGCCTAAAATGCCTCTTTGGAATTCCAGTCTTTTTCTCTGTTACAATGTGACATCATCTCATAACACAATCCTTATTGCCCGCCTACCAACAAGCTTTGTATGCTCTCACACAACACACACACAGCTAAAACAGTAAAAACTTACCACTATGAAACCTCCTGGTCCAGTCTGGGTTGCCAAGGTGGATCAGAGCTATTGACTGGTACCTGACCTTCAGGATCAGATTTTGGCTCAAACTGATACAACACTGTAAGAATAGCTACAGCAGTGTGGGGGGCAGAAGTTCTAGCAGATGCCTCTCTGATGCTGAACCAATCAGAACTGAGTGGGCGAGCTAACCAATCAGAGAGCACTGGGCTCATTGGGAGGTGTGGCTTAAAGATACAGGAGCTCTAACAGAGTGTTTCAGATAGTGGGTGAATACAGATGAACAGTATGAAATGAAAATATTGTGTTTGGGGAAAATAGAAGTATGTAATCTATTCTAGTAGATTCCAAACATAAAACATTGAAAATAAACATAACATGTCTCCTATAATTCTAATAATTCTACAGAGAAGTACATTAAATAAAGATCAATTATAACCAAAATGAATGCTGCATAATATTATTGTACACTGTGCACGTTCTGATTTCCAGGTTTATACACTGTAGGTTCTGAGATTATGTTTGTCTTTCTCTAAAACTTAGTTTTCTTTAAGCAATATTGAGCATAAATGATGCACAACACTGATAAACGATGAATGTCAGCGCTGTTGGTTTTCCACCTAAAAGTTCAAAAGGAAGCTGACCTTTCCTTTGAAGTAAACAGGCTAAGCGGACTGTGTGTGGATGGCTTAGTGTGATAGGGAAATTAGCAGGAAATCCTTAAAAGCTTTCAGGATATATGTGAAGAGGAAGGGAAGCGTGATGTAATGAGCTGCTTGCGTTCACGTGTGAGTGAGATCCAGAAATGCGTGAGAGAACTCTATGTGAACCCTGAAAATTTGCAAAAGGTTTGCCGCCTGCTGCAGTTTGTGTCTGTTTAATGGACCTTTAGACAAACACCCCACCCACCCACACACACACACACACACACACACACACACACATAGGCAAGTTGTCTAACTATATATGTATACTGTACAAATACATATACAGTATATGGCTGACCTCCTAGAAGTTTTCATGCACAAAAGTCTCTAGTCTTTTTACCCGCAACGATGTGAAATACCAATACAGCCGGCGAGCAGTAGTTCTCAGTTCACATGGTTTAGACACTTTGTTGATGAGAGAGGTCAGTGGAGAATGGCTAGACTTGCTCAAGCTGGTAGGAAGGCTACAGCATGTTGAGTAAGCTACTCTTTACAACAGCAGTCATCAGAAAAGCATACATGTCAAAAAAACGGATTTGTGTCAGAATATAAATGAGGAATCTAATATTATTAGCGAGACAGTATAAACTGTGCTACACAGTTCAGACAACATAATGTAACGGATCTTTCGCTTTTTAGTTTGGCAGGTTTAATGTATGTCACTGCTTAAATCCAATCTCTGTGTGCATTGCATGTCACTGTTTTCACTGATATGATTGCATTTCATTGAGGCATGTACAGTATGTTTGAAGCACTGCATGGTGGAAGGAAATGTACTGTTGATTACATTTCAAAGTGGATTGTATTCATTTCTGACATGCAATTTATTTTCAATGCAAACACATTTTTACATGCAAATCCTAACATATTGTTCAGTAAAGATAGTAAGTGAAGTGAAATAAGGTAATAAAAGTTCTGCTTTTCAATTTGGCACATATTCCACATGGCATTATAAAATAATTTAAAGGTAATGCATTGCATTTCTTTTGTTTTCTCCATTGTAGTGACTCAGTTTCAAGTTGTTTATCAGGCGACTTAGCATTAATGTGCTCTGAAAACACTAGTATAAATATAAAATACTATAAAAAAAAAACATATCTTTAACCTTTTCCATCTCTCCTCATGGCAGCCCGGTATAAATTAGAGTTATCAATTCTTGGTTAGAATAATAAGTACTTGAATCAAGTATTAAGTGTGCTGGTA
>CM067474.1:19613958-19633682 GCA_034552555.1 Semaprochilodus insignis | reverse complement strand
CATAAAAATGATGAAATTTAAAAACGTGTATTTAAACATATTGTCATGAAAACACCCAGATAGGTGACTTCACAGGAGAAGAAATAGTCTTAACTATACGGTAAGAGACTTTATTTAGAGAAATTCCATTCAAACATTCACGCAATTTAAAAGGTATGTGGCATTTTAAAAAAGATAAAAGTACATAATAATAATAATAATAATAAATTTAAAAAAAAATAATAATAATAGTAATAATAATAATAATAACTTATTTTGAAAAATCTTTACATACATTATATGGAAATGTTTTTAAACTAGGTTCTATAAAATATTCTCCATGTTCACTTATTACTCATTTACAAAAGTACTTCCTTAGGAAACTAAAAGCGGTTCTTCTAGGCACCTCTCAAATCTCAAATCTGTTATGTTTCTTTCAAAGAACGGGTTCTTCGTTAACATTCACACAATGTAAAAGCCAGCTGGCATTTTCAGATGCACTCTTAAAAATAAAGCTTCCAATGCTTCTTGGTTTTGTTGTAGAGTTCTATGGAAAAATGAATGAGCAAGACATTACGACACAACAAGATTACTGCACATGAATCCGTGTGCGAATCCAAAAACGACCACAGCTGCACTCATGTGAAAGATCTGTATGTGTAGTTTACATGTATCCGTTTAGGCATGTTTATTTTTTAAAGCATTTATAAGAGTTATAATGCTTACATATAAGGAAATGCATTACATATAAGGAAACGAGCTATACAGTTTTCATATAGAGAAAGAGCTATATGGATGCAGTGAGTATGGGTGGATGCCAAGGTAAAGTTTAATGCAACATTCATCATTGCGCTCTATTTTTGGCATTCATGGGAAATTACCTATGGCTGCATGATTGATGTGGGAACGAATGCACTTAAGCATGTTTGCATGCTACTCTCAGACATTCCAGGATTCAGTGGAGCTGCTCACGAGGATTTTTCTTACCCAAGTTCATTTAAGCAGTAAAATGGGAATTGACAGACTATCCAGTAAAAATCAGTCTGCTGGGAATTGTACACAAAATTCTTTCCCATTGGCCTTATGGATCGAGCGCATGAAGCCATCTGCATACATGTACAGGTTTTTGGAGGAGTTCTGGAGCTTGCCCTGACTATTTTGTCAGATATTGGCACTGTGACAGACAAACACTCTAAACACGTTCTAATGGAGGTACAGAAAGAGAAATCGCTGGCTTCTACTGCTCAGTTGTCATATCTCTGTCAAAGTTCTAGTTGTAAATCAAAGCTGGGAAAGCTGAGTGATGTTTCTGGAACAAGGAGATGTGGAAACTCCCTTACGTCCTACTAATCAAACAGAAATGACTGTTTTGTGGCATCGTGATTTGTGGTTCTGTTTGTATGCTGTACACAGATTTAAGCTTTTAATTTAATTTATTGTTTAAACGGCCTTAAACTGATGTAGAGAGGCGGATACAGCAAGGGTGGGATGTTCCTTTGCCCCAGGCCCCAGCCTTTTGGGTAAATAGATAGGCCAATAGCAGAGGTGAACTGTGACTATTAGGGCCAGGGCTTCATTTCAGGCGACAACAGTTCATTTCTGCTGGGTCTCCTTTTTATTTGGGTGGTTTAAGAATTTAACCCTTTTGTTTTCTATTCATTCTATTCAATAGACAGTTTATGGGATTTTTTAATTCATAGAAATCAGCAGGCCTTAAAAGACCCTGCTGTTAGAGTTCCCTACTGATAGATAGATAGATGCTTTATCGTGTACTACATGCTAACACTGTATGACATTTTTCCTCTTCCAAACACTCTTCTACAACATCTAGGCCTATAGAATCACACACACAGACAGCACACAGTCCATATTTCTCCACCTCCCCAGTGAGTAATCCAAACGGAAATGCAGATGAGTTTTAATCAAGTCTTGTCATGCTTCCATGGATTACAGTTTGTGAGATTACGCTGCTGTTGTGATGGGATGGGGAAGGGTGGGAATGTGCCTGTGTGCGTGGGTGTTTATGTGTGTGTGTGTGTGTGTATGTGAATATACATGCATAAACACTGCGCACTACTACTCTCCCCTGACTGGGGCAGTATGAATTAACCACAAATCACAAGTTCATGGCCTCTCATAGCAAGTCTTGCCCTGACCTTTGTAGGGCTGGTCAATTAAAGGAAAGCAGAAGAACCTCGTCCTTGTAGCAGAAAGACATCACAATCCACAACTGGACTCTACAGTGTGAGAAAAAATAGCAGGTGGAAATGAAGAGGTACTTTTACATCACTGCACATCTGCACATAAAAGCTTAGCTTATCAGTTTTCTGACTTGAGTCACATAACATCACAGGATTCTTGTAATTGACTCATTCATGCTCCGCCATCAGTTATGCTATTTCATGGTTACTTTTGCAATGCAGACCAAAAGTGCTATAATAGCCTTTCTGATGCTCCACCCACAAATGTGCTGTTCTTTTGTAGGGACAACTAGCAAGTTGGACAAGCTTTAGAGACCATTAGTAGCAATCTCATTCACCCTAGTGAGAAACTGTAGAGCACAACTCTCAAACATTCAATGGAAATTGAATTGAATTGAATTGAATTAGATCAGGTTTCGTTTTTTGGTTGCATGATTGAGGTGACCTTTTTAAAACTGAAGTGCTGTTTGCTAACTGTTTTTAACCTTTCAAAAAGATTCAGAACACAATATCCAACCCTAACCCAATGTGCAAAATCCTCTCTGACATTTGTGGCTGGCTGCTCACTTCCCATAACGCTTCAATGGTAACAAAATCTTTGGTTTGATACTTCTTCTTCTGGAAATGCTCTTTTCTAGTTTGGGAATGTGCTCTTTCCCACAGCGATTATGCATATTTCCCCTTTACACCTATCTGTTGGGAAACTAGGCAACTTTTCAGATTTACAAACATGCTACAGAGTTATCCTGGGTATAGTTATAGCTGCTAGTCTATAAAGACCAATTTGCTACAGAGTGAACCTGTGCTGCGGCTCAAATTGGTCAAGCAAAACAGAAGCTCAACTGTTTGTGGACCCCCTCAGAATTTAAATTTTAGGGGACCAGCTTTGTGGCCAGAACGTCACCGTTTTGAACCAGCACATGACTGAATTGTCCTTTGAGCAGGGCACCTAACTCCCAACTGCTCGCTGGGTGTGGTGGATCTGGCTGCCCACTGCTCCGGGCAAGTGTGCTCACTGTCTTCTAGTGTGTGTTCACTAGTGTGTGTGTGTTCCACTGCACAGACGGGGTAAATGCAGAGGTCAAATTTCTCTGTGCGCCAATTATTGGTCAAATAATTAGTTCTAAGTTCTAAAAAAATCTTCAATTGGGCAGAACCACTGTGCCCAATCAAATTTCTGTGGGAGACATCTCCTATTCAGAGTGAATCTGCTGTTATTCCAAGCTAAACGTGGACAACAGAGGAGAGCAATCTGCTTTACCTGTTCCGTTGTAATGAAAAGGGGATGGTGTACCATTTTTGTTTATGTAAGCAATTCATTTTTGCATGAGACTGAAACTGGCTTAGCAGTGTACAAACATTACTGGAGGTTTGAGAAAGTTTGGCCAGACTTGACCGCCCCTTGCTGTAACACTCATAATGTAGAAAGCACCTGCGTTGTGTTATAAATTGTGCTGTGCATTAATATAAATTGTGCCGTGACAGCGTACAAAACCATGTCAGCGTAGCTCAAAGCTTCTGTGGTTCAAGTCAAACATAAAAAGCTTCTCTACAGTAATGCCAGTTTGTGCTAGCATTCCTAAGATATTTACGGTAGTATGCTAGTGCTAAGCTTTTGATGGGTTACTTGAACATATAGTGGTGGTGGACAGCCTACCGCTGGTATTATGGGTCAATGACATTGTATCTAGGACCTCAAAAAATTGGTAATTGCTAAATTGGTCCTGAGGGTGATTAATTCTATTAAATACAATACATTAAAAACGACAGTATATTCCCAGACATCATTAGACTTTCTCTGAAGTGCTCTCCATTGGATGTAAGAATACTTAGGTACTTCAATATCTTAGCCTAGTATTTTCAATGTGGGCTGTTTTCCATGTTTCCATACATTGTCCAGTTTTTTGTTTGTACTCTTAGTTCTCATCATTCTAAACATCCCACTTAAGCGAAGCCTCATCACCTCCTGTTCCTACACTGGTTTTTGTCACACAGTGTATACATTGAATATAATCAGATAAACAGATAAACATCTTGTCAACAGGTTAAATCCATCATATGAGCCACTCTATTTCAATGGCTAAACAAGGTCCTACATGTTGTTTCATGAGTAGGTGACATCCAGCCTTGGTCTCCTCTGAGGAGACAAATTAGCCTCTAGGGAAATCAGACATGGAATACACACAAGCATAACTGGGCCATGGGCCAGTCCCAGAAGAACCGTCTGCCCATTCGATCAGTACACAGACCATCCCCCTGATCTCTTGGGAAATCTGTGTCCAACATTTTCTCACAAGCACAGAGTGATGCATATAAATCCAGCAGAAATGACACTGGCTGTTTATTTCTAGCTTTGGGAGAGCACTCTGAGCCAAAGCTGCTTCTGAGGACTTCGTCATGCATGCTTTCACTGAGCAGAAGTTCATTGAAACGTGCTGATCTACAACTTTCTTCACAAACCAAATCCAGCTCTTAATTGTTAAAAGGGGAGAAAAAATCAATAACCTTAATTCAACATACATTTCCTTGAGTTTTAATGGTCCAATAGAATGGTAAACTGTATTTACATGGGCAGAAACCAATAAGGAGAGTTTGGGACATAGAACTGACACATCACGAATCTCAAGCACTGTTGTTCCTCTTTCAGATACAAATCTATCATTTACAAAAGAGGGCACTAAAACGTCTGACTCCAAAGTCCTTAACTGTTACATCGCAGCTTTGACTTAATATTTACACCCCCAAAATTTACATATACCAGCTCACATTCCAGCCCAGCAGGAACAGCAGCAATGGGGGACTACACAGGCAGAAATCTACCATTCCAGCTGGTGAGGGAGATGTTGATCCTCTTCATACCCTTATCAATGAACTATTGGCGACTATGATTGACGTTTATCTTCACAGGAAAGCAATGTTGGTTTCCTATTCACCAGCTTCTTAATCAAATATTCTATTCCACCTTAAGTCCTACAGCTTCTGCGGGCACAAGAATGTAGCTGCATAACCATTTAAGGTGGAATGGAAAATTCGCAAAAAACAAGCTGCTAAAGAGAACAGTTTCTCAAACCTTGAACAATATCAATGCTTTGTGCAGTGAAGAGAAGGAAGCAATTCCACCTTAACCGGAGTCACAACCCAAATAGCAACCCGTAAGTAGCAGCCATGCTGTGTGGTTTTATCCACTTTTTGCTAGGTGAAGCAGATCATCTTATACTGAAAGTTCCACAGTGAGTAACCTCTTTAATCTACTTTGTGTTGTTGTCAAGGTTTATTTTATGGTCTTGCCTGTGGCTATTTTGACATGTTGCTTCTGTGTGGTTGCTGTGGTGAATCACTGCAAACCAGCCAATCAGAGCACAGCTTATCAAAATATCATAGCTCACCAAAAAAATGGAAAACAGCTCATTTAATTCTAGGACCAACTCACAGGGCTTTAAATAGGTGTGCAAAACTGCATCTGGTCTTTTTCGCTCAGACCAAAGTCACATAGCTTCTATGCAGAACATCAGAGAACAATTTAAAATGCTGAATATATTAATTCTATGGCATCTTTATTCTGAAGGTGAAGATGATTTGTCCTGTCCGTGCTCTACCCACAGACAGATTTCTGATTTCTATAGCAACTGTTGTTAGATTGGACAAGCTTTCCAGAATGTTGACAAATACATAATTTACCTTACTGAGAAACTATGGTTGCTAAATTAAAGGAATCTGCTTGTTATTAATTAGGCAACATGACTAACATGACTGTTAAACAAGCAAGACCCATAACAGACAATAGAAAAAGGTGTATTTTTCCCTTTAACATACCTTTATTTCAGCCGTGTGTCTAACTGGCCTGCCTATATATGTCAAATATGTGATTCACATGCCGGTTTCACTGCACAGTCAACACGGTCCGGCAGACAGTTATGAAAACTCTGATACTGTCTGAAACTAGCTGCACTTGCTTCGCCCTTTCTTCCACCTGAAGTATGCCTGGAGAACGTTAATGTGCTCCTGCAGGTCCTGAAGCCCAGTGTGAAGCTCAGTTTTGCCAGTCACCCAGCAAGGTCATTCTGGCTGACTAGCATACCATACCATAGCACCCAAAACACACTATATGCTGGTCTTGTTGGTCTGCGCTGATTTTTCTAGCAGGGTCTTTGCGGTTTCGAACATGATGGTTGTTTGTGATATGTAGCCCCTGGCTTCACACCCAGCAGCAACTTGTGAGTGGGGCTGAATACTGGCCAACGTGCTCATGGCAAGGTGGCGTGAATTATCTGAGTTTAAATGAGGCATGATAGTGGATCCAAGCAGATGGGGCATTTTATTTACAAAGTTGTGTGAGTAACATTCCTCGACCCACAGTGTCACGTGTTTACCAGGAATAAGTCATAGAAAGCATTACCACCTACAGTGGACAGTGCACAGGTGCTTGATGATCGAGACTAGCGGTGTCTGGCTAAAATTGTCTGTGCAACAGACAAGTGACTCTGGCAGAAATTACATCCACATTCAATGCAGGAAGCCCCACAAGCATATCCCGCAGATCAGTCCAGCATTGTTTAGGTTCCATTGTTGAGCTATGGGTGCCAAAGACCCACCAGAGTTAACACCTCAACATCAGACACAGTGTCTCACCTGGGCTCATGAGGTTATTAATTGGACTGGCAACACATGGAGTGGTCCGATAAGTCACAGTACCAATCGTTTTGGGCACAATGCCAGTGGGGGCCCAAGTTGTCCAGAATAGGAGCATTCTGGAGAGTTCCAACTTATGGTGTGGTCTGCATGTTTGCCCACTATCGTGCCTCATTTAAACTCCATGAATTGGAGTTTACTTGTCATGAGCATGCTGGCCAGTGTTCAGCCTCACTCACAAGATAACACCTCACAACTTATACAGGCGTGGGCGTTCCCAAGCCATTCCCTGAGGTAACCCTACTTCATAATCTATTTACATACTGCTCTCACCATGACTTTTAGTATGTCAGTGTGGTACCGTCAATGTACAGAGCTGACATTCTTTGTGAAATGCTCACATGACTCTGCTTCACTTCATGTTTTACCACTTTGTTGCAATGCAAGATCAGCAATTATGTAGCGCCCCCTTGTGTAGAATTTAAGATCATGTCCAATTTAGCAAAAATGTTGTATTTAAATTTGCCAAACTAAAAACTCTGTTATGTAGCGAATGTTAAATACAGTGGATAATTTTGGTGAACAGTGCTGCATAGAAGTGCAATAACCTCTAACTGAGCTGAATTAGATTTTTACCTACAGACCAATCTCACTATGGACTGATGGATGAAGATGCGCGGTGGTGTATCTGGGACAATGAGGCAATAACTTTCAATCAGTAAGATCTTTGGCCCACAGAAAGGACACTGGCTGAATCACATGGCATCATAGGATTTTCCTGAAAATCGAATCTCAACCCCCCGGTTGAAGTCATGCTTTAGATGTAATCGGAGCCATTTTTAGTTTTTATTTATGATCCTGTAAAACTGTGACACAAACAAATAGACATCAAAGTGTGCTCAGTGTTGCTCTCTGCTTCTCCACAGGAGTGTATGGTCTGTATAAACACTAATATCAGGCTAATGCAGCCGGAGACCATTTACATCTCTTATAAGAAAGATCTGCACGACTTTCTACAGGATGCATATAAGAAATTATTACACAAGTACTGTAGATTACTGTATGTACTGCAATGTACTGTACTGCACTGTATATGGATTATTGTACAGGTTTTATTAATCGCTATAGAAATCTTATTTCCTTATAGTCAAATTTATAGGGGCCTAACAATATAATTATGGCTTATATAAAGTAAAAGGATAAAGTAAATAAATATATATATAAAGTAGTTTGTAGTTTTAGCTTGTTTGGTTAGGTTAAAAATCACTTATTTGTTATATATAGTTATGGTGTATAGAAGGTGAGGACAACCATTATCATAAGCATTAGCAATTATGTAATTCATAAACAAAGATCTATAAATCAGATTATTAAATTAACACAAATTAAAACTTACAATCAAATGAAAAATGAAAATATAATGATCATATAAAGTCATTTTAACAATCCCATCCTAGATCTTCTATGTACAGAATGTTCTTCTTTTGTCATCCATGCACCTATTTTTATTTACATCCTGTAATACTTGCTCTTTATATAGTGTGTTATTTTGATTCTGACTGTCCCTTGTGAATGATCTCTCCTGAATTGTCCAGCATTCTTAGAATAGATCAATCTCTGGGGAAAAGCCTGCTACTGTAACAGCAGCACCCTCTACTGGTGTTTGTGTGGACTTTACTTCACACTCACTATGATTCTAGCATAATTATGGGGGAAAACAATTAAAGCTACTGGATTGTCAAGTCTGCAAAGTAGTAAGGATGTGAGGTGAGATGTGAGGCATGTTTAATATTTATTAAACATCACAAACACTTTATACGTCTGTTTGATTTTGACATTCATTTAAAATCATCTAGTATACTGTACTTTAAAAGATGAGGGAAGTTCAGATTTCAAAGTTCCACATTTGAGATTTGGTGAAATCTTGTTTTAAATGGCGCTTTTTGATTTAATAAACAGTCATGACGTTTAAATAAATGCTAAATTCTGTTGTTTTTGTTTTTGTTTTGTTTTTTATTTTATTTAGAGGTCCAAGTTCAAATCTGTAGATGTTAAAATTAGGTTTAGGATTAGGGCCAGGGTCAGAGTTGGGTTTTCAGTTTAGGATTAGGATGAGGGTCAGGGTTAGGTTTTGAGTTGAGGTTAAGTTTAGGGTTAGGATTATGGCCAGGGTTAGGATTATGGCCAGGGTTAGGATTAGGTTTTGAGTTCAGGTTAGGTTTAGGGTTAGGATTATGGCCAGGGTTAGGATTAGGTTTTGAGTTCAGGTTAAATTAAGGGTTAGGATTAGGGCCAGGTTTAGGTTTTGAGTTGAGATTAAGTTCAGGGTTATGATGAAGGCCAAGGTCATGGTTAGGTTTACGATAAAGGCCAGGGTTAGGTTTTGAGTTCAGGTTAAGTTTAGGGTTAGGATTAGGGCCAGGGTTAGGTTTTGAGTCCAGGCTAAGTTTAGGTTTGGGATGAGGCCCAGGATTAGGTATTGAGTTGAGGTTAAGTTCAGGGTTATGATGAGGGCCAAGGTCAGTGTTAGGTTTTAAGGTCAGGATAAAGGCCAGGGTTAGGTTTTGAGTTGAGGTTATGTTTAGGATTAGGATTAGGTTTAGGGTTAGGGGTTAGGGTTGGGTTTTGAGTTCAGGTTAAGGTCAGGGTTAGGTTTTGAGTTATGGTTAGTTTTAGGGTTGGAATGAGGGCCAGGGTTAGGTTTTGAGCTGAGGTTAGTTTTAAGGTTAGGATAAAACACAAAACTAATATTAATAGTATGTGTACAGTTTGTTCTGTATTAATTTGCTTGACCATTTCCCAACTTGTCTTCAGCCCTTAGAATTAAACATGCCTTTAAGAAGGGAGCAAACAGAACCATCTCTTTCAGTTTGTAGAGTTACTACCCCAGGTATAGTTACAGTTGCTGGATTATGACGGACCAAGAGGGTGAACCAACCTGCTACAGCACCACCCTGAAGCAGACCAATGCTGCATCTCTCAACACAGTCGCGTACAGACTGTGGGTGCAGCAGCTGAACAATTGACCTTTCCCCGAATTTGTATTTGAGCATCTATTTTTCCCTCAACAGACAGCATGACATTAATTAATTTTCAGGCCCCCTAGAATTTTGATTCTGAGACATTCAGGGGGTCTACAAGGTTAATTAGGGTGTGATGTTATCAGATGTATTAGGAACAGGGAAAGAACTAAAACGTGAACAGGGTGCCTCCAGGACCAGGATTGAGAAACAGTGGACTAGAGAATGAAACTAAACTAGAATGAAACTGTCCTATTGGACAGTCCTCATCTTTGGGCCTAAGTTACCTGGCTAACTGAGAAATCCTGCTTTGTGAAATACCCTCGGGGAGGGGGGTGGGGCATTTATGCAGGTTTATGTCAGCTGTCATGACAAACTTATGTAGGCATCATGTAGCTTTATGAACAATACCATACAGTTGCGTGTCGACAAAAATCTATGCCAAGATCATACCAGGCACAAATGATTTTCTGAACAGGAGTCTTTTTGGGGAAACCCTTGGTATAATGAAGGAGGATCCATTGTAACATTATTGTAGATACATTTTGTGTTTATTTGATTAACTCTCAAGCCCTCTTGCATGATTTTTGTTTACTGCATATTTTATTTACTTATTCATCAAAAAAAAAAAAACAGAAAAGGTAAATATTCCAAGGGACAGTAATTTTTTTTCAATTCATTTGTAGAGTGTTTATATATTACTCTGAATGTTGTATATTCTCTGACTTGAGCTTAGTAAGTGCAGTTCAAGAGGCATAACCTCCGAAAAGAGTTTCAGCTTTAACTGTTTACAGTTAACAAACTGAACTATGGCAAATGAACAATGCAAAAACAGCTTCAGATGACAGGAGAGGTAACAGAATATAAGTGATACGGGACAGCAGTGGAAAGCGAACTCAACACTGTGAAAGGGCATCTTTGGTGAAGAGAGAATGAGATGAGAACAGAATGTAAAGTGAGCTGTGTACCAGCAATACTCTTTGGGGAACGTGTGTCTTCAGTCTTTATCAGGGAGTGAGGTATTAACTAGTCTACAAATAGGAGAGTCTGTACTATATGTAATTAACAGTGGAATATTTGGAGTTCTCAGAGCTCAAGCTAAGTAGCTGTTTTGTGGCACATATATATTCAATTCCAATACAGTAAAAGCAAATGCCAGGGGCACCAGCATGCAGCAAACATTTTAAGTGCTCCTCACAACCTTCTACTATGGCTGTTGCTAGACATAATAATCTGTAGGCTCATTTACTTAGGTATAAAATTCAGACGCAATCAGGAGTGTCTATCTGTATTGCCTGACGCACATCACTTATCAGTGTGTATACTGCTGTACAGGAGGGCTGGAGTTCAGCACTTTAATGACTTATCAGTCAGTTAGCAGTATAATCGCAAACCGGACTGAACAAAGCCTTCAGGACTGAAACTAACCTATCTATGCTCCACTGGTAGCAACTGTCAGAGACTCCTTTATAGACCATTGGCAAAAATCCCCATTCCACCTAATCAGACTCATGTTAGTGCACATCTCAGTATTGCAAGGTAAACTTATTGTTTCAATCCAGCCTAGTTTTGATTATATCTACAATAGGTGTGTCTAATCCAATCCACAATAGGTCAGTGGGGATGGAGGTTTTCATTTTAACAAAGCTTAAGGGTGTATCATCAACTGTTCGTGATTGATTAAGTGACTAAACAAGCTGAACCCAGTGTCCAGTGTGTCCAGTTAATTTTAAATGGAAGGCTGTAGGCACACCAGCCCTTTGTGGATAAGGCTGGACACTCCTGATCTTCAGCGTAGATCAATGTAGCAACATAGCTTAACAACTGCAAACACAACGTGTGCTACACTTTTTATTAGGATGAATGGGACTTTTGCCAGTGCTCTATAAAGCTTGTCCAACCTCACAACTACAGCTACCAAAGAATGCAGTTGCGGGCAGAGCATGAATAGGACTGACCCCGTTGTGCTAAACTTTTGCCACAGGTAAGACGGACTGAAACAACTTCTTATCAGCACATTTCAGAGGATCTCAGAGATAGTCCTCAGAGGTAAGAAGTGCAAACCCATGGAAGGATAGATCAGTAATTGAAAAGCTGCTCATCATCGCCACCTGGTGGATGCAGAGGCACTAGCTCCAAGCCGGTTCATGGTTTTGCTCATATGAGGGAAGTGCACAGTGGGAGTCCTTGATGTGGGGCCATATAGGCCCAAGTTTCTAGCAGCCGCGGACTTGCGAGGTGCTTTGATGCAAGGGAAGGGGGAGAAGATCTGCTGCGGCTTTGAGGGGCTTCGTCTGAGAGAACTGGCACCACTCTCTGAGCTGGAGGAGTCAGAAGCTGTGCGACGAGTGGAGCAAAACTGCTGTAGCTGCAGGTTTGACTGTGGCTGGACCTCCGACTCTGGCTGGACCTCCGACTCTGGCTGGACCTCTGTCTCCGGATGCGTTGCCAATTCTTGCTGTAGGGCAACTGGAGCTTGCTGTTCATCACTAACAGCTGGAGAAGAGGATGGTTCTAGCTCGAGAGCAGACAGCTGCTCTTCCATCTCCTTGATCTCTTCTAACTTCTTTCCACACTCACCATTATGGAGCTCCAAGCCTTCATCTGCCACAATCTCCTTCACAGGCTCCTCTACGTTACCATCTATCTTCTCCACCGTCTCCTCATCTTCTTCTTTCTCCTCCTCCTCCTCTCCTCCTGCTGCCTTTGGTTGGTCTTCAAGGTTGTCATCATCCCCTAAGGTGAAAGAGTCATCAAAGCCCAGCTGGGCCCGTGCCCTGGCTAGATTCCTACGATGGGTGCGGACGTGGGTGCGCCAGGGGGACTGAAGCCTGGCCCGAGCTCCATGGTCCTGGTTTGGGGTGGATGTGGCTTGGGGCAGCGGGCCACCATGAACTATACCATTCCTTGAGGGATGTTGCGGAGCTCTAGGTCTCCTCCCCAAGAGGAGATGGTTGACCACGGGTGAAGTGTGGACCTGGGAGGCCAGGACACTGGTGGCTGGACATTTGTCTAGAACAAAAAAAAATGTACGCATCAGTCAGTCTTACTGCCCCAAGATATATGTAACTGCATTGGGCAAATCAATAAATATGATTGAAATCAACAATAGAGATGTCTGCTGCATGAACAGATAGTGTTGTGGTGGTTAATGCAGGTGGTTAATGGCTTCATGATCCACAAAAATAGGACCAAACTGTTGCAGTCATAAGAAAACCTCTTTACATGCCTTTACATTTCATGACAAATTGACCAATCTGGTAAGGCTTAATGTTGGCAACAACCTGGTGATTCAATATGTATCATGGTACAGGGGTTATGGTTGAATATATATTGTGATATATTGTGATACTGTCATGAAGGTAATATATCGAAATTTTTCAATTTCAATTTTAGGAAAACCACCATAGTATAAAAGCCACACCACCATATGCCTAGGTTTACTAATGCTATCATTAGCGGTGCACCCTTACGCTACCTGTTTATACTGGAGTGGAGGAACCTACAGGCTGAATGTATATTACAACACTGCCACCTAGTGGTCAAGAATTTGAACACAAATCTTTGACTGTAAAAATCATTTCTGTGTTTGTAGGAATTGATACAGCATCACAAAACCTCGCAATATTTTCTTGCATCCCTACAATTAAGATGGTTTCAAATAATTAAAAACAAACAAAAAAAACAAACAAAAAAAAAAAACATAAGCAAATTATAAAATAAGAACAAAACATTATTTCTGATGGTTTCTTACAACAGCAACAAAACCATTTCTCAATTCTGAAATCCCTTCCCCTAAAACGGAAAAATATTAGAAATAGGCATAAAGCATAAGTACACTGAAATCAATAAAGTCTGTGGTCATTTAAGCAGCATCCCATATAACTTAAGCACAGTATTCAAGTCAAGTCTAGGTTTATTTATATAGCGCCTTTTACGACAGATGTCACAAAGCAGCTTTACAGAGAATCCGGATCCAAGCCCCCAGTGAGCAAGCCAAAGGCGACAGTGGCAGGGAAAACTCCTTCAGATCAAGAGAAAGAAACATTCAGAGGAAACAAGACTCAAAGGGGAACCCTTCCTCATCTGGTCCACACCGGACAGCAAAGCAGTTTTAAAAAATTAATTTAAAAAAGGACAGTTTTATGCAATATTAAATCGAGAATAATGGATGTCCGTTAGAGTCCTACGAGAGTAGCAATGACGAGCAGATCTGAAAGTCTGAATGAAACTCACTTTACTCACTGTTAGCAGTAAAACCAGTGACTACTGTAAGAAGTTTATCACAGTATAAAAATCTTGGATATTCATCAAAGCGTTCAGTGTTTGGTGAGGCAGAGGAAGAAACGTCTGATTAGTTTGTGAAGCAGGAAAAGAAAAGTCTGTGATTAAATAATCAGCATCACCGGATAAGTATTCCAGACCACCAGGATAATTAGTTAATTGTTATAATCAGCCCAACACCCAAAACTGATACCAGTAGAAAACTATGAGTGGTCAGTACCAGGATCATGGTTTGCCCGTTCACTGGGCTGATGAGGAGCAACAGGCTCAGCTTCCACTGGCAGTCCTGAGGAGAACATGTGACAATGTGGGCCTGAAAACGGGTTCTCAAACATTTTTCAACTACCTTACTTTTAATCATTATCGCATTTGTGCATGTTAGTTGAAGATATATTATATCAGAATTCTAATTTGCTGAAATGTTACTCAGCACAAGGAACAACACTTTAATTTTGCGAAATCCAAAAAAACCTGAAATGTGCAGAGTTAAGCCTGTTGATGAAGAATGTACATCAAATGTATTTAATTAGTAACTAATTATGTAATTATGTAGTAACATCTAAGAAATTAAGAAAATGTCAATCAATCGTTTTGTCAGGATTACAAAATGATACTCAGTAGGTTTAACGATTAACAAAATTAAGTATTTATTATTCAATCTGATATGGTACAACAGTGTATTGACTCATTTTTTATAAATAAGCAGTGGCTGAAAACGTTTCTTACATTAAGATGTTATTGTTTCTGTTTTCAATTTTTTGGAACATTCAACATTGTAAAAGTTCAATAGCTGGGCTTTATAGTGTCCCAAACTAATAGCTAATATTCTTTCATGATACAACAACATGATGCGATATATGACATGATCTGGTACAATTAATATTCACTCACCACCATTTTATTGTGATCTTGTATGATGTAACACTAAATGACAAAGCCTAATGGAGTTATATCACCATATCAGTTTATATTAAGAACTTTCAAAGGGGCTGAATACTAAATACTAACAACAATAATAATGGTAGATTTGTAAGGTCTAACCAAACATATACCCAGACTCGACAATGAGATGCTATCTGAACACCAAGTCTTGATGCCATGTTACTGCAGTTCCACTGAATCCTACCTGTGTGGATGTAAAGCAGCCCGGCCTGCTGCTGCTGCCGTCTCTTGATGCGCGAGTACTGCTTGGTCAGTGCTCTGATGTCCGTGCTCATGCGCTCCAGCATCATGCTGTTCATGGTGGCCTGATGCTCGGCCCGGCCAGCCCCCACTGCTCCTGGGCTCAGCTCCGCCATGTTACTGGAAGGAGAGCTCTGCTCACCTCTTTGCTCTGCAGGGGTGAGATGAAGCAAAGGGTCTGTCAGTCACAACAGAAAAAGGCTAATTTGCCAACTTCAAGTGTGCAAATCTCTTGTGTCAACACAATTTGATTCCATAACAGTTCATCAGGACAGTGGTTCTGGGAATTTTTGTAATCTACAGCACTGTTCCATTCACAGGTTCCATTCACAGTTAGGACAAGTTAAACGTACACATACATGCACATGTACACAAGACACAAATTATTTTATGAGTGACAGTAATCACAAGTTTGGACAGCTTTCATAGATCACTTCAGTCCCTCTGTTTACACATCGGAATGGATTGTTAAGTGAGTAGCGAAAGTTAACATTTTTGTTAGATAAAAGTTGTTGCTTGTGCTTCCTGTTCTGCAGGAAGTGGGAGAGGGAGCAGGAAAAGGGAGGGACAAGGAGTACAGTGACTTGCCAAAAAGCGCTAAATGTCCAACCCAGGGTTCATGATCACCAGAAATCACTGCAGAGTGCAGCAGTTTTACCTTTTAAGTGCTTTTGGTATCTCTGGATCTCAGGAGCCAGGAGCCCACCCAGCGGTCCCAGACAGCCCAGAGCAGTGACGAGAGAATCTTCATCATCCATATCACCATCATCATCACTCTCCCAGCCATGGAGCCCCTGACTACAATCAGAAACATTAAAAAAGAAACTATGGTCTGTGCAAGGTCTCTCTGTAGCCTCAGTGCTGTGCTTGCTTTCATGATAATTACCTGTGTTACCATATTTGTTTAAGCACACAGCTACATTGTCAAAGTTTATCTACCTGCTTAAAATCCTAGTTTATTTCAGCAATAGAATAAAAGGAAATTCCTGTTGGAGCTTTAATCAGGCCAGAAAATTTCATCTGACAATTTCATCCTAAAACTGACCTGAGTACAATAACATCCTGTCTGAAACAGCCCAGAACTGGCCCATCATAAACCAAAGCAGACTTTGCATTATTGAGAGAGCCATAAAACTGTCAAATCATCATCCCGGCTTTTTCAAAATTTGCCAGATGAACCTGGTCATCATTTTGCTTAGCTAAACTGTAAAGCATTTCACAGCTCATTTTATTAGCCAAATTGTATTCTGCTCATTTCAGGCTAATTCCAGTCAGTCTAGTTGTTCCAACATCATAGCTGCCAAACGGAAAGCTTGTTATAGGAAAATGACAGGCTCTTGTTCCTCTTTAGGATCTGCTTAAATGGGCTGCAGGTCAAATATAATATCAAAAAAAAAGTGAATATTGTATTCATTTCCAGTATTTGTATGTGCTAAAGCAGAAACCCAGTGAAGGACTACTGCAGTAAAAAGCAAAAGGTACTACCATCGGTTCTCAGTTAACCGGGTAGAACACTTCTGGGTAGAACACTTCTTAATCAAATCAGATTGCGCTGTTGTGAATAACTACTGTATAAAGGTAGAACAGAATGAGTACAGTACGACAACCCATACATGACCTTTCACACCACCTCTTACCTAAACATACTACAGACTCAATAATCATCTATTCAAATGCATTCGGAGAATCCCTCTACTACACGGTTAGAAAGCATTTGAGCTTATCTTTACACTGTGGTGAAAGGCTGTCAGTTAAAATGTTATTTGCATGTCATATTTTGCATGGTCATAATGTACTCAGACAGACACAGTCACACACATTATAGAAAGAAACACTCAGAATTATGCTGTGCTGCTAGTTTGCTGATATGGAGAACTCTATTCACAGAGTAATGTGGCGTAATCCAAGCCTGCTTTCTCAGGTTACACACCTGCCGTTGGCCTTTACTGGAGCAGGAAACGGAGTGATGTTATAAGTGTACTTTTCCCTCAGCTCTGCCAGCTGGGGGAACGGGAAGTCAGCCATGGAGTAGACTGTCTGTTGAACCAAATATAGAAACAGAGACATTTCAGACTTCTCAGAAAGAACAGATTATGTTTTCAATATATGATTTATTTGTAAAACATAGCCATATCTAATTCTCATATGATGCATATGCTTTTATCTAGTGGTGACTCTACAAGGCAGGGACAGTAGGGTATTAGCGGTATTAATTAAGGGTGGGTGACAAAAATAACATAATGGTACTTAAATTTTCACAATACATGACACGATGGATGGTATTTAGTTAGGTTTTTTCTGATATTTCATTAGCTGGAAGAAACAAACCGTGCAACTTAAAAATATATTTCAATTACATTTAATTGAATGAAAAATACTATTGAACACTATGAAAACGATTTATATTCAACATGTCGCAAGTCGCACTAAATCAAATCAAACTGGACTAATTATATTTTCTTTGTGACAAAACATCCGGTTTGTGAGAGTTCTTTAAGTACTGGCAATATCCACAATATGCTCAGAAAAGCATGTAAAATTTCATGATTCTGATGTGCATCATCATATTTCCCAACCCTAGTGTTAGCCAATGGTATTAACAATACTAGTAATACCATGACATAATCATGCTGTTCAAATTTTAATCATTCTGACAACAGTGTATGATTATAGTCAGGGTGGGAGTGAATAAGCTATTTCTACGGTTTCCATGCAAACATACACCAGGACAATGCATGGTTGCAGGGATATCCTAAAAAGAAGCAGTTCCACATATTAAACTGGCAGTATAGTTCAAAAGACAAAGTCAAATTATGGACAAACACGCCATCATAAGTATAAAATTACATGGAGTACATCTTTCTGACACTCAGCACTGCTAGAAGCCTGCTCTGTACTGTGGCGCATGTAACACAATGAGGACTGATTGCAGTCAACAGGAGGTCAAAGCAGTGATTAGGAGCTCTGTTTTGTGGTCTGTGCACACCCACTGACATGAGCAATATGCACAATGCATATTTGTAAGGTCTGAAACCTGCTCTGACCTGCATGAGCTCATTGGAGTCAATCAGGTTGTGCTCTAGCATCTCCTGAGTCAGAATGCCCATAGTGCTGTAAAACTCATCTGCCGTCTGACAGTCCTCAATCTTCCTGAAAGAGAGAGAAGGGGGGGGGCGAAAAAAAAAAAGAGAGAGAAAAAAAAAAGAGGAAACGGATGGCACTTATATTTGAGCTCAGAAGTCAGAAGTTACCATGAGAAGGCTCATGGTAACAATTTGTTTATATAAATTCATGCTCTAACTTACTCTCCCAGTTTGGCCCAAATGGCTAAGGCCACTCGCAGCAGAACTTCTGAACCCTCAAAGAAGACAGAGTCCCAGATCTTTAGCACAGTGTGATGGGGTAGGCAGGTGGCAAACATAGTGAGGAACCACTGCATGGTGAAGACGTTGGTGAGTGGAGGCTCGTAGCTCCCTGCAAAAACAACATTAAATGTAACCTTAAGTAATAAACCTTGTCCTCAATGTAATACTTTAATGTAGAGACATTTTAATTTATTGAAAAAATTTTGGATTTCATTAATGTGTCCGGGGAGTCCTTTACCTCCTCCTGTGCGATTGGCTACTTTCTGTAAGTGGTGAAGGTGCTGAGAAAGCTCCGGAAGCTTAAGCCTCAGCAGATCCCTGAACACGGCCATGTCCACAGACAGAGCCCGGAGATTATTGGCGAAGTAGCTGTCAGGAAGTACCTTGTCAATCAGATAAATCATCACCTGAAAGAGTACACAGTGAACATCATTATAGTCGGATCAAGAAAAAAAATAAGCATTGTATGGAGGTGACAGGCACTGGAGCAAGATGTGATAAAATACAGTATACGTATACAATTCCAATCTAATCTGAACGTCACTATTAGCGTGCGTCCAACTTCCAGACTTGATGTACTCACACCTTTTAGTAGAAACTTGCAAACACACACCTTTAATGCATCACCTTCATTGCCCTCAGTGACCTCAAGGATAAGTGCAGCTAGAACGTTGAAGCCCTGGCAGTAGCCTACAGTTTTGTTCCAACGGGCATAGGCCAGCAGCACCCGCTTCAGCACCACTCGGTCCTGCTCTGCCTCCTGACCACAGTAGGAACTGCAGCCTGTCCTGTGCAGGTCCTGCAGGAATGGACAGAGGGTGATACATGCACTTTACTTTACACCAAAAACCTCAACCTAATCCTAAACCTAATCAGAGCTGTATTTCGCTTGAATCAGATTTGAGCAACTTTCATGGTCAGATTGGAATTAATGGGATTTTTGTTCATTAGAGAGAGAAAGAGAGAGAGAGAGAGAGAGAGAGAGAGAGAGATGGAGAGGGAGAGAGAGAGAGAGAGATAGATGGAGAGACAGAAAGAGAGAGAGAGAGGGAGGGAGGGAGAGA
>CM067474.1:19436635-19609049 GCA_034552555.1 Semaprochilodus insignis | reverse complement strand
GAGAGAGAGAGAGAGAGAGAGAGAGAGAGAGAGAGAGAGAGAGAGAGAGAGTCTAAACTGAGCAAAATAACCTGGTCAATAATAGATGAAGCTACAGAGCCGCCTGGTACCACTCTATCCTGTCTCAGAGCTAGGCTAAACCAAGCTGCTCGACCTTTCAGTCTAAATGTCACTGTACTGTGGAGGAGCTACGGAATACAGCCTGAACTGTAATCAGACAGCCAGATTAACCAGGAAACGTGTAGCATGAGACAAACGTAGCTTGTTAACTATGAGGTTGACCATGTTAGTCGCTGTTCGCCTCGCTGCGGTGCTGATTTGCTTCCTACTTACTATAAATTTAATTTAAAAAAGTAAAAAAACCTTCAGGGTCCTCCATTTCCATTTTATCTTTATCTTATTACAACAGATGGATAAAGTCATATACGCTGTACAACAACAACAAGCTATGAAGCGCGAGGTGTCTTGCTAACTCTGTTAGCAGCCCGGGCTAAATCCTTCACAACGGCGCCGACTCACAGACAGGACAGTACAGTACAGCAGGAGCAAGTACCCAAATATGACCCCAGTCTACGGTTCATACTATTTCCTCTCATAACCGTTCAAATTTGAAGACAAACCTGTTACTTTTTCCATCATGCACCTCCTGCTAAAAGCTAAAAGCGGCACACCACCGATGAGCAGCCACCATTTTTAACGTTAGACCACTTTTCTCTTCACAGCTAAAGCTTCGGGATTAGCCAGCACGATTATAATCTCTGACCCGGTCCTGCTTCCCCTTCGAGTGGACACATGAACACCCTGACACGCACACTCAACACTGAAGGTAGATATGCAAGTTAGAGGTGTTTTGTTACAATGTTAGCCTATATCTGTTAAACTGCCTTAGCATAGGAATATCACCCCTAGTATTTTCAGAGACGGACACAAAATATAACGCTAAATAAACAAACGAATGGATAAAAGGCCACCACAGCTACGGTAGCTACCTAGGTTACCATGCTCAGTACCAGCATCCCCAAACCGTCAGTATCATCAAGCCTGGGACAGAAACCGTTCAGCAACCCCAGAGAATAACACAAAGTGTGAATAATTAAAAAGGAGAAACTGAGCTGTGATAACAATATGGGGTAGCATGCTAACATGCTAATACACCTTCAGCATACTCAAATCTCCCCCCTTAGCATCCCCAGAGAAGACCACCAAATGGAAAATTAGCTAAGGCTAGCATGCTAATATGACAGCATCCCTGAATGTGAGGAAAAAACGCCTCCAGCAAGCTCAAACCTCAGAGACACCACCCTTATCCTCAGCGAAGACCACAAAAGGTAAAGGTGAATAAATAAATGCATCAATAAAAACCTACCATGCCATGTTAATCATGTATAGGTTAGCAGGCTAATTATGAAAGCATCCGCAGACCTCTGAAACACACACACAGCAGACTGGAGCCTCAGGAATAATACCCTCAGCGTCCTTAGAGAAGACCACAAGGTGTAAGTCTATGATAGTTGTAGGACATTCACCTTCAACATCCCCAAATATTAGAAGAAAACACCCCCAGCAGGGTCAAAATCTCATCTCTGGAAAACATATACAGCAGCATCAAACCTCAGAAATAACATCCCCAGCACCTCCAGCATCCTCAGAGCAGACCATACGGTGAGAAGCCAACACTATGATAGCTTATAGGTTAACGTGCTGTCATCAGGCACCATCATCCTCAAATACGAAATAAATCCAAACATACTCAAATTCTCAGGGGGAAAACATCTTCAGAATGCTGAACAATCCTACAAATCCTAAATAAGTATGTTCCATAGGGCGACTGCGGCTGAGCTAAGCTAAACTAACCATAACCGTTTCAGCACCATGGCCAGTGACGCGCCTCCAACACTGCCTCAGCAACATCAACCAAAAAACGAGCTTGCTGATCAAAACACGAAGAGAATGGCTGTAACACAGTCAGGCAACAGTGGTCAGGCTAGTCCTGAGCTGGTCCATCACCTGGCTCCAGCGTGCACAGCAGGCGAGGGGCGCTCCTCGAGATGCCATTTCGCTTCTTGAGGACGCTGCTGATGATATTCCCAACCCCTCCGGCACTTTGGCGTTTCAGACAGATCTTCGACCTCCTGGAGGCCACGAACCGGTCTTGCTTCATGTTTTTCTCTTGGCGAAGAGTGAATGAACAGGCCACTGGTGAATACTGAACAGCACACTGGTGCCCACTCTACACGACCCTCTCCGGCCTGCTCTACCGGCTCGCTTGGCTGTAGCTCATAAGAAATCGGCTGGGAAATAACGTAGGCGTGTTCTCCTGGTGATATATGAGAAGCCCTGAGCCAGCCCTGCGCAGGGGAGCGCGGACGATGGCGGGCAGATCGCTGCAGATGATGATAATATCTCTCTTCATTCAATCATGCGTTGTCTTCCGGGAAACGAGATCCATCTGGTCTGAAGCGAGCAGGACGCATATCAGACATGCTTTATTATTGACGCAAAGCAAAACGAGGCTTTAGCTCTCCACAGAGGAGCTCTTCCTGCACCTCCGCAGGAGAGGGAGGAGGAAGAGGAGGGATGAAAGACGGAGTGAGAGGAAGCTGGGAGGTGCCAACGAAAACAAGGATGGGCATAAGGGGAGGAGAGATAGAGGGGGGGAGAGAGAGAGAGAAAGACAGAGAACTTAAAATCTGATCATCTTAAGTCTGATCAAAGTTTTATAGCTTAATCCCCACAGATTAAGTTAAGAGTTATTTCCTTTCTAAAGAAAAAGGAAACGAGGCTTAACTCCAAGTAAGGATTAGGGGGAGGCATAAGAAAGTTAGTCTTTGAAGGCTGGATGATGTAATCATCAGAAATCATACATAAAAACGAGAAAGTTGAGAAATGTGGTCGTTTTTGATGTACTGGCTTCTTTCCATAAATAAAATATGAAGAACCAACACTCATAGATCAGTCTTTACGATTTATTTCTCACTTTTAAAAAAAGTTCAATAAAGGAAATAAATTCTGAGAACTGTGATCTATGAGTCATTCATGTACACATATACTATATGTATAGCTGAACCCAGAAGGAATCAACCGACAGGAATGAAACTTGGTGGGTAGGTCTGACATTGTGAGACATGTAAATGATTCAAGTTTCATGCTCGGCCGCACATATGACATAAGCAAGGATGGGCCTTATGGATGGGCTGCTGTACCTGACTGACCCAACAGCCACGATTGCAGACATTCAGCAAGCAGTGAGTCATCCTGGCAGGCGGCTGCACGACGCAGGACTACATGCGCACAGACGACGACTGCCCTTGACACCACGTCAGCGTCACCAAAGTCATGGAGTGACTCAGAATGGCGTGAAGAGTCCTGCTTTTGTCTTGGTGGAGACGAACAACAGCTCAACAAGATGACCGGTTTGTTGTCACACGTCCAGAAGACCTAATGACACTCCACATCCACCCCTACCGCAAAATCTGCAGGAACTGTGTGAGAATATTCAAACTGCATGGCACAGATTATCGCAGGGATATATACATATCGTTTACGCATCCTCTACAGAGAACACACCTTTTATGATCAATTACTGTTTATTTGCTCTGTTTAAAATATTAGAAAAAACAATAAAGCAGAAAATACTGTATTAATGACATACAGCCATCATGCTTTTTATACGGTATATTTATATACCAATGTGTGTAATGGTCTTAGTCCAGAAAAGAAAATTATATTTATAGCTGGTTATCTTGGCAGTAAGTTTTTTTAGCTTGTAGAAACACTAACATTATAATAAACGTAAATGAAATGGATCTTTACACAGTCAAATACAAGTTTAAATTCCACTGTATAGTTGATTTTCAAGTGAAAATAAGTTAAAATTCTCTACAGGAAACAAACTTAAACCTGGCATTTTACTGCACTTTTTAGTGCACAATTTTTATTTATTGGCTGCACTTAATAAAAACAAAACACAAAATATATAATGTGGGTTATAAACATGTCAACTTATGAACAGGCCACATGTCATATATTCCCCCAATCTGTTAAATTAATCAATAAACAGTAACGGCGCATTAAAATGTGCAGAAGTGTGTAATTTAACAGGGGGAGTGTGTTAGCCAGTGAGTTAGTGTGTTAGCCACTAACACACTGTGTGAGTGTGTTAGTCAGTGCCTGCTTTATATTCAGTAACGAGTCCCGCTTTTGTCTTGGTGAAGACGACCGACAAATCTGTATGTGGGGGCACCGTGGTCAGCGCCAAGATGAACGGCTTGTTGGAGGTATCACACATGCAGAAGGCCTGGAGTCACTCCACCTCCGCCCCTACCACAAAATGTGCAGGAACGGCGTGGGAGTATTCCAGCTGCATGGGATGGATTATCACAGGACACCATGCTGAGACGTCTGGCATGTTGCATTAACAAACATGGCGGCCCGACACCATACTGAGAGACACTACTTCTGTATGTGTAGCTCAATAAATATTTGGCCATATCAGTCTAAATTTATCATCATTTATTGTTCCTGGTAACCTTTATATTCCTTCCCAATAGCACTGCAGTTCGGCACTTCCTTCTGGGTGCAGCTATTCTTTGAGGAAGAGGTGAACTTAGACTTTTACAGGGTAATGTATGTAAACATGCAAACGAGTCCTTCACTGTAACATTTGTGGCAGATTTTAATTTTCTTAAAATTCTGCTGGAAAAAAAAAAAACATTTTTGGACAAAACGATGTACGATCCTCCCACGAGCACAAGTGAACTATTCCCCTACATTCGGCAGAGTTTTGTGGTTCTATCTTGACCCATTAAAATGGTACATGAAAGCAAAAACAAAGCAATGGAAGCGTTTGTCAATTAAAGGAGCAATATGTCACGACTGTCAAATTACTGTCTGTCAAATTCATATTCCACACAGTCCCTCCTACTCCCTCATTTACTTAGCAGTCTGAAGAGTTCAGCATCAAACTTCCTCTCTTTCCTCACCAGAAATGTCTCTTTTGATTCTATTGTTGTCACTTATTTTCTTTGTTTTTTAAATGTTTTATTGCCCAGAGTTGCCATGCTCCTTCTTCATCCTCTTACGTGCAGCCTAAAGGCAGACTAGACACTATAAACTTGACCCACTATCGCCTCCTCACGTCCAAGGTATTACAAGACAGGACAGACCGGGGCTAGCTGGTTAGCAACTTCAGTAGATATCTCTGCAACATGATACACAGACGTCGTTGACAAGTCTTTGACGTCTTTATTTATTCACATTCTGTTGATGATTTTAATTAATTTTGGAATGTTTTAAACTAAAAGTCTTACAGACTGATTATGTAATCTTACATATTGCTCCTTTCAGCTAACTTGGGGCAGCCGGAAAGTACTGACATATTTAAGCATCCTCTTTCTATGATGTCTTCCCTATATTCTTATACTCAATTCTTAAATTCAATCTTTAAACTTTTAACTTACTGCTGCCAATCTGTGAACCTTCACCAACCAACCTCATAATTCTCTCACCACTCTGGGAAAGAAAAGCCTCAATCTGTCATTGCAAAGTCGCAATTCATACAACGAATGAGGAAACAAACAAAATAAAACCATGCAGAGTTTGAGACGTTTGTTTTCAGGGCGTTTACTGTACCTGCTTAGTTGCCATGCTGCATGCGGATAAAATGGAGAAGAAAAAAAAAAATCATTTCATATATCGTTTTTCATTACAAGTAATGAGTGTGCATCAGTGTACATCTAAATATGAGAACTTAGTTGAAGCCTCATGCTGTACTGCCAATAATATTCTTAATATCATCATATTAAAACCACTGATTCCATTAAATTCCCCATTTTCTTATTATAACCATTCTCATCCTGACTGAGCCAAAATCCAAGAAGTTAATAAATAATAATGGTGTTTAAAAAGATATGATTAAGTTCTTCAGGAGTTGAATTTTCTACATTTGTGCATGGCAACACATGCTCCAGTGTTTTAGAATTGCTACAAAATCCTTCTTTAAATAAGTGCTTAGGTTTAGGTGTAGCAATGCAAATTTAATCAGATTTTTGTACGGCAGCTTCATAAGTACCCTGTGCCACTAAGTCACTTCTTCAACTTATATAAATTATAATAAAGTTTTTATAAATTGTTAATATGCTGTAATAAAATGCTGCAGTAAATCCCTCAAATGTGAGCCATATTTGTCTTTAGGTAACCTTAGAGATGCTGAAGAGAGTAAAAGTGAAGTTCATTTTTATAGACAATGTTAATCAGTTCTAAAGCAGATAATAAAAGTGCTTGCTAGTCAAGAGTGCTGTAAGGCACTTCAAGCTCTTTAATGGGCCGCTTCCAAAGCAGAATGATCTCAGCAGGAAGGGAAACATGTACAAAACTACACATACAGTGGGGCAAAAAAGTATTTAGTCAGCCACTGATTGTGCAAGTTCTCCTACTTAGAAAGATGAGAGAGGTCTTTAATTATCATCATAGGTACACTTCAACTATGAGAGACAAAATGAGAAAAAAAAATCCAGGAAATCACATTGTAGGATTTTTAAAGAATTTATTTGTAAATTATGGTGGAAAATAAGTATTTGATCACCCACAAACAAGTAAGATTTCTGGCTCTCACAGACCTGTAACTTCTCTTTAAGAAGCTCTTCCGTCCTCCACTTGTTACTGTTATAAATGGCGCCTGTTTGACCTCGTTATCTGTATAAAAGACACCTGTCCACAGCCTCAAACAGTCAGCCTCCAGACTCAACCATGGCCAAGACCAAAGAGCTGTCGAAAGACACCAGGAAGAATATTGTAGACCTGCACCAGGCTGGGAAGAGCGAATCTACAATAGGCAAGCAGGTTGGTGTGAATAAATCAACTGTGGGAGCAATTGTAAGAAAATGGAAGACATACAAGACCATTGATAATCTCCCTCGATCTGGGGCCCCATGCAAGATCTCATCCCGTGGGGTCAAAATGATCATGAGAACAAAAATCCCAGACCTACACGGAGGGACCTGATGAATGACCTGCAGAGAGCTGGGACCAAAGTGACAAAGGCTACCATCAGTAACACACTACGCAGAGAGGGACTCAAATCCTGCAGTGCCAGGCGTGTCCCCCTGCTTAAGCCAGTACATGTCCAGGCCCGTCTGAAGTTTGCCAGAGAGCATATGGATGATCCAGAAGAGGATTGGGAGAATATCATGTGGTCAGATGAAACCGAAATAGAACTTTTCGGTAAAAGCTCAACTCGTCGTGTTTGGAGGAAGAAGAATGCCGAGTTGCATCCCAAGAACACCATACCTACTGTGAAGCATGGGGGTGGAAACATCATGCTTTGGGGCTGTTTTTCTGCAAAGGGGACAGGGAGACTGATCCGTGTTAAGGGAAGAATGAACGGGGCCATGTATCGTGAGACTTTAAACCAAAACCTCCTTCCATCAGTGAGAGCATTGAAGATGGAACGTGGCTTGGTCTTCCAGCATGACAATGATCCCAAACACACCACTTGGGCAACGACGGAGTGGCTCCGTAAAAAGCATTTCAAGGTCCTGGAGTGGCCTAGCCAGTCTCCAGACCTCAACCCCATAGAAAATTTGTGGAGGGAGTTGAAAGTCTGTGTTGCCCAGCGACAGCCCCAAAACATCACTGCTCTAGAGGAGATCTGCATGGAGGAATGGGCCAAAATACCAGTTACAGTGTGTGCAAACCTGGTGAAGACTTACAGGAAACGTTTGACCTCTGTCATTGCCAACAAAGGTTATGTTACAAAGTATTGAGTTGAACTTTTGTTATTGACCAAATACTTTTTTTCCACCATAATTTACAAATAAATTCTTTAAAAATCCTTCAATGTGATTTCCTGGATTTTTTTTTTCTCATTTTGTCTCTCATAGTTGAAGTGTACCTATGATGAAAATTACAGGCCTCTCTCATCTTTGTAAGTAGGAGAACTTGCACAATCAGTGGCTGACTACTTTTTTGCCCCACGGTATGAAAGATTCAGAACACTCAAATGTACCTTCATTTAGGCAGCATTAAAATGTATTATGCAACCTGATCTGATCCTTCTGAGGAAGACTTACTACACCTCCCCCCCACCCCCGCCCCATGCCCAAGCCCTGCAAATGGATGAAATAAGAGAACACAGATAAGGAATTACTTCTTTTCTGGGAGACGGCTTGCAGGCAGGCGGTGATGATGTCACATTTCTTCTGATGCTTGTGATGAAGCCGGTCCTTCCTCTTCAGCTGCCGCACCAGTTTAGTGGACTGAATGCCGATACGGTAATTCACTTCCTGAATTATCCACTTCAGCTCCTCTGGATCTGCGAAGAGAAAGCATGTGCACAAAGCCGGTTCAAATCAGAATCCAACACTGCAAACAAGCAATCTGAGACAACGGCATGAGAAAGTTCCGACTTGGGACCAGGACGAGCTTTTCCATTTCTCAGCAAACCGAAACTGAAATCCACTTTGTGCTGCTGTAGCTCAGCAGTAGGGGCAGAGAAAATCACTTAAGACAGAGTGTTCAAACTTATCCCTGTGTGGCTGCAGGCTTTCAATCCAAAAAAGTCCAATTGATTCTACTTGCTTAATCATTAAGTGTCAGCCTTCATAGATGTATATACACATAGATGACCCATTAGGCTCAGCCATACATGTGAACCATCAATTTCATATAGACATGTGCTTTTTTTCTTTAGTGGGTTATTTTGCTGCATGTAGAGCATCTGCTATCATAAAGCCCAATGTACATGCCAAAGGGAGAAATTCTCTCCCACAACATAGAAACTTGAACATGAAACTTAATTTAATATGCTGTATATTGCCGTCACTCTCATCAAGAGAAACAATCATGCCTCATGCCTAAGCAGGGATTTCAACCCCAGTCGTCAGCTAGCAAATCCATGGCATTACTCACTACACTGTTAAATGATACAGGTTAGTTAGTTATGGCCCATTAAAGAGTAAATAATGTTATTTATATTACAACCATTAATACAAAGCACTGAAAATAACCAGTGTGTTCCATATGCTAACTTAATAAATAAATAAATAAATAAATATGTAAATAAATACATAAATATTATGATTGGTGCACTCCTGGTATGTACAATGTAACAAGATTTAAAGTATCTAGGCAATAATTGGGTAAAATGTGTAAAACGCAATTAAGTACTTAATTGCATATACTGATGAAGGGATACAGAAGCCAGAGGCTGCAGATCAATGTCATGCAGTCCCAGTCAACATCAACAGTGCATTATGTGAGGCACCCATTTCCTCCCTTATAACCAACCTACACTAGATGCACAGCTCTTATGTATATATACACACCACATAGTGATTTAATATATAGTACATCATACAGTATTTTACTATAATAGATTGTTAAATATTCACATGTGACAGTCAACAAGAAAACCAATCAAAACATATCATAAAGTCCTGAAAGTACATTCAAGAGGGAAAAAAAACCAAAACCACCAATCAGACTTTCATTAGAGCCCCAAATAATAACTATACTCTTATTGGCACACGTTATGCTACCTAACCTTTCTTCACCCTTCGATTCATCCTTGATTAGTTCAAAGTAGACGTGTGACAGTGTCCTCACATAAAGGTTATATACCTATCTAAGGGCTCAACCTAAATCCTTAACATCAGCGGTTCTTCCTTAATCTAAGATTATGGACAGTAAGAGCTGTTCTTTTTGACAATGAGTATGTATAGCTGTTTTGCCCCGTTTCTATTGGTCAGTTTGTCATGAAATGTCCTGCTGGAACAAAACATTTATAATGAAATTAATTTATTTGCATTTGTATTAATTTGGCACATTTAATGCAGATTATAAGCATTCTATACTAGTGGTCACTCCATCGCTGGTGGTGACCTCATATGAACCCTCCCTCATTGTTCAAAACAAACTCTCCTGTGGAGCCCATTACTGATAACGGTCACCTCATGTGTCAGAGAGTACTCACTCAGAGAGGAACTGTACACACCTTTCTGACTCAGGTAGCTCATCTGATGTCTCCTGGTGTGTTTGCCCTGGAGTTCCTGCAGAAAGCTGGAGCCGGTGTTGCTCCTGCTCAGCGCCGCCTCTGGCCCGGACGCCTCGGTCGAACTGTCCCAGCTGTCCGCCCCTCTGCGGCCAGGGCTGCTGCAGGTGTCGTACAGCTCTACCAGCAGACGGTCCACGATGGACGAGGCGCTGCGGTCAGCGTGGTACGGCCCATCTCCGACCTCCACCGGCAGAGAGAAGTCAGACGACGAGCGTTTCAGCGCCACATCCTCGTAGCTGTACTGGCAGTGGACCTCAGGCAGAGCGGGTTCTGCACTGCAGCCGTTAGAGCCCCACTGGTGCGACGTAGTGAGCTCGAAAACCCCGCTCTCCTCCTCCCAGCACAAGTCATGATCACATATGTCAACTTCTTTCAGCTCCGTTTCACTGACCTCCACCACGCTGGACATTTCTGCTTCCCCGCCAAACAGTCCGCCTTACTTCACCTGGTCTACGTGTCTTTCATAGCCAGCTGGAGCCTCTAACCTGCCACCTGTTATTCTCTTACCAATGAAACAAGGAACTGGAGTTCCGGGTGCATGTAATTCCTTCAGCTTGTTTGAGCTGCTGCCTTACTTTCCCAGGATCTTGTTTCCTTCCTGCAACAGAGGCGCCCCCCTCCGCAGGAGAGAATGGTGCAGCCCAGTTTACCAAAACTTCAGGCCCACAGCTACAAGTTCATTCAAAGTTTGTTCTTATCAGAAATCCAGCTTGTTCAAGATAAACATAAACATAATTTTATACTTTATTTTATATATTATTATTTATATTACTAGTAAAATTATAGGGCTCCAAGATTTACATTTCAACTTTTACAAAAAAGTAAAAAAAAACAAAAAACAAACATTTTTACTAGTAAGAGATACATTTGCATATGTGTTAGTCTAATTAACTTTAATGAAGAAACTAATGGAATTCCCAGATACAGAAGACAGGATTACCGTTTGGATCAACTTTACTACTGTAGAAATTCAACAGACAAACCCAAAAACATCCATTTCTACTTTTGTACATTTTCTAAAGCATACCGCTGGACCCCCTTAGTGAAGTCTTGGCTCACCTATCTGTAAAGCTGTAGTGATGTTTCTGGTACTCAAGCAGGGTAATGTAAGGTGAAATTGTACCAGGTTGTGGTTATTTTTTCAGATGTATGATCATCAACACTACTTCTAGAACTCATGTAGGTTCACTGCTCATTTGCAATAGCAAATAAAATGACTTAATTTGTGTTGTAAATAGCGCAACTCCTGGTTCCTCTTTTCACAATTCTGCATACATTTGGAATTCCTCTTACAATCAATTAGGGGAAAGCCCAGTTAAAAGCTACACACACACACACACACACACACACACACACAGTATTCGCTCATCTGCCTTCACACGCATATGAACTTGAGTGACATCCCATTCTTAATCCATAGGGTTTAATATGATGCCGGCACACCCTTTACAGCTATGACAGCTTCAACTGTTCTGGGAAGGCTTTCCACAAGGTTTAGGAATGTGTTTATGAGAATGTTTGGCCATTCTTGCACAAGCACAGTTGTGAGGTCAGACACTGACATTGGATGAGAAGGCCTGGCTCGCAGTCTCCGTTCCAATTCATCCCAAAGGTGTTCTATCGGGTTGAGGTCAGGCCAGTCCGGTTCTTCCACACCAAACCTGCTCATCCATGTCTTTACTGACCTCGCTTTGTGCACTGGTATGTAGTCATGTTGGAATAGGAAGGGGCCATCCCCAAACTGGGCCCACAAAGTTGGGAGCATGAACTTGTCCAAAATCTCTCGGTCTGCTGAAGCATTAAGAGTTCTTTTTACTGGAATTAAGGGGCCAAGCCCAACTCCTGAAAAACACCCCCACACCATAATCCCCCCTCCACCAAACTTTACACTCGGCACAATGCAGTCAGACAAGTGCCAACCCACATTCATCCATTGGATTGCCAGACAGAGTAGCATGATTCGTCACTCCACTGCTCTAGAGTCCAGTGGCGGCGTGCTTGACACCACTGCATTCGACGCTCTGCATTGCACTTGGTGATGTTAGACTTGGATGCAGCCATGGAAACCCATTCCATGAAGCTCTCTACGCACTGTTCTTGAGCTAATCTGAAGGCCACATGAAGTTTGGAGGTCTGTAACGATCGACTCTGCAGAAAGTTGGCGACCTCTGCACACTAGGCACCTCAGCATCCACTGACCGCGCGCTGTTGTTTTATGTGGCCTACCACTTCGTGGCTGAGTTGCTGTCGTTCCCAATCGCTTCCACTGTGTTATAATTCCACTGACAGTCAACTGTGGAATATTTAGTAGACAGGAAACTTCATGACTTGAGCTGTGGCCATGGAAGTGATTGGAACATGTGAATTCAATATATATATATATATATACATATACACAATATAGAGTGAGAGTAAGTGAGAACGTATGCGAGAATATTGCTGTTGTCAAAACAAACCTAAACATCTCCAAAAGGGAAACTGTAAATCAATGTAACCAGACGTTTTTCTTTTGGTCTAATTATCCTGAAGTTTACACACAATGTAAAATCAACAGGCCGTTTAACATTACAACAACAAAAATGGACTCACTTGCAGCATTTGATATGTTGTCTTTGCATTAGTTCAATTAAATATGGGGTTTAAATGACTTGCAAATCATAATAATATTATGTAATTTTATATATATGTTTTATAATAATAATATATAAGTATAGTATACAATTTATATAATCAAATAATTTATATGTTATAGTTTTATTATCATTCGCAAATTATTATTATTATTATTATTATTATTAACAACAACAACAACAACAATAATAATAATAACAATAATAATAATAACAAAGTATGATAAATGGCAAGTAAACCTAATAACTCACTACTATTAATAAGAATAACACTACTGGTAATAATAATAATCATTATAAGCCTGTATAATGAGTAATATACTAATAATGCAACCAATAAAATAGAACGCCAACAGATCTAGCCAATCAGCAAAGAGCATAGCCGTCAGCTGACCGGCGCTTCCGCTCTTGCGCAGCACATGACTGAGAAAAACAGAAGTAGCATGAGAAGCCGAGAGCAGAGGGGCTTTCTGAGCTAATTTAGTCATTTTTACACTACCGCTTCTGCACAGAGACCCCCAGAGTACAGCTGTGTGTAGCTTCAATCTGCCTCTGAACATGACGTCGGTTCGGTTACGACGCTCAGTCGCGTTAATGCGTTTGGCTCTAATGTGCGTCACTTTGCTGACTAACTCGGCCGTTGTGGGCAACATCAACATGAACCTGTACCGCAGACCCAACATTGTTCTGATCCTCACCGATGATCTGGACTCCTCCATTGGCGGCATGGTGAGTGGTGTGGTGTGCTCTTCTCCTTCATCCAGATCCTGTGAGGAGGCGTCACCGTGTGATCAGGTCAGCTGGAAGCTCAGATTATGTGCTTTGTTCCACAGATCCCGTTAAACAAAACGAGAACGCTGATCGGAGATGCTGGGATCACTTTCACAAACACGGTAATTCAGAGTTGTTAGATTAAATTTTGATTTTCCTTTTATTCCACTGATCTCCTTAAACTAAGGTGGCTTGGCTGTCCAACTTGGATATTGGATGCTATAGTATAAAACTAGCTCATGTCAGCAGGTAAACCTGGTTGGGCTCACAGGACATAATAGTGATAATCAAGTAACAGTGAACATTTCTGCAAGCCCCATCATATCTGATCAGCTGAAATCCTGTCTGAGCGACTCCTGTAGGATAGCCTTTCAGCTTGTTTACAGTCTTGGAGAACTCCCACCGGTCAGGTTATGAGAGGGCAAATACACCACTTTCTGCATAATTCCATCTATGAGAGGTGATTGTCATTTGGAGTGATTTGATGTGAAACTTGCAGACTCTGATGTTTTATTATGATTTTATTGTGAGTTCTTAACTTGAAACATCTCCAGATTATAGACAAGGCTTCTTCTGTGCTCCTTGTGCCTAATGTGAGCAATGAACAAACTGTGGCCATGTCAAATCTGAATCTCCTGACCTGATGTAGCCCCTCTCGTTATCCTTCAGTTTGTTGCCAGTCCCCTGTGCTGCCCCAGCAGAGCCAGCATACTGACGGGCAAATATCCACACAATCACCATGTGATCAATAACACGCTGGAGGGCAACTGCAGCAGTCAGGCCTGGCAGAAGAGCCAGGAGCCAGTCACCTTCCCAGCGCTCCTGCAGAAATACGGCTACTACCAGACATTTTTCGCTGGGAAGTATCTGAATGAGGTACCGCCATCTTTACTAAGTTCTAGTTAGAAGTATCTGCAGTAGACCGTGATTTTCCCCGATTCTGTTTCAACTTTGATATGCCGCACACACACAAATATGGTGCAGTTATATTGCCACATTTTGTACTATGAAACGCTTCATAGTGTATTATACACATATGCACTTGATGTGACATGACAGTAGATTGATCCATATCATCATCATCATCATCATCATCATCAACAAAATTGTTTCCATATATTGGCATACATGAATTCATTCATCAGAAACCTTTTAGGGATATCTGAGGTAGCTTGGTATACTCACATTAAACAGTCAGAATGGTTGTTGTCTTTGCATACAGCTTGCAGTTTGCATACGGTGCGTATACCAGTGTGCTTAATACAGCACTGGTCATGTGATGTCTTCCGCTGGAGTAGTGTGTGGTTTATAGCCGTAGGTGCAAAAGTTGTACACACCCAGTAATTGGGTAGCAAGTGTGTTTATTTTATTAACAAGACATTGTGATTGTTCAGGGCACCAAGGGCAAATCTTAAGCCAAGGTAGTATTCTTCTAACCAGCTCAAATCAAATTCTACTACCTTTGCTGTAAATATCTTTATTTTATTTATATCTGATATTTACTTTAATGGCGTGCAGAATTTTTCACCTACTGCAGTTGTACTATTGCACAATACTGTATATCTTGTCTCATCACCAGGGGTGTAACGATACACTCGGGATTCTTCGATTCGCTACACTGGGTCCGTGATTCCGTGATTCTTACGATATGCTGAATAAAATCTAAAAGAAGAAAAATCATGACTGTCATTCTTCACAGTGCATTGTCACACCTCCACAATACACACTGTCCATTTTGCATCATATTACAATTTCACAATGCTTTGTCACACTCCTACTCATCACTGTCATATCATTATTATAATCATCATTATAATCATCGTTATATCTTTTTTAATGCATTTTTTTTGACGTCTTTTAAATATGGCCTCTTTCCGTTGTTATATTATTCAGTATTCCTAATATGGCCTCTTTCTTTTAAGGTTTATTATTCAGTATTCCTAATATGGCCTCTTTCCGTTGTTATATTATTCAGTATTCCTAATATGGCCTCTTTCTTTTAAGGTTTATTATTCAGTATTCCTAATATGGCCTCTTTCTTTTAAGGTTTATAATTCAGTATTCCTAATATGACCACTTTCCTTTGAGGCTTATTATTCAGTATTCCTAATATGGCCTCTTTCTTTTAAGGTTTATTAATCAGTATTCCTAATATGACCTCTTTTCCGTTATATTATTCGGTATTCCTAATATGGTCTCTTTCTTTTAGGGTTTATTATTCAGTATTCCTAATATGGCCTCTTTCTTTTAAGGTTTATTAATCAGTATTCCTAATATGGCCTCTTTTCCGTTATATTATTCGGTATTCCTAATATGGTCTCTTTCTTTTAGGGTTTATTATTCAGTATTCCTAATATGGCCTCTTTTCCGTTATATTATTCGGTATTCCTAATATGGTCTCTTTCTTTTAGGGTTTATTATTCAGTATTCCTAATATGACCACTTTCCTTTAAGGCTTATTATTCAGTATTCCTAATATGGCCTCTTTCCGCTAAGTTATATTATTCAATATTCCTAATATGGCCCCTTTCTTTTAAGGTTTATTATTCAGTATCCCCAATATGGCCTCTTTTCCGTTATATTATTGAGTATTCCTAATATGGCCTCTTTCTTTTAAGGCTTATTAATCAGTATTCCTAATATGACCTCTTTTCCGTTATATTATTCAGTATTCCTAATATGGCCTCTTTCTATTAAGGTTTTAATATTTAGTATTCCTAATATGGCCTGTTTTCCGTTATATTATTCGGTATTCCTAATATGGCCTCTTTTCTGTTTTATTATTCAGTATTCCTAATATGGCCTCTTTCTATTAAGGTTTATTATTCAGTATTCCTAATATGGCCTGTTTTCCGTTATATTATTCGGTATTCCTAATATGGCCTCTTTTCCGTTATATTATTCGGTATTCCTAATATGGTCTCTTTCTTTTAAGGTTTATTATTCAGTATTCCTAATATGGCCTCTTTTCCGTTATATTATTCGGTATTCCTAATATGGTCTCTTTCTTTTAAGGTTTATTATTCAGTATTCCTAATATGGCCTCGTTCCATTAGGATTTATAATTCATTTTTCCTTTTGTGTTGTAGTACGGTAACAAACAGGCTGGTGGAGTGGAGCATGTTCCCCCAGGCTGGGACTACTGGTTTGCACTGGTAAGGAAGACAATCACACTGTCATGACACACTATCTGTTTTATCTGTTCTTAATCACAGGAGTAGTTTTGGGATTGTGGGCATATTGTAAATGCATGTCACACGTTGCTTTCCCAGCAGGCTGTTTTTGAACTTTCTTTATTTTTGGTTTTATAAATAGAGTAGCTCAGGCTTTGACGGAGCGCAACAGGGGGAGGAGATGATTGAATGGAAGCAGTGCTAGCTGAAGATCAGGCAGACTATTAATCTTTTCTTTTGCATGAAGACTAGTGGCAGAAACACAGCATTGACTTAAAATAGTTGTTCATTTAGAACCTTGTATAAATAAGCTCATATTTTCCAACTGACTGAAATATGGAAGTACAGTGTGGGATCTTGGTGCTGTCTGGTAAACACAGGGTGTTTTGCTGGCTCTTGGGTTAGCTTAACTGGCAGGTCTATTATTAACCTGAGATGTCCTTGGAAGCAGGAGGGTTTCTGTAGGGGTTTTTTGTGTGCTTGTATGTATGTAGTAGGTTTTGCCTTACATAGTCTGCCCAGTACTCTGAAATAAATGAATGAAATTTAATATTGTCATTCAAAGAGAAGGGTGTTATGAATGTGTAAAGCTATGCTCTGTAAGCCTTATGTCTGTAAATGCACCTATTAATTTCAGTGTCTGCACTTGGTTGTGTTTTATTTTAAGATGTTTATACTAATTTATGCTCCACAGGAGAGAAACTCCAAATACTACAACTACACGTTATCCGTGAATGGCAAAGCACAAAGGCATGGACAGAACTATAGTGAAGACTACCTTACTGATGTTCTAGTAAGTGTGCGGATATAAGCTTTACAGGCCTCATCAGTTACAAAGTCCAATCTCTTATTTACACCTTAATCCTACTTCACACTATCCCAGGCCAACATCTCATTAGACTTCCTTCAGTACAAGTCTAACTACAGGCCATTCTTCATGATGGTGTCTACACCTGCCCCTCACTCTCCCTGGACGGCTGCGCCTCAGTACGAGGGACAGTTTTCTGACGTCAAAGCCCCGAGAGATCCCAACTTTAACATCCATGGAAAGGTACAGAGGTATCTTTACGCTGTGTTTCATCAGTGTCTGGAGGATTTTGTTCTTGCCAGTGTTTTGACCACATGTGCTTCTCTGTTTAGGACAAACACTGGCTAATTCGACAAGCCAAAACTCCAATGACCAACTCCTCTGTGGAATATCTAGACAATGCTTACAGAAAAAGGTGATGTGTGTAGCAGGGCATAGTCTGACTTTTGCCATGATTCACAATTATTTTTAAAGACACATGGAGTACACTCTTCTACTTGCACTGTTTACACAGGGAGAGGGTTAAAATAGACAGAGAATTTGATTTGTGTCAAAATATCATACTTAATATCATTGTAATATGATATAACGTTGTAATAGTTTAACGTTCCAAAATAAATGCAGTTGAATTGCCGCCTTAAGACTGATTCCGTCATGTGTTTTTGTACCTTTGCTATGACTGGTTCTTGCGTGGTGATTTGAAACATTCCCTGGACTTGGACCTGGTGTGGTTTTTTGATAGAGTTGTTTGTTCCCCTAGGTGGCGCACTCTCCTATCCGTAGATGACCTGGTTGAGAAGATGGTGAAGAAACTGGAGGTTCGGGGAGAGCTGGATAACACCTACATCATTTTTACTTCTGACAATGGCTACCATACAGGTACATGAATAAAAAAATATCCAAACTCATCGAGTAAACAGTTTTCTTCCTTTGCCTGCTTTTCTGTAATGTCATTTCTCCTCTTCCTCTCAGGCCAGTTCTCTCTCCCTCTGGACAAGAGGCAGCTGTATGAGTTTGATATCAGGGTTCCATTGCTCGTACGAGGGCCCAACATCAAGCCCAATCAAACCAGCCCGGTAATGGAAACAGGCTTTCATAACTCAACAGTAAATAGCTTTCTTATCATAAGATTTTGTATTTATGTAATGGGCTTGCTGAATTCTTTCACCAGTTACTCGTGGCTAATATAGATTTGGGTCCAACTATCCTGGACATGGCGGGGTACGATGTTAACAAGACCCAGATGGATGGGATGTCCTTTCTGCCGGTTATGGTATGTAATAATGAAAATGACCACCAAGACATGTTAATTCCATGAATCTGTGACAATAATGTATTTGTGTTGTTGACCATCCTTCTTAATGGTGAATGAAATGATGGAAGGCAGTTCTATATGTAGTCCATCTCTGTATGCATACGCTTCAGACCGGGAAAGCAAACAGCAGCACATGGAGGACAGATTTTCTGGTGGAGTACGAGGGAGAAGGACACAATGTTTCAGATCCAGCCTGCCCAATCCTGGGTCCAGGAGTCTCAGTAAGTAACTTGGGCCAACTCTTCTGTAATATAGCTATCCAAATTCGAACTATTGGTTTACTTAATTGAATATTGAAATAAGGCATGTGTAGTTTGTTGGGGAAAAATTGAATTGTATGTGATACTGTCGATTTTAATCATTTTAATATAGCGTACCACAGAACCTCATAGAATGTCAGCAGCTGATGATGCATGTCTGTATTAAATCATATATAACTAAAATTATGGTAATTTACTCATTCAAACAATCAGGTACAGTAACACTCGTGCTACCTTTGTTCATTTGTATTCCTAACAATATAATAATTCCCCAGTGGCACATTGGAATACTATTCATTTAGTTACACCCTTACTCGATAGCAAAACAGTCTCCATCGCATGTGTGTGTAGTTTATGTATTTGTGTATGGTTAAAAGATTACTATGGCCTTTGAGTTACTGTTTTCGCTCTTTAGGAGTGTTTCCCTGATTGTGTATGTGAGGACTCCTATAACAACACCTACGCCTGTGTTCGCACAGTGTCCCAGACTGCCAACCTACAGTACTGTGAGTTTGACGATAATGAGGTAAGCATCACCAAAGTGCTATAATCCCGATTTTTATTATTTTTATTATTATTCCAACTACAAAGCTAGATTGTCAGTACCCTCCATTTCTGATGTAGGCAAAGTGAACGCATGAATCCCACTAGCACACATGCTTCTTATTAAACAAGTTGCAACATATATAGCATTGACTCTTTAATGGGCCAAACTGGCATTTTAAATTTGCAAATGAAAGATTAGTTGCCTGTTTTAGTAACATGATGTCAGATCTTGGATAGTTCCAGGCATGCATCTCTGGTTTGAATGTTGAGGTTTGATTACTGGCCTTTACAAAACCTTCCACAGCCCATTTCCTAATACCTCTCCCACCTGTAGGTGTTTGTGGAGGTCTATAACTTGACAGCAGACCCCTTCCAGCTCACTAATATCGCCAAAACCATCGACCAGGAGGTCCTGGAGAAGATGAATCATCGCCTGATGATGCTGCAGTCATGCTCAGGACAGTCCTGTAGAACCCCTGGGGTCTATGACTCACGGTTTGTGCTCCTTTACCTCCTGAGCAGTAGAGCCTGTTTACCTAAAATGAACTCTTGACACAATATCTGAATAACAATATCAAAAACTATTTATTTTTGTTTCACACCCTCAGATTGGTCAACCATAAACAATTCTGGGATTGGTTGAGGGCTCATTTGCATATTGTAGCCTTTTTCAATATTGCAATAACAAATCTAAAATGTACTAGCTGTACTGTATAGTACATGTTTTTTGTTCTGTCCACTTCCATCAAGGAATGTCAATGTCTGTGCACCTCATTGTCACGTTACATTAGTGATTAAACCATTTTCTGATTTTGTTTCCACTTCCAGGTTCAAGTTTGACCCTCGCCTGATGTTCAGCAGCTTGAGTCCACACATAAGCAGACTGCGGCAGACGCTAAAGTAAAGGGAGAAGGGCCCCTAAAAAAGCCTGCCCTGTTGTTGCCTTTGTGTCCTGATCATTCCCTCAAGAACATGCCAGCCTTTCCACAGTCTCTATAAAGGATGAGGTCATGAGGGGTCACTAAAGCAGGGGGAGCAGTACCTCGCCCCACTTTAACCACTTTCTGAGAGGGTTCCCCTGTTCAGCCATGTCTGAGACAGGACGACTTCTCTCCGTCTCATTTGATTTGTTTCCCTTTTAATTAATATTCATTTTGCATTTGAGATTAACAACCTAACCCGTAGGGCGGAAGTAGGCAGGGATGGGAAGTTGGGACTTAAGTTCATCAGTGTTTGTTTGGTTTGTTTGTTTTTATGTTTTAAACATGAAAGATCACTTGACATTCGAGCTTTCTTGTATCATCCAAGCAGATACATATCAATTTACGGTCCATACCTGTTTAGTTTTAGACTTCTATTTCAAATATTCCGTTTACAAAACAAAATAACATAATAGTAGGTAATGATTTACATCATCTTATCTACCCAAATATTTGTAGGCCTTAAATTTTTACCATTTTTGACACATTTGATGCAAAAGGAGCTTTTTGCTGAAAGTAATCAAAGCCAAAGTCTGAATCGCAGTGTTTTTATCATGTTATTTTTAGTGATTGTTGGCTACGTACTCGTAAAAATAAAGGTGCCAAGGGTTGTGTGGAGCTGATGCAAAGAAGAACCACATGTAGTTCCCATAAACAATCTTTTCAGTTCTCTCAAAGAAGCATTTTTGTAAATGAGTCTAAAGAAGCTTTAAAAGTTGAAAGGATCTCCGTATAATGTTACTAGTTAATAAAACCATAGATCCAGGCCAAGAACCTCACAGGAACCTTTATTTTTAAGAGTGTAGATGGTGGTAATCTTCAGATATATCACTACTGTTCCTGATGGATATATCAAAGCAAATGGTCGTGAGTAGCCAGACAAAACATTTTTGAGGCGATACACTACAGTCTTAAGTGCACTGTATGGCCAAAAGTATGTGGACGCCACTTTTAACTGTTCAGATCAGGTGTTTCGGCCACACCCAGTGTCAACATGCGTAAAAACTCGAAGCACATTGACGTGCAATCTCCATAGACAAACATGGCATTAGAAAGGGTCATTTTGAAGAGCTCAGTGACTTTAAATGTGGTAGTATCACAGGATGTTACTTTTGCTACAAGTCAGCTTGTGAAACTTCTTCCTTGCTCGATCTGCCCTGGGAGAAGGAGCAACAACAGCTCATTCCAGATGCAGTAGACACTCAGTGGTGCAAAAAATCACCTATTGCATCGCTCCTGTAGAGTCCACACTGCATCTAGAAGCAACATCAGCACAAGAGCTGTTTGTCAGGAGGTCATTAAATAGGTTTCCATGGCTGAGATGCTGCAAACGAGCCTAAGATCACAATGGCAAGCCTCAACTGGAGTGGTATAAAGCACTCTGCCACTGGACTTTGCAGCAGTGAAATCATGTTCTCTGGCATGATGAATGATGCTCCATTAGCGCCATTCAGGCATTCCTATGAAGGAGTCTGGGTTTAGTGGATGCCAAGAGAACATTACTTCCAGACATGCACAGTGCCAACAGTAAACTTTGGTGGAAGAGAGATGATGGCCTGGGGATATTTTACAGGGTTTGGGGTCGATCCCTTAATTCCAGTAATGTTAAAACAGCATGCAGACATTTTGGTTGGCTACTTGCTTCTACTGTTGTTGCAACAGGTTAGGGAGGCAGGACTATGCCCTTGTGCACAAGGCAAGGTCCACAAAATTACTGTTTGACAAGTCTGCTATGGAGGAACTCCAGTGGCCTGGATAGAGCCCTGAAGTTCACCCTCCTGAACACCTTTGGAATTAATAGGAGCCAGGCTTTCTTGTCCAACCTCCCTGACCTCCCAAACAGTCTTTTGACTGAATGGGCACAAATTCCCGTAAACATACTCCAAAATCTTGTGGAAAGCGTTTTCAGAAGCATGGGGGCAGTCATAGCCACAGGACAGAATGTCCAACAATGACGTGATGGTCAGGTCTCCACATACTTTTGGCCATACAGTGTACAGGACTGCCTTCCTTTTACTGTCACCTTTAAAAGGGGTCTCTGGAGAGTAGACACCTGCTACATAGTGGGGAAATCTATGACAAGATTTTCCTACTGTGAAGATCACATACAACCGTCTAGTTCCGTTATGAATGGCTCGAATGTACAAAATCACAGTAAAGCACTCGGTCACAAAACAGCCCATGTATTTCGTTTTTCTCCACCTACTGAAACAATGTGAATGACTCTTTTTATTCAAAGAAATTACTATTTTACTATGAGGGAAACAGGGGATATGTGAAGCTGTGTTGCTGAAGATGTGAGCAACAGGAGCCTCACTAAATGAGGGATCTTTTTCCACTGTGGACTGCAACATGTAGAAAACTGTGTTGATGATGTGATAATGTTGCATATCATATCATCATCTTAGGCTGATTTAAAACATGGACACAATTACTGTTTTTGTTGCCTTTAGTCCGTGTAAAAACAGTAGGAATCATTTATGTTAATTCCATCTATACGTGATAACCAACAAAAAAAAACAGTCTTTGCAATACTTTCTTTCACTGAGGCACTTTCCAATCTGTGATGAAAACATTCAGTATTTTGTTTTGCACATAATTCCAGCTTTTCTTTGTGATTGTGAGTATTTTTTTTTCCCTGTAGGTTATGTATACATTTCTGGCTTGTGAGTTTGATCAATAAAAACAATGTGAACGCACAGTTTCCTGCTTTCAAAAAATAGGACGCCCTGCCCTCCCCCCCACACACCTTGAACTGAATTATTTATTTGAAGGGAGCATATAATTGAAAAACACTTTTTTCCTCACCTCTTTTTGGAATCACTGTTTGATATTAAGTACCCATTGTTGAACTTTACAGTCTGTACGGTTCATATACAGAAAGTACACCTCAAAAACAGTCCTTCTTAAATTCACTGTTTTAGTAATCTTATGAAAAAAACTTTTTTTGTTGTTGTTTTTCATGTATCTACGTATTTAGCCTATGGCCAATTAGACTTTTCAAAGGAAATAGTAGTAAGTAACCAGTCAAAACATTTTTGAGGTGATGCACTGCAGTCTTAAAGTATACTAAGTGGCCACAAGTATGTGGACAGCCCTCCTAACTATTCAGTTCAGGTGTTTCGGCCACATCCAGTGTTAATAGGTGTATAAATTCAAACACTTAGACGTGCAATCTCATAGACAAACATTGCATTAGAAAAGGTCCTACTGAAGTGGCTTTAAATTTAGTACTATCACAGGTGTGTTATTTTTGATACAAGGTCAGTTTGTGAAATTTCTTCCCTGCTCCGTCTGCCCTGGGAGAAAACCAATGTGAATAATTTTTTTTCATATATCTACTTATTCAGCCAACAGCCCCACCTATTCGAACGTTATAGAGTGTTTCAGGCAGGACTGTTTTTGGGAACAAAGAACAATACAAGCCAATCACAACACAGGTCATATAATCAAAACAGTTTTGAGGTGATGCACTACAGTCTGAAAGTATACTAAGTGGCCAAAAGTATGTGGACAGCCCTCTTAACTATGCAGTTCAGGTAGTACAATACTTCAGTCTTGAAGGCACGGTAACAAAAAAGCAGTTTAATTCTATCCAGAGTGTTTTTGGCAAATAAAACCATATGAACTTCCTAAGTGGATCTCCGTATAGAAAATAAAATGAAAGAAAGTTGCAGTATAGGGTCCATTTTAACTATAAGAAAGCTCTGACAGACAATTTATGGTACTGCTATTGTTAGCTAGCACCACAGCTGTGTTTATAAGCCTCTATACTAGCGACTAGCAGTCAGGATCTGTTGAGTGTCATGGGGATTCCAATTCCCTATAGTGCGATATGACGCTGTAACAATGAGATGAGGCTGAGTGAAGTGATGCTTCACTACAGAATATTATAGAACAAAGAACAACATATTAAATGCTAGTTTATCACTAGAATGTCTCTTTAACACTACACAGTATAATATGTGCCAAACAAAATGACTGAAATATGTGGGAATGGAGAAAGTATAAAATAAAATGTTTTTTGTGTTAGTGTCTAATCACTAGTGGCCAGAAGCCTTGTAAAATGGTCATAAATGTGTGAGTGGTCGGTAATGCTTATGTGCGTTACGAAAGTAAGTTACGTTTTAGTAAGTAGTACGTTTCATGCTTGAAGCATCAGTTTATCAGTGAAGCAGCTCAAATAATCCATAGTACAGGAGCTGCTTTCCGCTAGTTCTTCCCTTTTCATATGTTAAACTACTGTTCCAGTTAGCAGTAAGTGACTACAGAGCAGTGAATCATAATAAACCCTAGACCACTTACTCCAAGTCAACACCGCAGGTGCAAATATTGAAGTTTCTCACAAGGCAGCAGCACATTATTCAAATACCAATAGGAGCTCGTCTCTAAGGCAGGGTCTCTGCTATGTTTGGGCAGTATTCGGCCTTCCCTGGGTCCTACAGCCTACTGCTTGTGTATTGTTGGCCTTATAGACAAATTAAAAAATGCCATGTATGTTGTTGTTATCTATACAGTGCTCAATCTATAGCTACTGTTCAGTAACTGTAATTCATACTTCTTAGACTCATATGTATGCTTGTGCGTGGTGTCACATTCCAGTATGAAGGAACTTCTCCTGTTTTTGTAAATGCACCAGATAACAACATACATACTGAGAGTGTGATGCCCCTTGTTTACCAGCACGAGCTGGCCTTTAGCTCCACTGCTCCAGAACTGCCAGAAAGGGCAAATCAGTGCTGCCCAGATAGTACAGTTCCCTCTGCTGGAAGACGTCACTAACGGCCCAGGTCAAGGTGCCTGTGGGGTCATGCAGGCTATCCAGCAGCTCTCCGTCAGGCCCTAGCTCCAGCAGCAGACCATATGAGGGCAGCAGGGCGTCATACCAGCGCAGAGGAATGATCTAACACAGACACAGATTTTTAACAGATAAGCATACAAAAATATCATATTTAAAATCGAGTATGGAAGGCACTAACTCTACATTGTAACATATTGTATTCATCAAGCTTGGAATCAATATGGCTTGCCTTTAAGCTAGGCTTTCCGTGCGGGTCGTAAATGTCAAAACTCAGAAAACAGAAAAAACATGTCAATAACAGCATAATACTAGCTTCCATCTCCAGGGGATTCTAGTAGTCTTGTTAGCACCAAGCTAATGGCAATTCACATGAACATATCTTTGGCTGGTCTACATTTAACACAGCCCTTTCCATTTCTAAACACTGACACATCAGTCAGGCAACCACTCACTAGAGCAGTGGTCCCCAACCCTGGTTCTGGAGTACCTCTAGACTTACACAGTGTAGTGTTTGCCCTACTCCCAACACACCTGATTTAACTGATCTAGTCAATTACCAACTATGTTGAGCTGAAGGAGGTTTGTTAGAACCGGAAAGCACAAAAACACATCATGCCGTATACGGATTACTGTAACATTACTGTAACTGGAGGTATTAACAGGGCTCAGTACAGAGTAGAAATAGAACAGGGAACAAACAGAGCCTGGTAGTGGTGCCTAAATCATTACCCAAGTAAAAGTTTGATACTCAGGTAAAACTGGCACAAGTAAAAGTTAAAATGCCTTTGTATATACCAATTTGGGTAAATGTGCAGAAGTATCAGGTCAAAAGCACTACTCAAGTACTGAGTAACTTTCAGAACTGCAGTGGAGCTTCTTAGTAAATCCAGCATCTATCAGCACAGGAAGTGAAGTCTGTACGGCTCGATTCCTCTATGTTTCTTATTATATTGGTATAAAATAAAATGCTAAAGCTCCAAAGTCAGAGATGTGAGCAATCACTAAACAGTACAGATGTTGGCAACAATAAAGCACAATGAAATAAACGCAAAAAGGAAATTAGTGACTAAATGTCTGAAACGTAAAAGAGTAAAAAACAGATTCCTCAGGTAGAAGTAAAAGTATGTCTATTAGAAAATACTCAGCAGAGAACAAACCCATCCATGTTTTACTGAAGTACATGTGCTTGAGTAAATCTAAGTAGTTACTACCCACCTCTGGTAACAAACGTACAATACTTTTCACATAGCATATTGGAAAAAGGATGAAATCGCTTTCAGTATTTTTCCAGATTAAAACCGTATTTGATAATGTGTGTAATACTGTGCTGAGTACAAGTTCCTGCTATTGCTACAGCAGGTTAGCTTACCCAGCCAAATATTATACTGTCTTAGGCCCAATCCCATTTCACCCCTTGCCCCTAACACTTAGCCCTACCCCTCCGTGTTCACGTCTAGAGGTAGGGTTGTCCCGATTGTTGTTAAGATGGAGGGGTAGGGCGAAGTGTTAGGGCTACATGGCCCTTGAAACGGACATTTTTCAGAGGCACACTCCAAACAGAGTGTCATGAGAAAATTCCCAGAATGCCCTGCGAATCATCTGCCAGATGGCTGCACAAGCGACCAAAGAGACACATAAATGTATTTTCTCTGTTAAAAGCCGCTGTATTGTAAGATAACCACTGTAGTAGTGTTTTATGGTCATTTTCTTCATAACACGCATAAAAATCGCTAGTAATACGCTGATGTCTCAGTCGCTACCTAGTGAAATTTCCCGTTCCACCTTAAATGGTGCAGCAGTTACGTTCTGATACCTGAGGTTGCTGCACCATTTAAGGTGGAATGGGGAAATTCGATCATGAAGCTGGCGATTAAAAAGCTAAGTTCAGCTTCATATCACCGAAGAATTCTTGGTGGCGATAATAAATAACTGTCATCCCCCTCTTTGAAGGCATATGATGCCCTAAATGTATTTAAGCAGTGAGGAGCTGAACTTTATCCTCCTCTGCGATCACTGCAGACTGGCAGGGTCGCCTACAGAGCACCGCTAGCAGCCTGTTAATGAAGTAATGTGGTTTTTTGTTTGTGTTCTTTTTTGTTCTGTCACTCGTTAGATTGGTTAATGTGATGTGAATCGCGAGTGGTAAAAATAAGAAATGGGATTGGGCCTTAATGTTACCTCACACTTTTTTCCCTATCAGTTTGCCACCCCCTAAAATTAGCTGGGACTAACCTGGCCAACCTAATGAACAGATTCTGGCTATTCTGCAAATGAATCTGATGATTGCTAGCATGACAGCTTGATGAAGGACGTGTCTTCTGAGGATGTAAGAGAGTTATCTACTACTGTCATCATATCTTCATCCATTTCTGCATATGTAAAAATACGTAGACTTTGCATCTGAGACCTAAACATTGCGCTGGACATTCTTTTTGAGCCAGTGCATGTGTTGTTAATATGTAAAGATATTTGGAATTGTTCATATTATATGCTAATTATATGATAATTCATATTACAGGGTGATTTGCAGAATTGCACACATGCTATATTTTAGCATGTTTTTTCTTCCTGACACAGTGATCTTCGTAACCTAGTGCAATTTTAAATGCCTTTAGATATGGTAACCACTTCACCTAGACAAGGCTTTCTGGATGTTCATTTAGTCATGGATGTCACCATTCTCATGGCTCTAACACATTCTCAATTATTGTAGGATCAGCTACTGATGTGTTCCCCTTACTGACCTTTACCACAAAGCGCTTGAGCGCAGGATAGGGTCCGAGAAGGTCTAGGAAAGGTGGAAGAAGTCGGCCGCGGAAGCGGACAGTATTGATGCCCACAAGGAATGTGCCACGGTCACTGACCCGGATGTTGTCCGGATAGCCAACCATGTTGTTCAGGACAATCTCCTTTGTGCCAGCTTTAGGTCCCTTCAGCCAGAACCTACAAGAAAAGAAGAGAGAGGGGATATTTCACTCTATAATCAGTTCACAATCAATCAATCAATCAATCAATCAATCAATCTCGACGTCTTCCATATATTTCTTCAAGCAATATTATAAGAACAAATACTACTCTTGTGCCCCATGAGGCTTAATTGTGAGAACTTTCAGCATAAAAAGACAATATGTCAATGCTAACAACGTTGTAACATGATATAATGTTGTAAAATGACATAAGTATTTATGGCCAAAAAGGAATAAATACTTGAATATATATATATATATATATATATATATTGGGTTGCTTGAATGCTTGTGTGCCAATGTAATCAATATTGACAGAAACTTGCACTTGCACAACAGAAAGCCTTTAGAGGATTCCATTTATACCCTAGATACAATTATTTCCTCTAATAAAAGTAATTTCATGTTTTAAAACCATATCATTACATGCTGTAATAATCCTCTTTGCTGCTAAGGACCCTGATATTTTCACCATGTTTTGTTAGCCCCAAACTAGCCGGGTTAACTTGAAGCTATATTGGATTTTAATGTCGGTGCTATTTAAGTCCAGCTGGTATTTCATCATCTGGCTGGATTTAACTAGAGCTGTGTACTGGCAAGAACCTGATGATACAATATGTATCACAATATGAGCAAGGCACCTAACCCCCAACTGCTCCGCAGGCGCTGTGGGTAGGGCTGCCCACTGCTCTGGGCAAGTGTGCTTACTGCCCCCTAGTGTGTGTGTTCACTAACATGCGTGTGTTTATGGGTGTTTCACTTTACGGATGGGTTAAAGAAGACAATTGGCTCTAAATGATACTTGTTTACAGTGGACTGGAAGTGTAAAGGTGAAGATACTGTTATCTAGCATTCGAGGGATTAAACGCAGCACAAAATCAACCACTGTCTGTCACAAATTTGTTGATTGTAAACTCGATACTGTGTTTTTGAGAATCGATACAAAACATAATATTGTGATGTTTTATAGTTCTAATATTTTCTTACACCCCTAAATATAACGCCCTCAACTAGGCTTTTTTAAGGAGTCATTATGAAACACTTAAAACGTTTATGCTTGTAGAATTTTTCAGGACGCACATTTATCTTCATTCACCTGTAGCGACAACTGATAACTGCATGTTGTGGCAGAATGTCTCAGAAACATTTAGCCAGATAAAATCTCATAAAACAATAACCAGATAATGTTAGGAGCATTTTCTTTTACTTTGCTGAAAATGCAGTAATGAACAACACTTCCCCTCCCAACTGGATATTTCAGCCATAATCTCATATACAGTAGTCATGTGAAAAGGCTGATATACAAATATTTAACTACATAAACCTGACAGGAGGTGAGAAAGCATTGTACTTAAACATTTCAGCCTAAAACTGGTGTTGAATATGTTATTTGCCGTGTTGTGCAGTGTTCTGTAACACAGCATTATATCCCCAGCCTCAGTGGTTTGAGAGAATTCACAATTTTGTATCAAATGTTTTCATTCATCAACACTTCTGCACTACAATACCCAGCATGCCTTAAGAAATACCACATACAATCACTGCTACTGTACAACCATTGCTAGCCTGGTTATTTAGCTACAGGCTAAGAAATACAACCAAGCCAGTGTGAGCGTCACTCAGTCACCAGTTTTATCTTTATGCAGCAAACAAAATGGACACCAGTTTTTTTCACCTCTTCAGCCAAAGAAAAGAAGCCAAACTGTGGTCAGTGGACAGCCAGGTAGCTAGATTGCTAACATTAGCTTTTAGCTTGTTGTAATCTGTTCCCCACTGGAATGATGATTTAAACTCGTTACCACAATTAAACAGCTGCAAAAGGTTATCCAGCAGGATTGAGAGCTATCAGGCTTGCTTTTTGATGATTGAGATCAATCAATTAATCAATCAATCATTCAATCAAAAAGTCCATACTTTAAATATCATCCCAAAATAGCTGTGGTTTCTCAAATGTCATTCATACCTTCATGAACACACCACCGAAAACAAGTTAGAGTCTGCTGTGGCACAGCTGTACGACATGAGTTGGCATGCTTACAGAATGTGTTATTTTGGCCGGAGTGTCTCTTTACCAGTTAAGGAACTTGGAAAATAACTGCCATTCTGAATCAGAGATAACTTAAAGGGCACATTCACTTTACATGTGCAACACTGATTCACAAATGTTCCTCAGAGTGTTTCTCAAAGGCTTTGTAATGCAAAGTGTGACTAAACCTGTCATTACCTGCTAATGCGGCCGACGCTGGTCTCAGCCAGCAGCAGAAAATCCTCATCAGTGGAGAATGCAAAGCCATTGGGCATGTAAAGAGAATCCACCAAGGTCTGAACACGGCCTGACTCAGGATCATAGGAGAGGAGGCGGCCCAGGTGGTTGGTTTCTAGCACCTACGGGAGAAACTGTGCCTTGTTTAAAGACGATGTTCGAAATAAGTAAATTACAGAAAATGTAGTAACAATCTATGGGAAAGATTTCAATTTCAAAGAACATACCAACACATTAAAAGATCATTTAAGAGGAAGGTTCTCATTATCAGACACATTATGGGAACAATGATCACTGTAAAATCAGACTGTGGCATGAAGCTGCAAAAACAGAAGAAAATATCGGGGCAGTACCTTTTCATTCCCAAAGACTGTCTAAGAACACAATGTGGCAAATTAGCGATATGATGTGGGAAGATCACTTGCAAGCATACACTATTTTTCTATATCTGATTAAACATTCATTCTGTATCAATAATACTTGCATGAAGCCAGCCTTTATTTTAAAATTAGACCAGGGTCTGTTATTGGCCGATTTTAATCAAGTAGCTGTAGTGCTCTTTATCAACCACAAGGTGGTAGCACCAGTCATGGACTTGCCATAGCAGCTGAGACAGAGTTGATGGAAATGACTGCTTATTTCTTTGAGACTGGTAACAGGCTATTGTTCAACGGCCCAGTAAAATGGTGGGATTGATGTTAGTGTCTATGTAACAGGTAGCACAAAACACCACAAAGCAGTTCTGGCACCTTCACTGTCAAGGGAATCGGAAAGAAGGAGTCTTTGGCTCAGATTTGGTTCAGAATTTGTGGTTTGCTGTAATTCCTCCACACTGACCTCGTAACGAACATGCCGTCTGCCCCATCTGCTGCTGGAGTCCGTGAAGAACACAGTTCCGTTTTTAGAAATCTCCAGCCCATTCAGAAAGCCAAAGGGTATCCCATCAGCACCTTAGATAAGGAATATATTAATGTTATGATGTTATATTGCTACTATACTGGTCATCTAATACAGTCATGCTGATTTATTATCAGGTCAGGAGTCCAAAGATACTGTACCTTTAGAAATAGGTCAATCATTTTGACTGGAAATACAAATGTCTAAATGAAAGGGGGAATTCCTCAGATTTTTCCAAATTTATATATATAATAACACATTGAATTCACTGTCCTTCAGTGTGGTTTGATGTGAAGTGGGGCTTCATGGAGAAACACGCTGACTCTAGATCTCCACAATGGAAATACAGCTGTTTTATTCAGTATCCAAAACCACTAGTGATCCTAAACACGTCTTCATATATGTAATGCTGATGATGGTAAGACAGTATAAACTGGCAATAATAATAAAATAAGTTTTATATGAGGATGATTACACCCTGTATGTACCCCTCCAACATAAGTGGATTTTTTAAAATGCGCTTTAAGCCAAAGCCTTAACCTGATCTCCAAGCATATTCATAACCATTTCATGTGATAGCTTTCCGAGAGGGAGCTTTTTGGAGGCACTGAGCGGATTCAGCAGATGTCTGGTTCATATCACCACCACTGTGAACAATTCCGCCTTATCACCTTTTCACATCAAACCACTCCAACTGTCTATTGACTTCTATTTTAAGCATTGTGTTTTCAGTTACTGATGCAGCAGAAGTAGATTAGGTCAAAACCTTCTGGTGTATCCCTTTAAAGGGCCCATATCCTATTTTTATAATTATAATTAAATAAATACGTAGTTATAATATATAATAACTTAATTAGACAACAACTCTAATTATATTGCCACATGTGGTATTATGCACTTAAAACGGTCATAATTCATTTTTATGTGAGCATTTCCCAACTTCACTTTGAAACACGTTTTACAACCTCAGTGTGAATGGGCAGGGATAAACTGCTGTGGGCTGAAAAAGTGGATATATGTAAATGTGCTGGTTTTGTGACATCACAAAAACAGTGAATTCAGAAAGGGTCATTGTTGCAACTTACTTTCCTTACTGTATGGACTGGGGAGCGAAGGATACAATTTGAAACTACATATTTCATCAAACTCTTATTTAAAAAAAGAGCGAGGACAGATAATTCAGTTTTTGATGATAAGGGTCCCTTAAGGCTTAAGCTTAACCTTCTTTGCTGGAATGGAGCAGGGTCTTCTCTCCTGTCCAGGGGTCCACCTTAAACAGACCGAGGTAGGAGTCGGCCACTATAAGCTGTCCATGGCGGTCCAGCCGCAGCCCATGTGGACGTCCACACACAGGCTCATACTCTGTGCTCGTGCCTGTAGAGATCAGAACGAACATGAGCAGACATGAGGAATTTAGGAAGACAGTAAGTACCTACACTCAATGAGCTAGAGAAGAAATGATCATATCTATAACCAGAGAGGCTATCTCATCGATATATGTGCTATATTTTCTATTTAGGATGTTTTGCACATAAATAGAAACTGAAATTTGACCCTTGGCCTTAATTTAATCAGGATGAAAACATCAGAATAGTTTCAGTTCAAACTCAGAGCACTGAAAATCATAAATTACTAGACCATTGTGATCTTGTTGCCCCGCAGATCCTGCACTGTACTAACAGTGTGGAGGCTGCACTTCTCTTTGGCAGGAAGATCTGCTGTTTGTGTTGTCAGGTTTTAAACCTGCTGTATACCTCTTTAACTGGAAAAGAAGAGGAGAAAATAGAGCTTTTGTTTCCGGGTAAACTGGTTCGGAGGGTCGGAGTGGTGAGTTCATCAAACACGTTATGCCTTCATGGTTTACCAGCCTCTTATTGTACATTTTGCACTGGGCATTTTTTTTTCCATCCCATAATTTTTTAAGTGCCCCCCCATATGAGTTCTAATGTAGCTCTGCTTCTTTACCTTCAGTAGTGACATGGAAAGCAAGTGCAGATTTTTTTCTAATTCCATAATTAACTGCTCTACCTAAAGCAGGATTGCTCTAAGTGTGGCCTGCTGGCCAAAGTGGCCCACTAGAAAGTTACCGTAACCCCACACCCTCACCCAACAGAAAGAACATGTGCAGTATTTTTATACAGTTTAATAAAATCTTATTTTCTTTTTATTCTAGCAACACAATATATACATAAGGTCACCTGACTAAAAATTAGTCACCTTGTGTGTTAAAGGTGGTAGTAACTTCGGGCATCCACCAAATCTGGCCTAACTAAAACCATTCTTTGATGCAAGAGTGGCTGAACACCGATGTCGCCTACTTCCAGAAACTTGTCCAGTCCATGCCAAAAAGGAACTGCAGCTGTTATTCATGCTCGTGGAGGTATTACACGCTATCCGTCACAGGTGACTAATTTTTCATCTGCTGAGCTAATTATTTTTAGAAAATTTAGATTTAAAAATATTTGAAATCTATATGAATATTGTTTTGTCTTTTTTGGCCCTCAGTCCACCACAAACACTGCACTTTGACCCATAAAGACCAAAAGCTTGGGCAGTTTTGACTGCTGATTAAATTGAATGTAAATTCTTTGTGGCTCAAAAAAAGACTAAAAAGAGAGATGTAAAAAACGAATACTAACTATTGAATACTAACTATTGAAATATTTCAATGGTCCATGGTAACCGACTGTATGGTACAGATGTGCCCAGATAAAGCAGAGGTTGAAAAATGCTCAAGTATTCATTCAAGCTGTAGTGAAGACATCTCCGTTGGAGTCTTCTTTGAACTGTCAAGCCTTTCACATAACAAGTGGGTCTTTGTAAACCACAAAGCCTTGTCTAAAGCACTTTGACAGGAAGATACAGGGGCTGCACAGGGTTTAAGACACTCCTTCAGCCTACACTCTTTTATCCAGGATCCTGGATACACGCCTTGACAACAAATGTTGGAGTGCCATGTACAAAAAGGCCAGCTAAACTAAGTCCTACAGCCATGGCTGGGACTGCATACGATTTAACATGAAGTCTCTTTTAAAGTGAACACAAGTGGGGTTTGCTCTTAAAAGTTCTTAAAAGAAGCCTCCAGTTCTGTATGACAGCGAGAACTCTTACCACATTCTGGAAGGTTCTGGCCCATCTGAGTGATGAAAGTGAGGGTTTCATTGGTGATTCTCCAAAGCCTCCCATCAACCGTGCCTGTGTACACATTCCCTGACGAGAGAAGGTCATGCAGTGTTGGACGATGCACCGAAATGTACGTCTTTAAATTCTACAACACGATAAACAAATTCAATACTCCTGCTTTCAATTCCTTATTTAGGTGCATGTGGGCAAATCAACAAGCCGGTTAACCTCAAAAACAAGACACAACACAGCAGTCTGAAAGAGAGAGGATACAGTCGGCACCAACACAACCCTGCGTTCACATGGCTACATACATTCTGATGAAGCCTGTATTGTTCACTCATCTAGCCAGAAAATAATGCACTGCTTTTTAAACGGTTACTTTAGGGTCAAATTTCAGCAAATACAACAAATGCAATTAATCATGATTACACACACACAAATTACACAGTTAATTATGTTAATCATTTCACAGCCCTGTATTCTATGCTTGATATTGTACTAAAAGTCAAACTTCTGGTCAACTGTAGGGCAGACAACTGTAGGGCACATGAAATGCACACAGTCACCCACACACAGCAATTACCATTCTGGTCTGCCGTGAAAGACTCTGGCCCTTTCAGCTGTCCAGCAAAAAGCCTTCGGCCTCTTTGTAGCCTCGTGTTGACCGCCAGAGGACCCTCCAGAACTGGCGGTGGTCCCTCAAATCTAAAGCAAGTGAATACAGAACAAAGCACTGAGCTAAAATGCTATATTTCAGACCCTGTCTAAATAGCCCCCTATGTCTTGATGTAGGCGTTCCCTTGAGCAGCTTATTGAGAAGCCACATGAGATACACTCCTCACATGCTGAACACTTGAAACAACAGCAACGAAAAAACGTCCACCTTCTCACAAGACAACCAACTGCAATTGTAAAGGAACAATTTCTAAGACTGTTAGTTTCAAATACTCCAAAATGAACTAAAGTTATTAACAAAGTGTGAGGAAATAACAGTTTTGACAGGATCTACTGAATATATATCTACTGATGTCAGCATGAATATCTACTGAAGTTAGCATGCTAACCTGATAGCCTCGACCCATCATGTCTTGTAGTACCACTTTGTACCTGACGGTAATGGCGGTAATGAGTCACTGTAGTCGTGTCAAATCAGTCCAGCATGAGAGGATGAAGACGTAGTGCTGCTACGCCGACAGTGTATTCTAACCTCTTATCAACCATGTTAAAGATTCCTGGTTAGATCATTTAAGGTCAGGTAGCCAATGAAAAGAACAGCAAACCCAACAATGCCTGAAGCTCTTGGCAAGTGACCACCGTAACGAGCTCTAGGCGAGAATCCACATACAGCAGTAAACAAACAAAAAAAATTACAGAAACAGAAACTAAACAGGAGACGCTCTCGGCGAGAAAAGGGATGAAGTGTGATGATGAACTTGCAAAGTTTCTTCTAGTTGTGTCATATCAGTCCCGTAAAGGCACAGTAATGATAACAACCTGCGTAACTCTAAGGCTGGTAATGAGTCACTGTAGTGGTGTCAAATCAGTCATGGGAGGATGAAAAAGCAGCACTGCTGCCCGACAGGTTTATGACTTTCTTATTTTCTCCCTTATTGTGAATTTGAGTTCACGTTTGATTCATGATGAGTCACTGTAGTCGTGTCAAATCAGTCAAGCATGAGAGAATGAAAAAGTAGCACTGCTATGCTGACAGTGTATTCTAACCTCGTCAATCATGTTAAAGATTCCTGGTTAGATCATTTAAGGTCAGGGAGCCAATGAAAAGAACAGCAAACCCAACAATGCCTGAAGCTCTTGGCAAGCAACCATTATAATGACCACAGCTACCCGCCGTAGGTGAGAATCCACATACAGCAGTAAACAAAAAGGACAGATATAAAACAGAAACCAAACAGGAGACACTCTTAGCGAGTAAAGGGATGAAGTTTGATGGTGGACTTGCAAAGCTTCTTCTAGGCTGGTCAGAACTGAAGGAGGGGGAGGAAGGACTGTGCATCTTCTGGTGATATGTTTTGTGTTCTGCATGGGACTGATTGTTCAATCCCACTCCCACCCGCTCCTGCTAGGATTCATCCAGCAACACTGTCCTGCTTCCGCATAAATCACATTCAATATCTGACATACTGTATTCACAAATTCATTATTCATGACCATCATTTGTCAGACTCGTCTATACTGCTTTACAACTATTTAGAATGAATTTATGATTTTCTCGCCTAATTTTAGGTATGCATTTTAATTACTGCATAATTATTGTAATTTTATATAGAGAGTTTTTTTAATTACTGTGATTTTAGTATACATACCTGTTGTCCCGAACCCACACAAGGCACTGTAATTTTGCTCCTTTAAAAGCACAGTGATAATAACAGCCTGTGTAATTCTAGAGGAAGTATGTTTAGAACTTAAAAATGAATCAAAAATTAATTAGTGTGTTAAAAGAGTATTAAAAGAGTGTTTTGGTACATAAACCTACATAAAAGTCATCCATGGGTCTCAAGTAACCAAATGAAATACAAGCTGAGAGTAGAATATGGATACGATAGGAAACTACATAATTCACATGACTTACATGAAGGGCTCCGGATCAATGGGTGAAGGAATCAGATAAACACCCACAGCTACAGCCAGTAACACAGCCTGTACAGCCTGCTTACCAGTCCTGAAGAACAGAAACACAAACAGCTGAAATAAAGGAGAAATGTTATGCATGTGTTTATCATCTTCATAACACATTTACAAAACACCCCAGTTATAAACATCATGTGAACGGGTTCGTGGAAGCTGTTCTCATATGAAATATGAGAGTGGCTGGGAGGGGAACAGGGGGTTTCTGGACCCCTCAGACTGCCTCTTCTCTCATATCTGTGAGACTGTCAGTTTCAGTCAGCTTTTCATTTCAGGCTCTACAAAAATTCCACATGGGTTTCAGCTCGAAGTGTCTGTGCTCAACCGAAACGAGCTCAGGAGGTCTGATTTAAGCGGGTGTTCAGCTCTTCAGTACTTACATGACCGCAAAGACGATTTCTCAGTCCGAGCTGCTGAGTTGAGCTGAGCTGAGTTGAGCTGTGGTAACCTGAGAGTCTCCGGGCGCCATGAAGCTCAGAGCGGATCCACACCAGCAGGGGGCGCTGTGGAGAGAGCGGAGGAGCTGCTGCAGGATACTCGCTCAGCCGTGTAGATGAATATATACTTCTGAATTAAGTTCAGTTATAATTTTTCATGGAAGTTTATTTATTTACTTACTTATTCAATCAAATATATCATGTGGAGTCCAAAAGTCAAAGGCCACTCTGAAAAACTGGGATTTTTCTTTTTATGTAAACTTAATATAAACAAAAACAACAACTTAATTAAAATGCAAAATTTTATTCAAAATACACTGAAGACGAAACCTTCAGGATTCAGCACTATTTCTACATCTGTACTCAAGTATAAGCACATTTGTGATGTTGACCCTGTTATGAGGTCAGGAAGGTAATTTGTGATGTTGACCATGTTATGAGGTCAGGAAAGTCATTTATGATGTTGACCATATTATGAGGTCAGGAAGTTCATTTGTGATGTTGACCATGTTATGAGGTCAGGAAAGTCATTTATGATGTTGACCATGTTATGAGGTCAGGAAGTTCATTTGTGATGTTGACCATGTTATGAGGTCAGGAAAGTCATTTATGACCTTGACCATGTTATGAGGTTAGGAAAGTCATTTATGATGTTGACCATATTATGAGGTCAGGAAGTTCATTTGTGATGTTGACCATGTTATGAGGTCAGGAAAGTCATTTGTGATGTTGACCATGTCATAAGGTCAGGAAGGTCAGAGCCCATGCCAGCTCAAGCACACGCTGTCATTAATGCAAGATGAGGAGACAGAAACACTAAAAAGTTCTGAAATTCGTGTAAATATTTCAAAGATAACTTTTCATTCATTATTATTTTGATCTGATTTATAATGAAAAAATACCCTTCAGTATACATTAACCACTGAGAATCACCTGTGATATTAATAATTGTTATGCAATAATAACTCATATAGTGTAGATTGACATGTTATTAACTAGACATCAAAATGTAAACTAAAATTTTATTCACAGTTTACAGCATTTTGGGTACATCAAAGTTAGAACATGTCAAAATATGTGTTATTAAATAATTAAGATTTTCTGATTACTGGAATTTGGTGTCACAAAAATACTATCAAGTGCTGTTTAATTAGCGAGATTGTGTTATGGCTTTATGCTTATAAAGGTCTTATGTAGGGCTGCCCTCTAGAAGTCGACGAGTCGAATCGACCCTTTGAGTCGACTGAGAACCTTCAAGTCGACTGACAACAGTGAGGAGTTTTTATTTATTTATTTATTTATTTCTGTCGTAAAACAAAAGCTTACAAAATGCACAAGAACTTTAAGAATTTAAAAGACATTTGAATAATTATTAAAAGGGGAATAATAAATATATATTTAAGTTCTAGCTGGGCTATGACGCATGCTTGCTAAAAACATAAATCCACGTGACAACGTGCGCTGGCGGTTCACCGTTGAAGGGAGCTCAAGCTGTTGAAGCTGAGAAACACGGGTGGAACGATGTCTCAGAAAAAGTCTGGAGGAGCTTTTGAAGAAGAGAATCCGAACAAACTAAAGCTAATTCTGCTCGTCATTTAGTCAGACATCGAACACTGCTTCAAACCAGTGAGTTGACTTTCGTTTTAGACATAGTGGCTGTTTGCGCTGAAGGAAAACGGACCGAAGACGAACCTGAATTACAGATATTTTTATTTATTCGTTTACAGCTAAGATTACTTTTATTTAAAGATAAGTACAGTCACTTAATTTGGTAATATAATAATTAAGCGGTTCAGGTCTACCATTCTCCTTTTCATCTAAAAATAATTTAAATATTGACTAATTTGGTTTTATTTAGGTTCATTATTTATGAGAGATGAAAGACGAAGGGTCATCCTACTGAAGAAGCTGTTAAAAGTGAAATTAAAAAGACAGGCTAGAAGCGCTAATTTTAGCATAATTACGTTGCTTGCTGCCGGACGCTATATTCTGTAATTAAATCAGGCTCCAATTCAGATCGTTCATCATATGCCACGTCTCTTGTAGTTCAAAAATATGATCCTGTGACTCTGCTGACTTTCTAAATGAGGACATCAGATCTGAAACGTATGCCAGATGATTTACTGATTACTAAATAATGTATATGGAGAAAAAACATGAACGGCCAGGACGGGCGAATCCGATTCGACTGACAAAATTCTGAGTCGGGTACAGCCCTAGTCTTATGCTTATTAAGCTGATTCATGTAACACTCGCTTAATAAAAACAACATGAAAGAGAAGTTTGTGAAACAATTTCAACTTTATTCAATGAAACCAAGTCTTTAACCAAAAAGGCCTCAATTGGTAACAAATTTATGCTGAAACAGTTCCCTACAAAAATAAACCTGTATCAGCCAACATCACAAACAGCATGATATGCTGTTTGTGGTGACGGTGTTCTGTTCTGTTTGCAAGTCCACTTCAAAGTACTGACCCCTCTGACCCCTTTACCAAATCACAAAACAACTCTCTTTAAAGCCACCAGCTGACCTCAGAGGGTAAAGAGCAGGTGAAGGATGCCCCTGTACGCTCCAAAGGCCAGCTGTTTAGAGGTGAACTGATCAGATTTTAGCTCTTTGGATTGGACGAAATCCTGAAATGTTCTAAGAAACGTCCCGTATTTCAGGATTTCGTTTAAATCCAAATCGGCCCTGAGGTTTTCTTTAAACGCGTAAGCAGACTTCAGAATGTTCTAGCACAGTCTGTAGGGCCAACCTCCTTGCAAATCATGGAAGGAAGCCGTACTGAGATTTCTATATGATTCAACAGTTTTTTGGCAAACTGAGAGTATGTAGGTTTAAAACACCTTTCAGTATAGTCAGTCACGTGCTGCTAAACAACCATTTTAACAACACTGGCCAGTGATGTCTTCACAGCCAAAAAGAATATGCATGGATTAATATAATGCATGCATTTATATGTGAAATTCCTTTAGTAGTACTCACACATAGCCACAGCCTTTAATGCAGGCTTGAAAAACAGGCTAATAAAAAAATATGTGATGCAGTTGGAACATTCACAGTCTTGCTCTACAAATGGGCTATGGAATCTTTAAAAAAGGACAAAAATCAAGTTCAGGAAAAAGAATTCCACAGAACATGCCTAAGCTTTCATTGAATAAAATATATAGTTACTGTTATACAATAATGAAAGATAATATGCTTGCAAAGGAGACAAAAATAAAAGATATTCCCTGAATTACAATGTAAAGTGCCCAAAACGCTTGTCTAAATCCTTACTGCTGCCCTGTGTGACCCTCAGTCGTAAGCTAATAATACTGGAGTAACAGAGCGATGGGACTAAAACATCAATGGCTTATTGATTCAAAACTCCTGCAACCAATAAACGCTCAATTCTAAATCTTATTCAACCCAGTGTTTACAAGTACATCTTGCCACGGTGAAGCTTTCTAACAGGCTAGATCAACCTAAGTTTAGGTGAGGTGTACAAAGTCATTGCACCAGGCAAGTTTTCTAAATGTAAATTAAATTAAACATTTTTTCACTAGATCTTTGGTTAAGCAGGAAACAAACAAAACAACGTTTTAAAGAATATAGACTGTGTCGCAAAAACAACAAAAGGACAAAATTTGACACAGATGAGTTACAGGACTCTAAAGTAGAGACGCCATTACAGCAGATGACCAAAAGGTGTCCCCACTTCACCACAATTACGCTCCAATGGACATCGCAACACAATATAATGCAGTACCCATCAGAAAACCATCATGCAGTACTAGCAGAAACATAAAATAAAATATGTATACATATTTAAAAAAACAAAAAAAATCAACCACTGATACACAAGTATCATTTAACAAACTTAACATGGTGTAAATGTTAACCTTGACAAAACAGCATAGCTCAATGACTGACCGTCTGCTCTTAAGACACTCCTATTTTCTGCTAAAATCTGCACAGAGACACTACAGTCTATTAAACAGCATCCGAATAGAGGAGTTTCTACCTCCTGAAGAGAGATACAGATATATCATAAGATCTGTCTATTCAGATTAAGACAGTGAACTGGATAGGTTGGTAAACTTTTATCGGTGCTTGCATACAGGAGGGTTTGCAGGACTTCTCAGTTCAGCTGGACAACTTACAGGAATACAGTGTATTTAAACCTCCGATCTTGCTTTGTGAAATCCCTCAGTGGTGGCATATGGCAAGATGATATGATGCTTCAAGTCATAAATGGCAAGCACACATATGCAGTATTGAACAGACAGCTCTTCAACAGCTGCGCGTGACGTGTAGACCTAATAGCAGAGTGGCCCAACCCCAATTCCTCAGCCTACAACTTTAACAGAGGGTCACAAAGCCCTGCAGCAAACAGCCTTACACAGTCTTCCCTCTCTTCACTGCCTTTTTAGAGCTACACCAATTACATCCCTCCCTAAAGCCAGTGGGCAACAACGCCGGCTTTGTTCCTGAAGCTTAGCTCTCTCTTAAAGACTCCGATCACGAGAGGATATTTAACTTAATGACCTGCAGTGGAAGCAGTCTGTCATTTGTTTAAAAGGGATGCCAGGCACTAACGAAGACGAGTCCAGCCCTGCAGATAAGAGAGGTCAGCTTCAACACAAGGTCCGCGCTTTTCAGCTTGTTCCCACATCAGCGTACAACAGTCCCTCTAAAGGCATTTCAACTTCCTCTAAACCAATAAGTCAACTTCCTGCAATCGCTTCTGCTCCATTGACAACATGCCCTACTTTCTTTGGGTTCTCTCTCTCTGAATTCTGAAGGCCTTTTTAAAGGCTCGGTCCTAAAGTCTTATCAACGTACTTCTAATACTTTCTACTGCCATGCATTTAGTTTGGTAGCCACTGCAGACAAATTCTCATGCCACTAATTAGACAATTAGACATGTGTCTACACATCCTGTCTTCCTTCTTTTTCCTTACACCGTCAAATCACATTCTACATGTCCAATATTCCTTCTGGATCTGTGTCGCAATACTCTTTCACTGACAGACAAAACGTGCATTGAAGTATGCCATGTAGTCTGACGTGTCACACAAAATAATTGAGCCTCTATATTCCTGTGTTCCTGCTTCTGAGTTCTCATCTAAAACAAGAGTTACTGAGCCTCAACAGACAATAAACTATTTAACCACATCAACCTGGCTTGCGGCTAAGCTGCATCCCAACAACACAATCCGCCAAAGCCTTGCCAACAACGCATCAGCTTTGGCCAGCTTCATTTACTCTTTGGTACAAGAGCACTGCAAGTCAACAGCACTTGCCCTTACTGCCAACACCTCCATGCATTCGGCCATCATTTTGGATTGTTGCTATGCCTCTTAAATAAAATAAGACTCTTTTAAAAAAGAAAGAAAAAAAAGAACGAAAGCTTCACCCATATAAATTAAAAACAACAAACAAAAATATGTACAAACCATAGTATCCACCAATTAAATAAAATAATCAGACAGATAAAATTCTCGGGCTTGCAATCATTCACAAGTTCAAGAGGTAACTAAACAGAAAAAAACCAAAACAAAATAAAACAAACAAACAAATCTGTGAAGGAGAGAGTGCACGAGAGGGCACAGTTGGGAATATGGCACTAGGTGCATTCTGAGAAAGCATGTTGAATCCTGTGTGCACTCTGAAGGGCAGAGTTTTTAAGAGAGGTTTGCCGCATCATTCTGTGTGTGCCCTTCAGAGGGAGTCCTCTAAAGCAGTTCTCTCTCTCTCTTTGGGTGTGCGAGATGGTGTTACTCAGGGCTGCTTGCAGCTTGCAACGCTTCCTCCAGCTTCTCTCGATAGGTGTTGTAGCGGGCAGTTATCATGTGGACCTGATCCTGCTCCTCCTTTTCCAGGAAGCGAAGGAAATTTTGCAACTCAGGAATGGAGAATGCATCCCACTGGAGAAGAAAAGAGTCTAGATCAGCAGCCTGCAAAATATTCTTATAATAGGACACAGCCGCCTAGTACTTGCCACCATGTTCTCAGACACAATCACTGCATTTGCATGAACCTGAGTTGCTAATGTTAGCACTTAGCATTGTCAGTCACTGGTTGAGGTCACAGTAAAAAGAAGGAATGTGCACTTAAGTACTTCCATTCAAGGTGTCAGTATTCAAATACTGAACTCATTATTCAGGTGTTCTATCCCTGAACAGCCAGGAAATATACAGACAAACAACTCAGTGAAACACTAATTTTACGCTTTAACAGTACATAATATTACACTTTGCTACAATGAAATACAAGTGCCTTAAGGTGAGGGTGTTCCCGAGAACATGCTACTGACGTGACTGAGAAGGCAGAGTGTGGCTGTCTGGAATGGGTTTTTCAGTAAGCTTACTATTCTAACTAATCTTAGCAAGAGGTGTTCCAGAAACAGCAGTAACATGTTTTCCTGAACAACTAACATGTTGACACATAGTGCAGCTGTAAATAGAGAACTGAGTCCTCATCAACATCCCGTGTTGTTCCTGGTTTGCTGTTTGCTCATTAGCTCAAGAAGGAGAGGCAGCCTCCATTACTTACCCAACACAAAAACGTACTGAGTTCCCTCAGCTATTTTCCAATAACAAAACATTTTAAAATGTGTTTCTCTGCACGCTAATAGATCAGCGCTGTCACCTAAAAAGCTTAGCCTATTAGCCTACTTAGCCTAAAGCTTATTACTATTTTACTAAACAGGTTAACAAAAATACTTTTACAAAAATATTGCTTTGTAATATTTGCCAAATCTAAACTTTTGTCTGTTGATTCTTTAAAGCAATTTTTCGCGCACACTGATGTGGTTCCAATACAGTCATGCAACCCCACGTTTACAGAATATTTGTTCGTTTTAACTGTATGTACAAAAAACGTTCTTGTGTGCATGTACTTGTGTGAACCATCATTCTCCATCATCATGAGAACTGGTCATGTAACCACGTTACAACATACATTTCCACTGCACAATTCTGATAACTCACCATGACTTCCCCAGTCTGTTGCTCTCTCAGTACGAAGCTGAGTGTGTCTGGGTTGGGCCCTGCCAGCAGACGCAGTAGAAGAGGGTGCTCTCCTTCTGCCAGCTTACAGATACAGACTGCAAGGGACATATACAAACAACCATTAGATGTAACCCAACCTGAAATACTAAGAGCAAATTCACACCGTTATGCTGATAGGAAACACTGGTGGCGTATGACTCAGTCGAAGCAGTTACGAAACCCTGATATAAAACTTGTTGAAACAGTGAGTGTGGCAACCAGCCGCTGTAAAAAGAACATGGGAATATGCTTCTATTCTAATGACACAATTACATCACGCTTCGCTGGGATCTCTATTGGACACTTGTGCAACATCTGACCCGCAATACGTTCCAATGACTCCAAGTAACTTGTTAAACCACGCACTGGCTCACCTGATTCAATAAATCTGGATTAGCTAGGAGTCTGAGGTGTGCCAACAGCTGGTTATACAATGTTCAGGGTGGAAGTGGAGTAGTTTTTGAAAAAACAAAATATCAGCACTTACGGTGGCTATAGGGAATTGTACAAAAACTTGAGGGTCCCTACACATAATTTAAAAATTAATCATGTATCAATTCCCACTGAACTACTCACTGAGCTTATCCAATGTGCTATTCTAAAAGCTGTGACAAGGTCCTGCCTTCTGCTCTCTTAATAAGCCTATTAATCTCTAGGCTTATTATTCCATTATTATTTAAAGCCATTATTACCCAGTGTGCTAGGTACTATGAAGGTACTATATTATGTAAGGGTGCAACAACTTCAGTACAGCATGAAAATAGAATGTTCATGTAATTGTCAATAACCAGGTTGTTCTGTAGGTGGTGATGAGGATTAGGATGGGGGAGCTGTATAGCTAGTTGTATAATTTCATTGGCATGTGTTTTGCAATATGTGCTTTTCTAAATAAAAAGTGTAAATCGGGAAAAAAAAATTAGAATGTTCAAAACAGTGCACCACAATTCAAAGCCATAACAGCCCTTGGTCTCTTCCAGAGGTCTCTCATTTGCCAGCTTTCCTGAAAACAACTGTTAATGAACAAAATTAGGGATCTAAGTTCATCCTATCAAAGTAAAGTGCAGGTAGGAGGTGGACTTGTGCAATGTACGCACCCACTCAAATTCTGCTTTTTCTGGAACTGCTTATAAATTACAGGGGTTGTGATTTTAGGTGGAGGAGGAACACTCTACACTTTTGAACCTAATCTCTTATCTACCACAACAGTGGCATGTGGTAAACTGCACTGAAAAACGAGGAGCCCTGCAAGGGGCCAAAGGCATAAAGGGTTGCTGTTGCGTGTCTAGCGGCACGCCTTGGGTGTAATATGATTTTCATTTTGCACTGCTCCTGTGATGTAGGATCAAATGAGTACTCCTCTTTTCTCTCTAATGAGCTCTGCAGCAGGACTTCATCAGCATTTAATAGCCATCACTCTCCACAAAGCTGCTCAGGAGGTCTAGACGGGCCATTTAATTAGGAGAGCTCAAAGCCCCCCATACCGCTTTTAACAACAGGTGGAGCGCACACACACGCATTCACTTGGAGCATTGCGCGAATGTTTCCCACATACTATAACCGGCATTCTCTTTGCCTGGATCGCAGCACAGTGGGGATTTCATCCAGCAGCGAGACGTGAAGCTCTGTCTCATTACGGATAGCAGCGTCAGCACATTCTCTCTCCTCTGACAATACCTCACAAGCTCAGGTTCCCACTATACCCATTTCAGTTCACCTTAAAACTGTATTTACATTGGCACAGTTGAAAAAGGAGAAGTCAGCACGCAAACCTGACGTGCCATGAACCTCACTGTTGTCTCCTCCTTTAAAACTTACATCACACCAGCTCACGTTCTAGCCCAGCGAAACAATGAGAACGAAGCAAGAGCAAGGAAAATGGCGGACAATGTGGAAAAATCTATCGTTCCAGGCTGTGAAGGCGATGTCACCACAGCTTTTCCAAGGAACTGTAAACAGGTATGATGTCCATCTTTAAAAGAGGTTGAAATAGGCTTCATACGCAACTGTTCCACCTTAAATTCTACAACTTGTACAGGTACGAGAATGTAACTGCGGCACCATTTAAGGTGGAATGGAATGTAGCTCTGCAGCTTGGATATGTAAGCTTTTCCGAAGCACTCGTGTTGAAACATATTGGGACATAATTTACCACAATAATGACAAAAGTCATACTGCCAGCGCCTGCTCGAGGAAGCTGTCTCTATCTGATTTGTCTTAGTGCATTCCAGCTCCTAGCTGGACGGTCAGGTACTTAATTGCACGGCCATATGTGCTGTCTGGCACGCTGCTGAGTCCATGACGCCAAAGATCTGAGCAACGTGTAAAGGAACACGTCTGGGACGCCCCCAAATTTCCACTGGATTAGGGAAAACACAGCAGTCTGCAGGCCTGTGAGGGGACTGTGTAGAGAGCTGCGCTTGTAAAAACAGGCCAGGCAGTGTGTGGTAAGTGAGTGTACATAGATATCACTGCGTGAAGATCTGTGTTTGTGGGGAAAGAGGTTGTCTGGCATCAACCAGCGCACCAGCTGTCAACAGGCTGGCATGGACAACAGCTGGTCTCCCTGAGTGTATATCTGAATGCGTGTTAATGTGAGTGTGTAAGAATGGGGTATTTTTGGCTCAGAAGGTTGAAATAGTATATAGCTGTAGTAGCAGGACTATCCAGGGACACTGGGAACCTCTAGTTCAGCGAGTTCATAAATACACACCCTTGAAACTCACACATGTTCAATGAACTAATCTTGGTGCAGCATGCCTGTCATCCTGGCACCCCTATACTCTGCAGCGCCTGGATCTACATCAACTGGCAACTGTGCATAGTAGAGATGTGTATGGGTAACTGTTGTAATTTGAGGTGACAGTATCTGAAAACAGAAATCACTATTCAGGTACTCATTAAGGTTCATCACTGGAAGATAGAGAAAACAGTGACAAGCAAAGTTTTTCCTTGTTTTTAGAAGTATGTTATGTCGTGCTTTTTGGAATTAGAGTGCCTAAACGTGATCATGTTGTTCAGGACATGTCTGAGAAAGCAGAAATGGTGAGGTTTTATCTATAGACAGGTTTGGTGATGGGTCAAGAAACAGTTTAAAAATATGTCTCTGACAAACTATCATGTTGGCACATCACCTGAGGAAGAAAACAGGTAGAAATTTCTGAAAAGACTTTATCAGCATCCCATGTTGCACTAGTTAGCTGCAGTTTTAGCTTTAGCTACTTTTGAAAAACAAAACATGTTAAAACGTATTCCTCGGAATGATGCTACAGTTCGGTGCATCACGTCGTCACCTAAGAAGACAACCCACAGCTCTACATTTCATCCAAAATTTCTCTTAAAATTCCCCTTTTCTCTTCTTATACAGTCTATTAGCTTCTCACAGTCTTGAAGATACTTTAATTCAAAATTAGTTCATTAGAATGAACATCCTTAATACATACCAAGGCAGCCATGATTAGAGTGAATTCCAGTAAAAAAGTGGTCTTCTATCAGAATGACCACTTGCAATATACTACAGGAGGTGCATGGGGCAATATGGCTTCTGTCATGCTGAGCCACATAAGAAGAAACTTTGAATGATGAGGGCTTATAACATTGCTCTGACTAGCTCTAGCATTAACTTTGCTCATCTCAAGGAGCTTTCTTAGTTCAAATCTCCTCTTTATTAGACATGAAAATCTGCTGCTTTAGATTTCCTGGTTTGATGCATGACTGTCATACATTTATATGGTCATTTCCAACACTGACTGAAACATACACTGAAAAAAGGCAATTACGATTTTTTTTCAGACATACATGTTTCCATGTTTGTGCTTATGTGCTTGTTAGTGTGGTTGCTAACCACATGGACAAATTGTGTGATAGGCATACCAATCACAAATAAACACATAAATAAACTAACAAACAAAGAAGGATAACGCCACACACACACACACACACACACACACAGACATACACACACACTAGTTTAACTCACCATGGTCTTCACGGTGGAAGCGCTTGTAGAGAGCGAACTTAGCTGGGTTGTCTGCCACTGTAAACTTGTGCAGCAAAGCCTCGATTACCTGCCGCACAGTATTGGAGCTGCTGATGTGCAGAGTGTTGACACTGCCGGGCGGCAAATAAAATGCTTCCTGGGCTTTTACTCCTCCAACTCTCCCACCTGTCACGGTGATGGGCCGCCGTAGCTCGAGCTGCACCTTTATAAAGCCGGTGTACATGCCATTAGGATTCTGACAACACAAAGAGAGAGAGATCGAGAAGAGAAAGTTAAAGATTGCCCTACATCATTTTGACCAACATTCTTTACCATGGTTGGATCTGAACCTCACATTATACCAAACTAACTGTCTCAGGTTGTCCAGGATGTTCCCAGTACACAATGTCATATTTGGTGATTTAAAAGGATAACTTTCTATCAGCACTGCAAAAGCCAAAACTGTAGTGACAATTAACAAGGCATTATGCAGCCCTAATTCCTCCATAATAACATATTCTTCACAAAAGAGGAGGAAACAGCATAACACAAAAGCTGCACTGTTATACCGACTTAATAATAATACTGTCATGCTGGCCATGGCCTACCACTGGAGCTTCTGTGTTTCTCACATAAGGTGTATATACTGGACTCTATCCAAATACAATAGGAGTAGTGACAGAATAAGTGAAAGAGCAAAAGAATGGGCCAGTGCAGAGCCATGTGTCCAGATGGACATCAGATCAAAGGCAACACAATCTCTCTAAGCCTGTCAGCCCGATGTCAGGGCTGAGTGCAGAGTAGGCCAAAAGGAAGACACAGAGAGTGTAATTATGAGTCAGGAAGCAGGCCTGAAACACAATGCTGCATATACTAGCTTAGTGAAAAATGAGAATGCCACTGTAATACTGTCTTTGAGCTTAATGAGCCAAAACAGACATATTTATTAAAAAGATCAAATAATAAAACAATGAATAAACGTCAACAGAATAGTTGCACCGAGAAGGAAGTGTTAGATTACAGTGCTATTGGGAAGGAAGATAAAGGTTACCAGGAACAATAAATGATGATAAATTTAGACTGATATGAAATAAACTGATATGGGCAAAATTTATTGAGCTATACATACAGAAGTAGTGTTTCGCATTATGGCGTCAGGCCACCATGTTTGCTAACGCAACATGCCAGACGTCTCAGCAGAGTTGTAGAGGTTTCCTAATGGTGTCCTGTGATAATCCATCCCTTGCAGCTTGAATATCCTTACACAGTTCCTCCAGATTTTGTGGTAGGGGTGGAGATGGAGTGACACCAGGCCTTCTGGATATTTGATGTGGGACAACAAAGCATTCATCTTGGTGCTGACTACGGTGCCTCCACATATGCATTAGTTAGTCGTCGCCATTCTGAGTCACTCTATGACAGTCTGGCACGACACCAGTGCAGTCTTTGGTGACGTTGACGTGGGGTTAAGGGCAGTCATTGGAGCGGTCTGTGTGCATGTCATCCTGCATAGTGCAGCTGTCTGCCAATGGTGCTGGCACTAACAGGATGACACGCTGTTTGCTGAATGTCCACAATCGTGACTGTTGGGTCAGTCAGGTAGAGCAATAAGGCCAGTCTTTGCTTACATCACATGCACGGCCAAGTGTGAAACTTGGATCATTCACACGTCTCATGATGTGAAACCTACCCACCAAGTTTTATTCCTCTCGGTTGATTCCTTCTGGGTGCAACTATTTTTTTCAATCATGAGTTTATCTGTTCACACTGTTGCAATAAAACCTTATATCTCCAACACTTGTCAGAAAGAGTACTTTAAACCTTTGATGCAAGTTAATCTAAAATAGTACTTCTCAAGTATTTATATCGATCCTCTATTATATTCGTATCATATATATGGTATTTTCAAATTCTGTAGTAAAAAAAAAAAAATTCAAAATGAAAACAAAATGGAGATGGGTATGTATATGTATATACACAGACATATACATAAAGACTGTGGCATTACACGTCATCATCATACAAATTTCCAACTAATCACCAATCACTGCTGATTTACCAAGAAGGTCCATTTAAAATCTTTTTAGTCAAATAATCAAGTTTAATCAAGCCACTGTGACAACAATAGCATCCAAATAAAATAAGTTTGTTGGGACACACGCTTGCACACACAATTCATTTGCAATGTAATAAGATGAAGACGCGCCGTTATTGAGACAAGTCGAAACGTATGACTGCCTCAGGCTAAAGAAACGAGCAAACAAAAGACTCTTTGACAGAGAAGTTTATAGAAGAAGAGAGGGGGAAGCTTGAAACAAATAGAAATTATCTGATTATATTATTTATAAATTCAATCCCTCAATTGCTCTGCAAATTACTGGAATATGCTACAGTCTGGCAACACAATGTATCTCATGGCAGACACTACATACAAAGCAGCACATTCTTCTCTGGCCTATTCATAGCTTACAGTGAAACACAGGCTGCACTATGATAACAGCCCTCATCTACACGTGAAACAGCCCAAACAAAAACGGCTCGGCTGACATCATAAGCCTTATCGTCATGACACAAAAGGTTAAGGCTGAATGAAGGCCCAAGGTTGGTAGCATGAGTAATGTCTCTGTGAAAAAAGAGAAAGAAACTCCACCAGATATGATGCTGACTGCACAGCTAGTGTGATTCAGCGACTACAGGAGTTTCTCCATCACAAGGATCAACATATAGCATGAAAAGAGTTTCCTAAGTGGGCACTGAACATACCCTAAACAATCACACAGCCTATACCACATAAGGCACAGGCCCAGAGATATGTCAAAAATTATTTATTACCATTAACATAACAGAGCATCCGTCATGATGTTTAGCTTTTGTCATAAGTTGAAAGAAATAGAAAGTTTTATATACTGCGCATCGAATCCAGTTGAACAGGATAAATCAGATTCTCTTGAACTTTGGGCATTGTCAGGATCCAGCTTATACCTCCTTACCGAGGCAACACATGAGGGCCATGACACACCAGCTAGTACCCATATCAGTGGCTGACCATCGCCTAAAGTATGTGTTGTATGTCCTGCACTGCTGGGTCTAGTCAGCTCCTGTCAGGTCTGTTTTAGCCTTTTGTATGTTGAATTGGTGTCAGTGGTCAGCCATGAGCTGTGAACTCACCGACAAGGAGAAAAACAAAGCATGCAAACTGCACTTTCCAGAGGGCACACACAGAAAGTAGGCAGTCTTCAAAACTATAGGCTGTAGCAAAGTTTAAATCAGTACCAATAAGCACTGCGACTGCTTTTGTTTCAACGTCTGAATTTTTAAACGAGTGGTATTGTGTTCCCAACGATCAAAGAGGTAACACTGTTATGTACACACACTCATAACACAAGAGCTCTGATAACATAGCAACATAAAAAAAAACCTAGGAATACTCATTCATTTCATGGACATTTTTACTTTTGGCTAAATAAAGATGAACAAGCGCCAAACAGTCTTTTTATTTCAGTGTTCAATCTATAAACATTTACTTTTCAGCAGCCCTTTTTACCCACCCAGCACACAGCTAACGGTGGTTTACATTCTCTTTCACATCCTAGCTGTGGCTCAGAGGTGCACAATCCTAGTCCTAGAGATCTACCATACTGCAAAGTTTAGTTCCAACTCTAATCTAACACACCTGATCCAGGGATTAAAAGCCTTCTGGGGGACCTGAATATTAGTGGCAGGTGTGTTGATTCTGAACTCTACAGATGTTTAAAGTTTTCTTCCATTAAATCCATTGAGCTTAAGCTTGATGCTTGTGTTTTGTAAGCACTTATTCAGCAATGACAGTATCCACATTATGCTCAGAAATGCTAACAGTCACGTAATTCATTGTGACAAAAACATACTGTGAGATAAACGTACAAAAAGGAAAGAGAAGAGCAGGAAACCTCACCAGTGTCATTTTGAGGTGGTCTTTTGTGGCACTGTTGTAGAGCTCAATCTTGTGCCTGATCTCCTCAAAACTGAGATGAGTGCGCAGTTCTTTCTCCTTCTCCACATCCTGAACAGAGGCGAGAAAAAGAGGGAGTCAGCACACAGAAAATAAACACATAAATGGATAAACTAACCCTTGGGAAAACTTGGACAGTGTGCCCGAAGGCTGGATATCACTTCAGATCTGCAGAATAATCCCATTTATAAACATCCACAGCCAGAATCAAAAACACCCTTATAGACAACCACACTTCAGCCTACATCCAGGTGCTGTGCGAGAGGACAGATGGAGAGAGAGGTCATTATAAACATATTCTATTCCACCGCCCATGATGGACATGTATCCCTAGAGAACAGTCTGGCTTTAATATGACCTACCAACTACACCGGGCAATGATTTTGCACGATACAGAAAACAATACAAGTTATGAACAATGTACTGAATGATGATCAAGATTATGATAAGGGAGAACAATGGCTAGTCTCATGCAGTGGTGTACAGGAGAGTACTTGTGCCCAGCATGCCATGCGTGTTTGAAATACTATACGTTAGAAGGCATTCAACAAAATCATTTTTAAGGGACATCTGTTTAAGTCTCACTGACTGAAATTCAAATGGGGCACAAAATATCGCAAATTAAGTGACATTTAAAGTTAATGAGAAAACTAATAAATGAAGTGAATCTCAGCAAATATGCCAAAAATATCAATACCTGGACGATTTCAGGACAGACAAAATGTTTTAGACACAGACAAAATGCAGTAATAGTATGCACTTGCTACCATCAAAATCATAATTTTTATACATTTGACTAATTATGCTTACTATGGAATAAAACTTTGAGTAAAGACAATATCCTTCATACTTCCATTAATTAATATTGATGCAATGTCACTAGATTGCCCACCTCTAATTGAGGCACTGTTACTTGTAGCAGTTTCTTTTATAACAATGATCCATTTGACATACAAATGAGCGCATTCATGCTGTTAAGTGCATTGATGCAGTTAACATCGGCAGTCAATACGACCAGTAAAGTGTCTGCTGTTTCAGGAGTGAAATAATAAAGTTCATTCATAAACATTTACTACAGTTATACAATGCTATTCTAGGGTATTTTTCCCCTGTACTTGTGTGGCGTACAAGTGTTGAGGGCATTCTTGCCCTATATTCCCACCACTAAGGACAATAATGATCAAAATGAATTTGACTTTAATGTGATTTTGATTAATATAGGTTTCTGTTTCAACACAATGCGCTCCAACAAACAGGCCATTGTACAGACTCATATACACTATTAATCAAACTAAACATTAGGCTAAAACATTAGGAAAAGATCCTAACCACATCTGGCTTTTTACTGTTCTAGCTATTACTGTCAGCAGCCTTAAGTGCACTCTGGTCTTACATGGTCATAAGACAGCAGAGAGGAGCCAGTCTGCTTTCACGAGCGCTCCTGCTCAAAACAAAGCTCAAAAGCCTGCAGCAGGCCCGAGCAGGGGAGGCACGGAGCCCCTTATAAGGCAAGGTTCCTCTCTCAGGCCCAAATGCCAACACATCGACAGAGAAGGACCGACCAAGAGTATGGAGCGCAGGCTAAATACCACCCCAGTCTTAGAGGGGAGTTTTGTTTCAAACATGATGCAGTCTCCCTCCTGCAAAGGCCAAAAGTCCCCCGAGCAGCAGAGGTTTGGCAATAACAACAGGTGGTTTTCAGCTTTTTTGAATGCTGTTATCGAGTATTACAGTTCATGACTGAAAGGTAATCCCCCCCTTGTGGTATAAGAACATCTGCTGAGTCTCATCCATAAATAAACCACTAATGCTGTGAAGATTAGAATGCTTTAAGTGCAGTTAGCATGTAACACTGGTGTCCACAATAGGATCAGGTACAGTGCAGGCTCACTGCTTCCCAGCCAACGAAAGGTTTGGCAGTTGGCTGGGACAGCCTCAACCCTCAATCTCACCTGCTAAACGGGTGATTCACAGGTGGATTAGCCCATCAACAGGTGCTATTCTGGCACAACACTAAAGTGTTACAGGAGCAAGTATTTTTGCCCACAGCTCAAAATTCTTATTCATTCACTTAACAGCCAACAAGCATCTACATATCATAGGCGCTGTTCTAGTATAACAGAACATCTTTCTGGTTATACTACCATTCAAAAGTTTGAAACTAATGTTTTCAACAATATAAAAATGTTGCAGAGTATAAAAATAACATTTTTTGTGATGCTACTAGCCAACATGAGGCACGAATATGCCATATGTAGACCAAGGACAATTTCATGCCTTACATAATATCGATGCCAATACATAAACATTTATAAAATGTAGAACAGGAACAGAAAATCTAGATCTACCTGGATTATTATTATGCTCAAATACAAAGTATTCTTTATGATTACAAATGCAACCAAAATGAAAACATCAGCCAAATGTAAAAAATCTGACTCTGCTCATTTTTTATTACCTGCTGAAACAAATATGGTGCAGATATAGTAACAAGTCACTAATTATAGGTTTAAAAAACTTGCATCAAACTTCCAGAATATTTCATATTTAAAAGACTATTCAATCTTTAACCAAATGATTTGACAAGATATACTACTTAAACGTAAACAATGGAATAAAAACATGAAAAAAAAAAGACCTGTATTTTTCTGGTTTCTATTGTAGGAATACCAAGAATTCCAGCGTTCCAAACTACTGATAATGTAAATCCCTGTTGATGTACCAATTCTGCACCAATTTGCAAAGCTTAAGGCTAGCACATTAATGATGCATGTGTAACTCTACTTTACTGATTCATACCGCCTTTACTAATTTTAACACAGTTTCCAAACAAGCAATAGAAAAAGCGAGAAAAGCAGCATCAGAACCGCAACCTTCCAGGATAAAAGAGACTGCCGCAACACTCAAGCTCACCAAGCCCAATTAACTTCACCACATACTTTCTGTTGAGGTCAAAACTACAAGCAAAGTGCCTACTAAAGCCTTGTCTGCCATTTAACGTCAACAAAAGATGACATAAGCCATGTAAACAAAGAGTCACTGGCTCCTTTCAGTGGCAAGAGAGGCCTTATATACGAAGACTGCTAGTTATACCATGAGAGAATATGCTGTGTAGAATTTCACAAGCGAAACAGAGCTCCATTATGTTGATCTGTTAAGCTTTATGATGTGGGCACCGCCTGCTCTCCGAGGGCTGCTCAATGCATGGGCCACATTGTAAAAGCTGCTTGTGTTAACTGTGTCTGGTGGTCGCATGGGCAACCATGAGACATGGTGTCGCCGTCTATAAGATGGTGCCAACACTTGTGTACCTTACTTAAAACCATCAAAGAGTGAATGTGACCACACCCTGCATCCCTGATAAGACCCTTGCTAATTTCTTGGCCAAAATCCTTGGTGTATTGTTTTTACTGCACACTGTGTAAACAGTTATTCCCGTCAAAGCGGTGCATTCAGTGTATGCTTAAATGTTCAGAATCACATGGAAGTCAGAGTGCAACTTTTACTAAAGAATCATGATCAAGACAAATTGTTTAGAGATTTACAGGCCTGATAGCTGCTCAACCAATGCCAGTTGAGTTTCGACAAATGCAGTGAGCAGTAAGACTGAGAAGTCTGAACTGGAATGGAAAGGGTTACGATGAACGCCATTGCATGGCCGAGCATGACAAAGGCAAAACAAACATGCTCCCGATGAGGTAATGACACAGAAAAAGCAGCTTAGCCTCCCACACTGTTACGGACTGTATCCTCCCTCTCCTACACACCAAGGCTGAGAGAGAATGACAGGGAAGCTGCAGAACTAGAGGAACAGGTATGTGTCCTTGAGATCCATCCTTCAACCCTGAAACTCCCTGTTCACCACCAACAAGGTTTATTACTTAAAGAAGGAGCATAACATAAGACACAGCCTGCTGTCAGCTACAGTTAGAAGAGAGAGCCTGAAGTGTCCTGGGCTGAAAGTAAGGTGGGCCAACATGCTGAAAAATAGCTGCTTTTGTGAATATCTTCTTTGAGCTGAACATGAAAGTCACCCTTCTGGCCATGCACATCCTCCTGTCTTTAGTCTGACTTCAGTGGAACAGGATCCATTACGTGTGGTCAGACAGGTTTTTTGGGACGCTCCCTACTGACGAAAAGCACCTGATGTCATCTCTTTTTTCCGAGCCCTTTGCTAGTCAAAGACAATGATGTGTATAATAAGAATATAAGGAGGCCCCTATTTTTAGTTGAGGCCAATCTTTCTCCAAGTAAAGAGTTTTAGCCATGTTGTGCCATTTGTGTTTGCACACACAAGAAGTTGTCATCCGCATTTAACCTATCCGTGAAGTAAAACACCCACATACGCATACTCTATTGGACACACACACTGGGGGGCAGTGAGAACACTTGGCCCAGACGGTAGGCAGCCCTATCCATGGCGCCCGGGGAGCAGTTGGGTGCTTTGCTCAAGGGGACTTCAGTCGTTACTATCGGTTCAGGGAATTGAACCAGCGACCTTCCGGTTACAAAGCTGGTTCCCTAACCTCCAGCCCATGACTGCCCCCGGTTTTAAGGGTAGCTGCTCACATCCATGAAGCTGCTTAGGTTATAGACATACTTGACATTTGGCCATGCCTTCGCGTAGGCAACCAGCATAGTTGCATCCTGACCATAACTCTGCATACTTGCTATGCGTGTTACTGGAGGCTTCCACTATAGGGCAGAACAGAGAACACTGACCATGAAGAGCTTCCAGATTTACATAACAAATGTAAACATTTGTTTACGAGTGCCTGCAGTGCCTTGTTTTTGTGGGTGCTGCACCTTGCGTACACGTAGCACAAATTTCTGAGCATGTGCACACCAAGCGGACGCAGAATACGCAAGGCAGCCATCATGCACACGAAGGCATAGTTAACAGCAAGTATATCTCTAGCCTTAGGAAACCTGAGGTGAACAATCCATTTTCATGCAGCCAAAGTGGCCCTCTCCACTCTCCTCTTTCCTGTCCTGCTAGCTCAGGAAGTCCACAGCCACCACACCTTTCCTCCCAAACACATTCTTTTGGTAATTACATTTTTTCAGAATCAACTGAGCATTCAGTGCTGAACGTGTGCCCATCAAACCAAAGCCAGTTTAGTCCGTTGGCTCCAGTTGATCTTTAGCCCGGGAGAAGTGACACTAAAGAAGAAGAGCCACTTCTCATAGTTATAGCCGGCCAAAGTTGACTTCCTGCTGGGCTGGAGACGAATGGACAGCAAGCAGTCTGTGCCATTTCCTACAGCGCTGGACTGTTCCGTGAATGCAGCAAGCACTTATGAGGAAGAACAAACCACAAACAATACAAGAGAAAAGAGGAATGGAAACCACTGCAGGAAGAAAGAACAACCTCCAGCAGACTTGCTGAAAAATGTTTTTGCAGAATACAAACACATGAAACAACACTCGGCCCAAAAAATAAACAGTTTTGGAAGCTTGTTTCTCTTGGCCATAGAGGTAGGAAAAAAAAACCTGTGATGATGTGGGCAGAGATGAGATCTGCGTGACTTCCAGATGTGATATACACTGTCAGAAACTAGGCCAGTCCAAGATTGCTTTTGCCTACATGGGTTTGATAAATGAGCTGCATGACAATAAAAATAAATGTGTTAATAAAAGTGAATGAGTGAATCACTCAATGAATATGTCTTAGTAGGTCTACTCTCTGCATTAGTATTTAATATAACCCAGTCCTTCTCAGCTCTCTGCACCATGTGGTTCTGGTTTTCCCTGGCTTATCTGAGAACTACTGAAAATTTCAATGGCTAGGGAAGGTGAGCTGATGACCCACACTAGGCATGATGATGGTTCACCTCAGTGAAGTGGCAGAGAAACACGGTTACAGGTCATGAATTCGGGTCAGAAAAAAAAAGCTTTACTTGAAATGAGATCAGAACAGATATACTTAGTCCTTCACCACAGCTCACCAAGCAACCTACAACACCAAAATTACAGAGTACTGTAAGCTAGTTAGGCAGGTAATTGGAAACTCCCTAATCTAACACTCTTCCCACTATACCTTTCATACAGCCTACCGCCGTATCATGTACAATCAAATTGTTGTCACCTATCATGCTATGTTCTTGTGAACCATCTGCATTTCATACATTGTGTCATTCTGACACCACATAAGAATTATTAACAAACTTGTTGGAGTGTTTGAACACGTGACTGTCGCGTTGAGGGTTTATAGCTGTGTGTACTGCAAGATAACTTCAGAGGGGAAAATCCTCACTGTTCCCGTCACACCCACCAGGCTGTGACTCTCACCCCCACCCTTCACCTTCATGATCCTCCTACCATCGGCTTTTCGTAACTTCGTTTACGCCTGGAGAGCCCTACAGCAGGTCATACGCTAATGGCTTACCGCTGGAGGTTTTAGAAGCCAGACCTCCCTGTACAGCCTTGGGTGTGTGACCAATTACAAGAGAACAATTCAAGTGTCTGAGCTCCTCAACATACAAAGTACCCAGAGGACTGGCCAACAACAGTACAGACTTCCTTATGATGATTATAAGCTGCCAACACTGGAAACTTAGACCTATCGATAGCCTTACAGACATTTCCCTTGAACATGGGCGAGTTGCTAAGGTAAACATATCTGGAGACATCATATCTTCAATGAAGGGCATTCTTACAACTAGTGTTACATTCTTACAGCTAGCCAACAAGATGGTCAGACACACCTATGTGATAACACCTGAAATTCTCTCAAAAACACAGCTACTTTTGAACAAAAATATCCAGCGAAGACTAACATATGTGACTAACGGACAAAGAAAATGCGCCTGGCTTCACAAAAATATTGAGCATAACATGAGTGTATGACTGAGCCAGTCAGGGTGTGCTGTAAGTTTGAATCACCAGTAAAGAACTCAATACGCAAGCGGTGTCATCCCTCTAGTGGGAGATTAAACTAGACTGCTTATTATTACTGCCTAGTCCTCCTTATTTAAAGAGAAACAGAATTTGACACCTCTGTTGGTTTACACACAGGGAGTATGATGCACCATGAAGCACCATGACTCACCAAACCATCATAATCGAATAACAAAGTAGTTGGGGCATATCCAATACAAATGGTGTGCCCGGGCTACAAAACAGTACACAGAAAAATCAACATCAATGGCACAAACAGCTAGATTTACTAACATACTATCCAGAGTAGTGAATAGACAGATAGCTATGTAGAGTTTAACGTTAAACAGAACATTAAATAAAGAACATTTAAAAAAATATTGTTGGAGCCTTTCTAAATTACTATAACTTTTGAACTTGATACCTAAACGCAGGATATGTGATATTTATATGACTTTCTAGGGCTTTTTAAAGCAGGTTCAGCTTTCCACAGATTCACACTCCTAGGAGAGGTGCAAAGGCTAACTTTTCACACCACGTGTGAAGTCACACCCAGTCTAGAAATCCCCTTACTGAACAACAGCTCCTGTTATTTGCTAAACCAAAAATGAAACGTGTACATTGTAGGAGCCTCAAAAACATCAATGCCTGGGCCAGGGCCACACACTAACCAGTTCTTTGGAATGCCAGACAAGATCCAAGTAAATAATATTTGGCTGGGATTTGATAAATTGTAGATGTGTTAAGAACATCTTTGAAATAACCAGTGTAGAGGTTATATACTAATCAAAGGTGTTTTCTTTGTCTATAAGTTGGAGTCAAGAACCGTTTAAGAACATTTGTATTTAAAAAGTGATTAGCAATCAAGAAATTACATGAGGGTATGAAAAACCTAAGTTTAGCTAATTTTAAAAGAATCCAAAGCTACTTTTAAACAAACTTTAACCAGGTTGTTTTTGATGAGCTCTTAGTTCAAAGATTTTGGGTCAGCCATAATGAAGATGACAGCACATTACTGATCACTATATACATTTTAAACAGAACCATAACAACGGGCCAAAGTCGGGTTCAGTGAGTAAAGCGTAAACATTAATCCATAAGATCTTTCTTGTCATTTCAGACGTGTCTGTAAACCAGCTCAGGTGTAACTGTAGGACTAACAACAAAGCCTTCTCCATTTATCATTAACAGGATGTACTCTCTGCAATGATTAACCCAGAATGAAGCCTTTCTCCTTGAACACAGCAGGTAGAAAGGCAGAACCATCACCACCCCAAAAACTCTCTACAGAAAAGTCTCTTGGAATACAGAAACCGACATTACTCAACTTTGGTACAGTGGCTTGCTTCTGCTGAGAACTATTCTAATATGATGCCAAGAAAACCTGAAGATTTCTATTGTGCACAATATCTGTCTGAGTTATAGCTGAGGAGATAAGAAGAGTGAGAGAGACCTTTGTTCATCTGGATATTTGAGCCAGTAAGCAACTCGCATTTACTGCGATATTGAGCTATGAGGTCACTCACTCAGAGAAAGATTTCAAAGCTCAAGGTTGAATGAAAAAGCCTGAGATCAGATGAAACGCACGCCAGGTGCTGCAACATGACCCATACGCTTCTCATTCACTGGTGATATCCTATTTCAAGGCCACATTCACCAAACTGTCCACACTTTCATATGTTTATATGAGCACAGTTGCAACGTGAACAAAAGTGCACTAATCTAATCAAATCTTATTGTGGCCGATTCTTGAGCAATCACATCTCCACATGATTTGTGTTTCTGTGGCTACTTTTAGAAATTAACGGTATGTAATCATGTAATCCTAAAAATGTGTAATCCTAATTGTCATCAAAATAATGCAATACTATTTTTAAGCATGTTACATTATAATTTTATGAAGGGCACATAACAGTCCCTATACTAGTATTCTCTCAATATCATACAGCATCTACGAAAGCTCAACACCAGTTCAATGGAGCCACATTTAGGTTATATCTGTGGTTCTGGTCCTCGATAGCAGCAGAGACAGATATTGTCAGCAGCAGTGAGTGTTTAGTCAGATTAGAGAGCCTGGACAAAGCTCACCCGTGTCTGCGCATTTCCATATAGCTCTGGGAGCCAAACGCTTATTTTGATCTTTCGAAAACCAGGAAGCGATAAGGCCTAGCAAACACTGAAGCCAAAAGCACCATCTCCTGTTGGCATCTCCAAGCACCACAATGGCAGGTTCATTTAATGCCCCCTGAAAACATGTTTTGACCTAATTTACAATAAAATGTTCCAATCTGAACTGCACCTCATGGGACCATGCTTTGAGGCTTGGTATGACACTTAGCTAGTGTATGGTGACAGTTCACCACACAGTGAAACTTCATCTGGTCTCACATCTGCAGCCATCTCTTCTTTTCTCACTTGGCAACTTCAAAGGCCTACTGAGACACGCTCTACAGGCTCTGCACGATTTCACTTGATGGAGGTAATTAGAGCTCTGCTTGGAAAAATGCGTCCAGATGCTGTGCAGGGTTCTGTGGCTCAACATATCACCGCCACAGTGCCATCTCTGCCTGAGGACTGCCACTTGGCCATGACTGCACTAGGAGGATGGGCCAACAGATGTCCACAGAGATTCCTGACATTAGTATTAGACCTTGGACAGGGCCTGCCAAACATCAAAACCCGGCCAGACATCCAACCAAAATTATATGGTCTTAGAATGAGTGGTTTGCAGATCTAAATAGTTCTTAAACCATCCAGGTGTGTGTTCTTACCCCAGTTTAGTGAGGCCGTATTGCTAGCAGTCACACTATATATGATGTGTTTTAGATACCAGGATCTACATTTAGGCGTTATCACATAAATCTTGAAAGTTAACCTACAGTATTCTAACCAGCCATTGCCCATGACGTTTTAACAGAGATAAGACTTTTTCTTAATGCTTGCCTGCCATGAAAGCGCACACAACTGATGTAACTTTACACGCATGCACACACCTGGCCCATCATCACACACTTCATCTGCTCCATGACGCACAAGGCTGCTTTACAGGCTAATCACGTTAACTCGCTGCCTTCTCTTGACCGGGGACGAAACCTCATCTGAAAGCAAACCTGAGGGCCAACCTCAGGGATGATAAAATCAAATTCTCCAAACAAATGGCTCCTTTATATAACATTTTTGTTGCATAACCATCAATGTGCAGCTAAAAAAAACACTCAATTACGTTAAGCCAGAACTTCCTTGGAGATGCTGTTAAATATACACAAAAACAAATCAATGAGCTAAATTCAGGACCCATGATTTCCTTTGGAACACTGCAGGATTCAGACGTGTTTAAGTTTGCTGAACTGTGTCACGTTAAAGCAACTTGTAGCTTTAAACACCACAACGCCGGGTTCATTAAATGCCCCCTGATATCATGCTTCATGCTTTGAGCTAATGTACTATTTCGATTTGAGTATCACTTCATAAAATGGGGACAATGCATTGAGGCTTTGTGTGACACTCATCTTATAATTCCTATAATTCTATTTGGTCAAAACAAAACTGAAAAACAGAACAAATAATAAGAAAAGGATGTGGCCACCATGACATCACTCTGAGCTTAGCGTGCTTATGGCTTGCTTTGTGTTCCATCCAGTGATCGTCGTAAATGTAAACATAAGAATGCTTCAGGGACTCTTCTCCAAACAGCCTCCATCCCATGACATGTAGCGCCTTCTGCCTCAGTCTCTGTAAGGCAGTGATGCAGGCCGCAGACAAATCAAAAGTTTAACAAGCTGTGCTATACCACGTCTGTGCCGAGAGGCCTCAAATCTGGAGCTTTTAATTGGGATTTCATACACTGGAGAACCCTGGTAAAGACTGCCTGTAAGTTTCACAGGGGTGTGCCAAGTTCCTCTTTCATCCTCACATATTATCTATTCTAGAGTTCATCCAGTTTCAGACTACTTTAAGTTTCAGAGTTTCAGTCACCTTCATAAAAAAGCACAACACTAGCAGGTGAAGCAGGGGGACAAATCTCACAAACACTGTTGCATTTTGCAAGATTAGACCACCAATGTCTTTTGATAATTCTCAAAGTGCATAAAGCCTACAGTCCTAGTTTCTCAACAGAGTAGAACTGCGTACTTTCTATTGTGCCTGACACGTTCTATTGTGCATCTCTTGTCAGTAAGTGGTTTGTCTTTTGTGAACAATAGCACCATAAACAACCAGGCCTAGTTTTTGTGTCCAGCAGTCTACTGTGACGAACAAGGTTTTTGGCTGCTGCACTTGGACTACTCACACGTATCTTGCGACAGACCACTGGAAAGGCGCGCACAGGATAAACCTGGAAAACATTCCGGAAACTGCTACACAATGGATCAGAAACCACTACAAGGGGGTGGCTATGAAGGCAGGAGTCAAAGTTCAACATTTGTCCAATGCTGCGTGCGAAAGGTGAAGTGCTCTTATATGCTTCAGCTGGTTGACAGCAAAAAAACCTCAAGGACAGTGATGTCATGCATTAAACATCCTGCTGTCACGTGAGTAGTCACACACACTCACAGAGTGATCCATTAGCAAACAGTGGGAAAGAGCAAGGTGTCCAAACAGGACAATCCACCCACGCTGGCACAGCCGTGTTTGTATAAAAGCATGAAGTCAGATGTGGGCAGGTCATAACAATGCTGCTGTTATACCCATGGCTAACAGCTGTCAGAGTGGGCAACTGCGTTTATACCTGCCAGCTCCATGCTCTGCAGAGCTGCTGATTTAATTTAGTCTTGGTCAGGGTACAGAATACAGGCTGAAAAGCAAAGACAATGTCTTATCTCTGCCCAACTGTTGGGTCTTGTCTTGTTGCATTGTTTATTGTAGCTAAATGCTTTCCAGTACTACGACATGATGAACCGATATTCTAAACTGCTTAGATTAACCCTGTGTTGGTAAATGGGCAAATCTTTCTACTATCTAACCACCTCAAACTGCACATGTTAATTCAATGCATGGGAGAGGTCTCTATTAGCATCATGTTAACCTAATTTTACGTAACAGGTCATGATGCACTCGAGCAGGTGGGCAATGTAGGCCAATAACACAAGGTACATTTCCGATTGAGCAAACCAATGCACAAATATTAGGCCTACCTACAAAACTGATTAGACGGCCACACTAAGGTTAGTCTGTGCAGTCTAAGATCCTGAAGATATGCCATCCATGGAATGGATTCCATGCCATAGAGTATTTTAACCTATATCTCCTGACAATGAGTTGTAATTGCAGATGTGAACACTGCACAGTCCTGTTTAAACTGACAAATGTATTAAGATGGCAACAATGTCAGCAGCAATGTCAGCAGCTAAGATAGGAAATGTGCGTTAGCTCACCTACAGCGGCTTGTTAATAGACACTGGGTTAGTTGCATGTTCACAATTTTCTCTGTTAGCCTAATAATAATGACACATTTCCTGACAATGCTATTCTTACTCTAGGTTTGTTGCAAGGACTTTACCAGAGATTTTCATTCACCTGTTGGAAAAAGTAGTGTTTAGAGATTCAGAATTGGTCCAACAAGACAATTGTAATTTAGAGCTGGTGGGACTGATTAGATCCGTGAGCTGGCTGTCTGACACTTCAGATCTAAAACATACAGGAGAAGACTTCTATTCAGAAACAAGATCTTATGGGTCCTAGAAATGATCAACTGAAAATATAACATATTCTGTATTATACAGTGTGGTGAATGTTTGTTTATAATGCATTTCCTTGTCTTCCCTTCAGATCATGCTGAATGAGGCTACGCTCAAATCATTTACTTAATTTGATTTAGACATTAGAGTCATTTGTTTGGAGAATTTGAGTTTAGCATACGGTGACAAAACTCAAACACTTAATTAAGTTGTAACTATATGTATATATATTGTGTTTAATCCAATAAACCCTGTGTGTTCAGATACCCAGTTTTCATGAGTATTGTTTTGGTACCTAATATTGTGAAACTACAATTGGCATCTATATCAAACTCATGACAACCCTAGCTTTGTTCCACTCCCTCCAACAACAGCAAAACTTCTTCAAGAGCCACATCAGTGCACATTCTATCCACAGATTACACAACAGAACTGACACTGACTGTAAAGATAAAGAATGGTGTTCTTTCCTTTCTATTGCAGGAAGACTGTCAGTGCTGATTGTGCGTCACCCGCTCTCGCAGGCCGTTAATGGAAAGCGGCTGCAGCTGTTGATTTTGGAGTGTTTTAGTGAAAAAAAGCAGCCCAGCACTGTTTGCACAAAAGAATCTGCGTCTTGACTTCTGTGCAGATTCCCAGAGTAAAACCGCAATGCAGACAATATGCAAGAGAAACAATGAACTAGACAACTTTCCACTGTAGTCAAACAAAAAGAGTCAGACACACTAGGACAGACAGGACAGACAGCAAAGTCCTGTGGCAGGGCTTGCGGGAGCGTGGGCCGTCGCTGTATGCTCCTGCTGTTTTGAACACTTGCCTCCGCAGCTGTTTTCCAGGGTCATCACTTCTGCAGCTTTCATTTAAATCAGCACCACTGATGTGACAGAGCAGATTAAGAACAGGACATATCTGCTGTGTCTGATAGAGAAACACAAAAACCACAAAAGGCACACCAACATAAAAAAACTCCAACAAGGAGACTGGAGATTTATGAGCTGAGGTAAAGGCTAATTCCAGTGTTTTGGACATGACATTTAAACTTGGGCTGCTGGCTGTGAAGTCTCAAAGAACTACTCAATGGAACCAATGAGAGATTACATATCTTATTATGAAACCCTCTGGGGGGAAAACAGACAAAACTTCCAAATAAAGATATTCCTATTTCACAAGTTAAAGATACGTGACAATTCTACATGACAGAGTTCATGTCAAATGGACAGTCTTTTTTAGGATGTTGGATCTCGGTTCATTTCTGCATTAAACTACTGAAAAATGAACAGAGCTGCCCTACCCATGATTGTTCAATGAATCATAAGTAAAGCTGAAGTAAACATCTTCAGTCTGTCCATTAAAGACAACAAAAATAAATGCCTAAAAATATTAGCCTAACGTGTGGTCTGGCTGACTGATGATGAAACAATGGTTTGGGGGGGGGGGGCGGGGGGGTGGATGCAGCCTGAAGATAAAATGAAGCAACAGGAAATGAGCTGTGGTGGAGCTGTGGCTACTGCTGGTGGAGCTGAAGAAGCTGAACAAGAGCTTTTAAAGACATCTGTTACAGTCCTGACCTTACAACCTTACCTTATCAAGAAAACAAAATGGCCTTCACTGCCATAGGTTCAATAAGGCTGCACAACTTATCCCTTGTTAATCGTTACAGCAGCACTCTTTCTGCGTTACTATTAAAGAAGGCTTCATTAAGTAAAAGGGTTCTCAGTCAAATCACAATGTTTTATAGGTGCTGTGAGCCTCTTCCCCACTCACAGTTCCAAATGAACATTTCTGTGAGTCCACCTAAAATTGCTTTTAACTATCTTTAACCATGTCACAACATTTGACACACACTTAATAATGTTACTGCTATAACAAACCCTGTAACATTTTAAACTTTTTATTTTTACATGACTTGTGAACGACAGCTATCCTTTTACATTGTGTGACCATTTAATGACCAGTCGACCAACAGAAATGGACAAAAAGCTGAGCTCGAACTGTATCTGTCCTTAGTTGAGAGAATCAAAGCACAAAGCAAGTTGCAACAGCTAGGAAGCAAGAGCTAATCTGCACATTTGGCCACTTGTACTTTAATAGCTGCACACAGCGAACCAAAAATGTTTTTAAATCATCATTTGCATTTATTTATAAAGTAATATCATGATGTGCAGGAATATTCTCAATGCGCAGTGCACAGTGCTTTGTCTTCTTCTTGGTACACATTTTTTGTCTAATTAGTCCCACAGTTTTCAAGATATCGAAGCCATTCCAACTCCAAATTGTGCATTCTGATCGGGAATGGTGTGCTTGTACACAGTTTTTTTATTTCTGCGTAGCAATGGATTTTTATAGAATTTTTTTCCCATTAAGAATGAATGGGATGGAAAAATGCAAGCCCATCTACTGTACTTCTGCTCCACCCACAAACACCACTTCTTAGACACTATCTCAGGGCATACCCCCACACACTCCTCTGTTTGTCTTTTTTTTCTCCCCTATCCCTTTGTCCCCTCCATACAATCCCATTTATCTTCAGCCCCACCCAAACCACTATTGTTTCCTGTACCCTACAGCCACAGCATGTACTCACTCATGGCAGATTCACAAACTCTAATCCACAGCCATACAGACCTGCACTCCTCTATGTGTCATTTATTAATCCTTCGTTCCTCCCATAGCAACCACAGTGGGAACCATTTAAGCTGCGCCACGTTCTGCATTTCCTTCAGGAAATGTTCGTTTCTAGACTGTATCTTGCTACACTGAAGCATTAGAAAATGGCCAAATTGTTCAGCAGAAATAAAAAGATGGTAATTTATTTTTTGTCCATTGCAGGAGCTTTCCATAAGAACTGTGCACGTCATGACATTTCTCACACAATACGAGTGACTGATAAGTGTGGGGGTGAGATTATGAATGCCTGCTGGCCTACGACCTCCTCACAGCCCTCCTTTCACACGCATACAACTGTGAGAAAAAGCCGAATGGAGGCTATATTCAAATTACAGAAAGACAGACAGACGCTCCACAGAATCTCACTAGAGACATGCACGCGGCATTAAATCTGCCTGATGAATGCAGTACAGTTGTCTTGGAGGAGGGAATGCTGAAGTCAGCCAGCTAGAATATGGGTTAGAGGGGGGGAGGAGAAAAAACAAAAACTTTTGTATTTGATCCACACAAATCATGCACACTCTGGAACAAACCAGCACTGATGAGACGAAACTGACCTACTTTATGATACAACCCTGGACATGCAGACAAGGCAAACGGACACCAACAAGATCAGGGGCCGGTGAACGGCTCCTTCACGCAGGTCTTTCATGCGGGTTTTTAATTGTGCTTCCACGCATCACAGTGTTGCTAAATCAGCCTGTAATAGGCTGTACTGGCCTGTAGTTAAAGGGGAACTCCAGCATTTTCTTTAAATTTCTGCATAATTAAATAATTACATTGTAAACTAAGTCATGCAAAATGCCTCATTCCAGAGACACTTTCAGAACTGTTCACAATGGCGATTATAGGAACCAGACATCTGAAGTGCTTAATTCCTTCTAAAAGCTGCCTCACAAAAAGTTACTACATGAAACGGTTATGAGCAGTCAGCCTCATGTCTGAGACATCACATTTCGTATCAAACCACTCTGAATGACTTCGTTTACATCTCAACCAATTAACTGTGCAGACGTTTTAAAAAATGGTGGAATTCCCCTTTAAGATATTAAAGGTGTACATGTTACCAAGCAGTCCTTAATCCATTCATGTCCAACAACTGAACTTAGCATGAGAAGAAAAAATGCCACCTAACTGGTTCTGACAGCTTTTTGTTTAGTTTGCCTCTGACAGTTGCCACCTACCACCATTCACCCTCATGCTCCCCTGCCACAAGCATCAGACCAGTAATGTACTCATGTTCAGCCCTCTTGCCTACAGGATGACCACTAAAATATTACAGACTGAAAATTTTGCACACAGCCTGGTGATTCAATGTATCACTTCTATATAAGGACCAGTTTGATTTTTACACTGCGTTATGTACACTATGTGTATGATCCATGTATACTTAATAAGGATACTCAAGTCTATTATTGGCTGTTATTGTACAGTTTTGTCATTTGCACTAACACTGCGTACTGTACACATGTTCTGCTCCATGCCATTTGCATTAGATTGCATTAGACTGTATAGTACATAGCCTTTATGTTACTCTTATTTTGTGCTTCTTTACATAGTACTTACTGTATTTACACGGTGCTTGTAATCCGGGAGGTAGTGCAGAGTGCATATCACAATACACTCTGGAATCGTGATTTTTCGTATTATATGTCATTTCTGCACACTTTTATTCACCATCAACATTGATTTTCTATTGTTTTGTTCGAACTCCACAGATCTACGTCACATATTACATGATAAATGAGTTGAAAAATGACTTTTTAGCTCTGTGGTTTCACCTTATTTAAAAAAAATCAGTTCCTTAAGAGCTGTGCTCAGCTAAGCTCAGAGAACATAAGGAAATGTATGACTGTAAATATGGACATCAATGTCACCAGTAACAGTAAATGAATACTTTTTAAAAGTGTGTGTTGTAAATGACGCTGCCCGAGCAGTATGTCACATGTGAGATTATCCTAATAACATTAACACCAACCAGCCTGACACAGGCTATAAGCTACGTGTCCTACTGCATTTGGCCTTGTTAGTGCAACAGGTCTTTGCAAAGTCTGGGGGCAATGCTACTGATCTACAAGCTCTGCTGACAGGTGACAATGATCATAGAAAATATTATTAGGACCTGTTTTGATGCAGGTTGCTGCTGTAACCTTCAACTGTAATCAGCCAGTTCATGTTGGCTAGCTGTAATAATTATACACTGATAAATCAGAGTGGGAAACTTATGAACCACCAGACTGAGAGAGCTGAGCTAAGAAACTGGTATTTACATTACCATCCATGTCTTAGAGCTAGTTAGCTGGTTAAATGGAACAGGGAAAGGGGTAAATGTCTTGTAATGACATTTATGGTGAAGTAAATGAGCCTACAGTACAGTCAGCTAGCACTGACAGCTAACAGCACCATGGACTCTACACTCAGTGATTTAAAGCTAAACCTGGCAACCCGCCTATACAGAGCACAACGTGGGCTGATGCCTGACATACAGTCCAACCCAAAGAATGATATTAAACAGCAAATACAGCAACGTCGTTTCTCTTTACTGCGTGTTAGCAAACTTTAAAACGTCTAAGAAAAGTAGATAACGTGAAGCAAACCTTCTGCTCTGAGAGTTTCCCTGAAGGCTTCTTGAAAAACGAAGTCCTGGCGGTGAAGAAATACTCCTCGGAATCCTCTTCCAGACTACTGTAACCACTGCTCATGGTGCTCGTCCACGTCATTTGAAGGGGGGAAAACTCCAACTTTCAAGCTGTACCACATTAAAACACGACAGAAAAGTCCTTCAGCTGAACGGTGTAATCAGTCCACGGAGGAGTTAAATCCAGGGAGGAGGAGAGCTGCTAGCTAACCTTAATGTTACACAGCTAGCAGTGCTAAAACCACTCCGACTAACTTACAGGCTAACTGACGCGAACTTTAACGGCACAGCAAAGCGGCGCTTTAACGTCTCGGAAAACACTCTACTGTCAAATGTCTGTCTGCCCGGCCTGTGTTAACGATTCAAGACCAGAAACGATTCGGTTTTAGGCCCTACAACTGTCTCAAACTACGTTACCGACCGGTTCATTTTCAGGACTTTCCTACCTCGCCTCCTCTCTCTCACTCACTCTCTCACTGCGGTGGAGCCTGGTACTGTAAGACACACCCACTGTGAGACACGCGCGCGCGCACGCACACAAAAGCTGACCTTCACATCCTCATATATCCTCTTAAGCATAAGCACCTTTTCTGCTGCCTGGTTTCTCACACTGAGCTCCGGAGTTTTTAACCTGGTAGGACATGCAGAACAGCATGTTGTGTCTAAAACCGCATACTGCCACACTGATGAAAGGTTCATCATACAGTACACCATCTGTAGATTCTTTTAGTTAGTCAGTAACCATTTCCACACCAGTGATTCACAACAATTTACCTTTTCCCCAGCCTGTCTTCATACGGTAGAATAAAACAGGCTGACTTTTTTTCTTACTGTGCCTGAACTAGAGCGTAGCATGCATACTCCGAACAGTAGGGTGCAATATGCCCCACAAAATGCACAGTCCCTCCTCCTCCCCTTCAGTTCTCACCAGCCTAGAGGAAACTCTTGTTTTGCTTCTATTTATATCACCCCTTTTGTTTGCTGCCGAACGTGGACTCCTGATGGGAGCTTCAGGCGTCACTGTACTTCTGTCTGTCCTTAAATGGAACAGGTTGTTCAACATGATGTACAAGAGGTTAGAATATGCCACCGGGGCAGTAGCGCTACTTCTCACTTGTTGATTCAACTCAACATTACAGTGACTCACTATCGCCTCCCGAGGTACAAAGTGGTATTACAAGACAGGACGGGGCGTGGCTAGCTGGTTAGCATGCTAACTTCAGTGGCTAGCTCTGCAGCACAATAGGCCTACACAGACGTCTTTGACGCCAAAACTGCTACTTCTTCACTATTTCTTGAATTTGAAATTATAATCTATAAATAAGCCGTGTTTCCACTGGCTGTACTGTTTTGTGCCTCATTCATAAAACAGTTTAGACTGAAACACTATATGAGTGGGCGGGGCTAAACAGCTGGAGGCGGAATAAGTGGATATTTGTAAATGGGAAAAATGAATTCAAACGTGGCTGGTTTTGCAGGTTAGTACCCATATATGGGCTGTATGGAGTGATTTTCACACTCAAGCTAAAATAAAAAATAAAATGTTAGGAAAATTCAGTTTTCCATGATGTGGGCCCTTTAAGAAGCATTTGAAATTTGAAGTGTATTTATTTCATTAACCATTTTTACCACACACACACACACACACACACACACACACACACATATATATATATATAGCTTGTCTGTTGTGCTGTTATTTATCAATATTTTACTATTTGTCTCAAAAGCATTTTGAACAGTAAAAATGTCATAAACAATACAATTATAGTAAGTTGTGGTAGTATTGTTGTTGCTGCTGTTGTTAATCAGTTTAAAAAGGGCCAAAAGTTTATTCCAGTCTATTCCAGTTCCATCCTTCTAGGGACATTTTTTCCCCTAAAAAGACTTAAATACATGGTCACACTTACATAACACATGTGTAGCCATATCAATAGGTTTACACAGCTATTTAAACGGCTACACGTGCAATAGGTTTATATACAATAGGCTTTAGGTTGTTTGAACTGTGTAAATGCAGAAAACAATACCATAAACTGTTAATGGGATGTCAGGTGACCTGCCTAGACAAGGCTTTGTAGCCATGGCGGCAGTAATGAGGAATGGACATGCAGCACCAGTTTTACAGCCTTCTCTCATATCAGGTCAAAAAAAACCAAGGTAAAGCTGACCACTGGCCCATCTGGTCCTGGAGTCGTGTGGAGAAGAGCTTCCATATGCAAGCTGTTGACGCTCCAGCCAATCGCAAATTAGAAACCTTGTTTATGGTGGCTTACTGGAGGCCTGGAGGCCTGGTTTTGAGTCAGCTCCAAGAGTCAACCACTCAGTTTCAGGGTTAGCCACAGTTGGCACACTTCATAATCATTTCAAGAACATGTTTGGTGCCTCTTATTTCCTGAATTATATAAGCAGTAAGTTCCTGTAACAATAAACAGTTGTGGAATATTTCACGAGACTGCTAATGGACAGGAAAAATTAGGAAAACATGTTTTCCAGTGCTGGGATTGTCAGTTAAACAGACTTCTTAGCAATGCAAATCAAGGTCATTAGAGTCATCAATGAGCAATAGCTCTTATTACAACTTTGCATACCTGAACTATAGATCACAGATATCAGTGGTAAAGTAATTGCAGCTGCCTAAGGGCTTTCTCATACGTTTCACCACGGTGGTCTTTTCACAGCTTTCCTTTTCCTGTCTCTTATTACCTGTATGATAGTACAGCAGCCCGCAGACTCTACTGAAAGCATGCATACCATAACACAGCACGGCTTCAGGGTCAAACGTAGGCAACATCTGCAGTGGATAAGGACACAGCTAACCATGCCCCACAAACAGCAGCTTTCAAGAGGTTTGTGGAAGGACAGGGCTTTTTATAAAGCCAAAGAGCATGGAGAAGCCCTAAAAATAACCCAGCAGCCGGGGGAACAGCCAAACCATGCAAACCCTACAAAAGACTGACCCCCGGGTTATCCGGGGTCATCCACACTGTCCAGTTGCATATTTGCAGATTCCTTTCATTGTTCATTTATGAAAGTACAGGAGTACTGAGCTTAAACACAATCTGAACACGAGATTTTCGAGTTTTCAGTAACATTAAACCCATTTGGTTGAAGAAAATGCAATAGTCCTGTTCACATTCGCAGGTTTCAAACAATTAATAGAAAAGGAAAAAAAAAAGATTATTCTAAATATATAAACTACAAAATATTTTACTTTGAAGTCAAATGTACTTACTGGATACTTGCTGGGAATTACTGAATTACTGTATATAGAAAATTACAGTATATTATTTGATAACCTTCTTCTTGTTCCCAAAATATTATTGAACCGAACATCTAAAATACTTGTGATGTTTTATTTATAATATTCTACAATCCACATTGTTACCATATACAAAACACCAGAAATTATTCATATACTGAACATATCTAAACTTTTGAACAGCATTGTACAGTGTATAGACCACTTATTACTGAGTTTAACTGTTAAAAAATGTACATGAAGTACAAATTATATATTTTTCAGGACATACAGTAGATAAACTAAGACAAGCCACTCGCTTAAAGAAGTGATGATGTACCACTGACCATTAATATTGACATTATTAATATCCTACTATTGGTATCTCATAGTAACTACTAACTCTATGCTCTACCTATTGTGAAGAACCTTACAGGCATATCTTAGGCTCTGTGAACATACTGTAGGTCTTCTGTTGTACCTGTTTACATGGTAATAAAATATTGATCACATAAAAAGTAATGATCATGAAAAAACAGAAGTTCCCAAAACTGGGGTTTAAAAAATGATGAAAATATACAGAGAAATAAGACTCCTTCTGTGCAGGACCTGGTAGAACCCGATACAGCCCCGATCAGATGAACAGCACTTACAGCTTTCATCTCTGAGTGAAAAGATAATATCAAACTGCACTCTTACTTCAGATCTGAGCACTCCGTCCACTGCATGAAGAGATCTGAAAATCTCTGAAACAATATGTTGCTGTTAAGGAGCCGTTACTAAGACACGGAAACAGATAAAACACCAACATCATTGAATGTGTTTGGGAATATTTGGATATATGTTTGGCAGGAAATGCAACCAACTTCTATGACTGAACTTTTAGGTGTGGAAAAACAAGACTGCAGATTTCTATGATAAACTGAAAGTAACAGTCCTGGAAAGACTGAAAGCTGTAATTCAGGCGAAGGGTGGGTAGCTAACCACTAAAAAGTCTGATATTATGTTTAGTTACTGAGGCTTCTGTGTCATTTCCACTTGTTTTCTGCTTTATTTGCCTGATACGTGAAATTCAATAACTTGTAATTGTTAGCCATTTTGATGGAAAGTGACTTAAGCTTAACACTGAAAGGAAAGTGGAAACTAAAATGCCAAGTGGAAGCAATGTGTGTGAAAAGGATGTCTCACCCATCCACTAACTCTTCCCAGCAATTCCACTGGCTGGGCTAAAACAATGGGTACTGAGAGACCTCCAAAGCGCGAGTATGTGTGTGTGTGGGTCAAAGAGAGAGAGAGAGAGACATAGCAAGAAAGAGAGCGAGAGAGAGGTGAATGACCTGTAGCTACTGGCCTTCCTGGCTCGGAGCCATGGCCTCTGTAACATATTACCCACATTCCTTTGCTCGGGGTGGGGGGCTAATGTGTGTAATGCTTCTAAACTCAATGACTGTCTAAGCTTTGTTATTTACAGGATAGTATGTGGCATATCTCAGCAAGTCAAATCAATACAGCACGGCAAAGAAACCCCAGAGTCTGATCAGTGCACACAGACCTGCAAATGTCCCGTCAGATCTCAGAACCTTCACCAAAGAGCTACCCTCGGGCCGAGCCATGGCACAGAGGATATTCAGTGAGTTCTGAATTGGGTGAGAGAGAGTTCAATACTCATGAAAATAAGTTATTAAATGTGTTTTGCCTTTATATCTAACGCTATGTGCAACGCTTATATAACACATGACCTATTTCCAACTAAGCTTTATACCTTTAAACAGGTTGTTTTTGTTACTGTGCCTTTAAATGACCTCTGTTCTGATAGGCTGACCTATATTGTGCCTAGTTCAAAGAACACTCAGGACTGAAACAGTCTTTAAACCTCAAGGTGAATGGGTGGAGCTAAACACATCAATTTATGTAAATACACTCATCATTAAAAAGAATAGCTGCACCCAGAAGGAAGTGGTGGACTGCAAAGCTATTGGGAAGGAAGATAAAGGTTACCAGCAACAATAAATGATGATAAATTTAGATAGAAGTAGTGTATCTCAGTATGGCGTCGGGCTGCCATGTTTGCTATTGTAACATGTCAGACGTCTCAGCATGGAGTTGTAGAGGTTCCTAATGGTGTCCTGGGATAATCCATTCCATGCAGCTTGAATATTCTGCTGGCACTAACAGGATGACTGATGGAGGGCACCACTGATCGCTGAATGCCCACAGTCGTAGCTGTTGGGTCAGTCAGGTCCAGTAAATTGACCCTTGGTTTTTCTCTAAGAATGCGTTATTGCGACAAGTCTCCCGCCAACCAATACAATGCATTTTTTCTTTTCACTTGATGGTGGAAGCAGTACAGTAAACTGCACTTGCACAAGCTAGCTAAAGTGTAAGAGCATTTTCTTCTCTGACTAAACCTGCAAATGAATTTACTGAATGACATTTAGTCATTAATACAACCAGAAAGCACAAAGCTGACAATAAGGACCAGTGAATTCAGGGCCGAGGGACACAGCCTGAAAAATGCCTGATTTATTTTCCATATTTTCCAAAATTGTCCATAGCATCAATAATATCAGCAATAACAGTAAAAATAGGCTATAACAATAGTAACACTAAGAACAAGCAATCCTCATACTAAATACTGTTTTACATGCACACTGCTATGAACAAATACTGTTCTGTATGTTCCATTTAAAGATACACTGCTGTATACTACTGATTCAGTAAATAACCGCCTCCCTAAATACAAAACAGCTCACCTAGTACAGTAGAAGATCATATACTGCAAGACTTTCGCTGAGTGTTTTAAGTAAATGATGACACTACACAGTTGCCTCACTTCACCATCTGAAAAAAAGCTGTGACGTGTTCATTTCATATTTTATTATTTTCAGTCATGGTAATGTTAATGCATTCTACTCAAACCCAAATTTTGACTACACTGGTTCATTTTATTTTACTGGTTCACTGCTGAAGCATAATGAATTGGGGCATGCATTGTGTTAATTATACGTATAGGAGGGGAAATTTGGGCATATTGGTGCAAATATGTGATATACGTTCATATGTAATACTCACGCACAGGTGCTTGTTTTTTACACATGGAGTACGTCATTCAGGACATACGTCTACATAGATCTGATGAATTAGGTTTAGACTGTATCCCCATGCTGACTAAGACCTTGTCTGATTTATTTTGTACTGATTAAAGCGGAATTAATATGACCAGTGATGGACAAAGTACACAAACCATGTAGTTAGTTAAAGTAGAGATAGCTAAGGTAAAATATTCCTCCAGTAAAGTAGATGTTCCTCCTTTTAGACCTCCACTTGAGTTAAAGTACTAAAGTATTTACCCTCAAATGTAGCTCAACAAGCTCATAACAAAGTGACTGCTGTACCTTGATTGGTGGACTCGCTTCATGTTTCTTTATGCACACAAAAGCCAAAAGAAAGGACAGATTTTGGATAATGTAGAAGTGTAGAAAGTAAGATATCTGAGTTTGAAATGGAGTTAAAGTCTCACAGAATGGAAACACTTCAGTACAGATACACCAAACAACTACTTACAGTATCACATTTACTTTCTTACTGTCATTCACTGAATCTGAAATGCTTGTAACAATATAAATATTTTGCTGTGTTTAATCTAATACACATTGAATAATCAGATGATACAGTGTTCAGAATTTCTTGCCATTATTTTGTTGGTATTTTGGTATTGAGCTCTGTAATATTACACTTGGTTTTGGTAATGAAGTCAAAATTCTGGTATCATGACTCATCTATTATCTTGTCACCCCAAAACACTTGCTTCATGCCGATACTGTATATTACCCCTCAGGTATAAAAATTCTAATACAATAGAAAATAATATCAATCCCCTGAAAGCAAGCCATCTAAGATGAATGATAATATCCACCTTTCCACCGCCCTGTTCCCCCAGGCACTGATATCTAGTGTTCATTTACAGGCAGCCTGCAGTGGAAACAGAATACAATAACCTCAAGGCCCAGCAGTGACCAAGCAACAGAAAAAATAGACAATATTCAATAGTCCAGAGGAAGGTTTCATATTATTATGCTGGTGTATACCACATTTCCCTATTGTCAGCTAACTCCAGAAATAACCTAATATAGATGCTTTATTAGTGACCGCTCGGGAAAGAAAGTCTAGACAAGCAGGAGTGAGGAGTGAGGAGGCCGAGTACAGGCAAATCCATGACTAAAATCCAAAAAGATAATCATGCTGATGGAAAAACAGGAGAAAAACAGAAAGACTAAATAGATTAATAAACACAGCTCAGTGGTACTAACAACAGAGACCAGAGATGTTTCAGTGCAGAGCCAAAATAGAAGCATATATGAGTCTCTGAATGAGTGTTAAAATAGACCTTCCGTCTTACACCAGCAAATCTATTTAAGATTCACAACTCACAGCTCAACTCGGCCTGTCACGATCATGAAACTTTAGCTGATGATTAACTGTCATGTGAACAACTGCAATTAACACCTGAATGGCCTCATCTTGTTCATTGCATGCTCCTACTAAAGTGGCTTAATTGACTTCCTAGCTATATAGTAGCGATCTTGCTTCCTTGCTATGCTTTCTTAGAAGCTAATGCTGGTTGCTTGATGACTTGTAGCTAGTCGTGCTGCTGCAGGAGGTGTGGCCATGGAAAGTAGCTGTGCAAAAAGGCTTTCAGGCGGTGCTGTGCTCGTGGCATATTAGTGTAGTTGGTATAAGAGATCATAACTGCAATATCTTCAAATATCTGTGCAATATCTCTCTATAACTGTGCAATATATATCTGTGCAATAACAAGTAAATTTGTATAGATTCCTATTGTATTTTTTACCTAACAATAGAGATTTTATTTATTTTCTGTAATTTCTTAATTTGTAACTTGCACTTTAGCCTACCTCTTGTTCTGTATCTGTTCTGCTGCTATTCTGCTGTAACGATGCAAATTTCCCCATGTGTGATAATAAAAGGCTATCTTATCTTATCTTATCTTATCTTATCTTACAAATGTGTAATTGTAAAGAAGCACAGAAAAGATTTTGTAATGTCTGTTGTGGGTTTGGCTCCTTCCCCAAGCAGATGAATCTTGATTCAGAGTGTATTGAAAGAGAACTCAAAGACTACATGTTCAAAAAAGGATGCGTCTTCCGAGGGTGTAAGTGAATGATCTGTTATTGTCATCATATCTTCATTGATATAATACAATTTTACATTTAGACATCAGCATTGAGCTGGACTTTCTTTTTCTCAACCTGTGCATGTGATGTAAAAACCTAAAGACTTATGATGTGGTCTGAAAAACATGGCCCAACACCTCAACTGTTTCAGACTTTACAGAGACTCACAGACTCACAGCAGAACATATAAACTGTATTTATCATGTTTTTTCCCCCGACTCAGTAAAGCTACTTCTTTCAAATTGACCAAAATATCTTTTATGACAGTTTTAGTACATAGTACAGTTTTATATAATCTTAAATAGACTGGCATACCTGGTTTCTGACACTGTAATTCTGATTCTGATTCTGATTCTGTAGTACATACTGTTGTCTATTAAATCCACAACAATACATTGCATAGTTAAAACAGTTGTAGCAGGACATTTGTCCTCACTTACAAACCACATTAGCAAGTCGAGACGAGTGTGTGATAATTGAGGCATACAGTTTGCTAACTGTGCTAACTAGTGGTCTTAATTGTAATTGATTGTTATCCAGAGCAAAATTAATTAAGTAAACTTCAGACACCAAATTTGTCTTGTTTGCTGAACTACAGATTACAAACTCATGTAGATTTGCTTAATTAAATATGGGGAAAGGGACAGAATCTTTTAACAAAAGAGGTTTGAAAAAGAAACAAGCGACTTGGTCTGAGAACTATATGATGCATATCATCGCTGTCCAAAGAATAACAGTCTCCAAAATGGCAACTTTATGGGAGAGAATTTGAGAATTTGAACGGAAGTTAATGGAACCAGGCGTCTTTCCAAGCAGTTTTGGGCCATTTCTATTGGTCCATTCTTCATGAAATTTCCACACAGTGTAAATAGTTGCTCATGTGATCAAATGAGGCATAAAAGTAAAAATCAACAAAAATGGAGATACATGTTTTTCTTTGGACAGCGACTATATACAATTATGGGTGAATTTCACCAATATTTCATAATTCCTGCAGATTTCACTTTTCGAAACGTAAGCAGTCATTCAGAATGGTCTGCTGTGATGTGAAACCAAATTATAGGGAAATGAACAATTCAGATTTCTGTACAGAGGTAGTGGAAACTGTTGTCTTAAATAACAACCTGTATGTAACAGGTTTTGGGCCAAAACTATCATGAAGCAACGCCAGGAGTCATTTAATGTAATAGTTCCTGTGAGGTAGCTTTAAGAGCCATTAAACTCTTCTGGTTCCCTAATCACCACTGTGCACAATTACTCGTTATGTTTCTTTAAAACAGGGCATTTCACTTCAGACCACTCTGAATTACTTTCTTTACATCTTAATGCTCTAATTATGAAGAAGTTCAGAAAAACCTGTGCAATCCCTCTTTATCCTTTCTTGAGGTACAACAAAGGCTGTATTCGCTCTGCATTATAACATAGAGAGCTTGAACCTCTCTTTGACTCCACTGTCAATGTTCTACTCTCTTCTTATCTTCCCAAAACTCTTTCAAACCTCTTTAGGTGGCCCTCGTTCATCATCGAAGGCGTATTCACAGAATGATTGACTGAGACGGTGACCTCAGCTCCCGGGATCCTAGCCCTCATCTATGCTTCTCCAAGCAAAAACACACAAACAAACCGGGCTCAGTGTATTCAGACCTGGAAGGCTCCTGAGATGGAAATCACAGCTCCTACAGCCAAACCCCACAGACCCAGACAGTCACTGAAGACTAAATATAAGGTAACTAAACCACAGCTGCTGTTCACACAAAAGCAAATGGGGTCTGGGACACGCTCCGTCTTGCCCTGTGGTAAATACACACAGGATCAGAAGGCTTTTGTAGCCTTTGAAAACGACCTGTCTGTCCATCTACGCTCTGTAATCAGTGGCACTGTAAGAACATTTAAATGCCTGTGTGATGCTCCTAAGCCAGCACAGTCCACACATGGAGGAAGCCAACGTGTTCTTTAGCTTGAATTCTGGGCTTAAAAAATAAACACAGTCAGAGAATTCTTGCCAATGTAACTGGACTTAAGGTGGCTTCTGTAAACATGAGGGTTCACTGAAGCTCCACAGATAAAATATACAATACTGCCTTGATTTGATTCTGCAAGAAGGGGAACAGATTTAATATAATAATAGATTTATGGACCTCAAAGTATGCACCTCTATACTCAAAAGTATATTCAAATAGATAGAGATGATTAAAATATTGTAATATTGCATTTTATGTATGAATATTGAAACATTCCACTGAAGTGTAATATGCTTTTGGATAAATAGCACGGTAGGAAAAGTTGGATAAGAAGCCATTACTTAATTTGCTTAATAATATCCTATATTAATATTAATATCTTGGATAAGAGTAATACTTAAATATCTGTTATTTTGCAGTCATAACATATAATTGGTCGGGGTCCTCATAATTGCAAACATTTAGATTTTTATTCCAATTCTTTTTGTTTATTCTGTAAATCTATAGACTTTATTGCAATATAGTAATTGTTTTTTTTTTTAATTGCAAAGGTTTGTGCACCCCTGGTCAATTTTTTTGTTATTGAACTGTGACTGGTAAATCTTTTCATGTCACTGTATGTGGAAACATAAGGGGGGACGTAAGGTAAGAGGTAAGAAAAACATTTATCAAAAAAAGAAATGTACAAGAAAAATAAATAATAACAGTAAAAGTATCTGTAGACACATATTACACTGTGTAAATTGCTTAACTATCATTAAGATTTCTTTTTTTGTTGCTTTTACAGAATTATTTCACCCCATTTTCCCTCACAATGGACTGTTCTACTCTACGTGATGATCATCTGCAATCAAACCACAGCCACAGCTATTTCATAATAACATGAAACTTCTGGATGCTGTTAAAAGGCTCTTTGTAACTGAAGCGTGTGCTGTCCTCACTAGACTAGACTGAACAACTAACATTCAGAGTTGGGCTTTAAGTTTACTGATGGTCTTTGCTGTAAAATGTGTATTCTTTCTCTTCTCTGATTCTTTCTCTCGCTCTCTCTCCACAGTCTCTTTTTCTCTCTTTGTTCAGCCCCGAGAGCCACGTTTCTCCTGAGTGATCACATGGGAGCCCCCAGAGCTGTTAGAGTCACCAGAGCATCGTCTCCAATGTGGGTCTCCTGTCTTGTTTTCTCCTGCTCGTCAGCCGGCATGACTACAATGACCACAGTAGAGCTGCCAGCATCTGGCACTGATCATGAACTCTATCTCTCACTTAAACAGAGAACCTATGGGTTGGCTCTACTCTTACAATTACTGCCTCCTGGATAAATCAGAATGTATCTAATAGATGTTCCGAGCTCCTTTTCCAGTTAGTTCTGTCTTTCTCTCTTCAACCGGGATCGACCTGAGGAGGATGGGTTCCCCCCTTGAGCTTGGTTCCTCTCGAGGTTTCTTCCTTACTCTAAGGGAGTTTTTCCTCACCACTGTTGCCTCTGGCTTGCTCACGGGGGGCTTGGACTCGGATTTCCCTTCCTTACGTCTATACATGGACTCTGTGTTTTTCTTTTTCTTTATATAAACTGCTTTTCTGTGAAGCTGCTTTGAGACAACATTAGTTGTAAAAAAAGCCCTATACAAATAAATATTGATTGATTGATTGATTCTTGCCATAAGATGTGAATGCATGTGAACTGCTAGCTTGTCACTAACATAACATTACAAAGCCCATCAGGATGTTAGCATTCCGCTAATAAGGTGATCATTTGCTGAACAAAGGTTACTTACACAGCGAATAACAAAGTTTATGTGCTAACAACTGCTTTGTAAAGAACATGCAAGGCTGACACGTGTTCATGATACTTTTGGCCATTTATGACTGGAAAGACGAAAGTTGGCGAATAGATCTAAAATAATTTTTCAATTAACTAATAGAAATATAACATCTAAGTAGAGTAAAAATAGTTTAGTCGTAAACAGGCAGGTAGAAAGTACACCACTGCTGTACATTATCTGTACTGTGGCATCGGGAAAAAGGAGTCCTTGAACTGGAGGCACCACTGAACAATGCAACTGCTCTTTATTTGGCAAACATAAGCAACACCACCGTAATGAATGCTTGGCGGTTAGCCACAGAACTAGAGAAGCTAGGGAAGCTGGCAAAACCCGCCAGGCTCCTGCTAGCAAACATGAAAACCAAATAATGTTCCGGTATAACATGTACCAACAGGGACAACACATGACATTAAGTAGAAAACACATGACATAAAGTAGCCTGTAGAGCAGGCAGGCGCCAGTGTTCACAGGTATGCAAATGTGCAGCCACCAACACCACACTATTAAGAAAAATGCTATATGGAAAAAATAACATTGTGATACTGAAAGACACCCATATCGAGAGCATATCCCACTTTTAAATGTACTTTTTTATGACATCAAAAAACAATCCATTAAAACTAGGCTTTTCTGCAGCACAGTTTCCACATGAAGACTGTACTGACTGGGTGTAGACTGAATAGAACTGGAGTGGATGGAACATTTTGTGTTCCATACATACAATACCAAATCCTTTTATTTCAATTTTTTTTTTGTTTTTCTATTAAGCCACATTTTACATACAGCTGTTTGGTGTTCTAGAAGACGTACACTAACCGCAACCCACTCAGAAAAGCGCAGCAAGGTAATTTATCATCAATAATGACAATATATTATATTGCCCACCCCTAAACTATACACCTCTACCCCTATTTTGATGCCTAATAGAACTAGCATTAAAGACTGACATACTAGCACTGTGCTGTATGATAGCTGAAATCATGTCCGGAGGTTTGTGTCATTCTCTTTGGTTTGTTGTTGTTGTTGACCAGTGAGTTATCCTCTCTGAAGTATCAGGGCCAGGAGGTAAAAGTGGGGTGAGCCGTCTTAAATTGCATCACTTATCAGTTCATAGGAAAGGGATGTTATTACACTGAGAGATTTAGGGCGCAGGATGGCACTTTCCAAGCCAAACCAACTACAGAAACACTGCTGAACTTTCCAATTCTGGAGTGGAGACAGCTGAGCTTAATTCAGCTCTTCAGACTGTGGCCAAGGCTGGTAGCAATTAAACAGCGCTCACTTATTCGCACATGGCACGGCTCAGCTTAAATTTCCATGGAAATGCATTTTATTAGTTTGATCAAGGAGTAGCTACAGCAGCACTCAGCTAATCTGCCTGTCAGTCAGTTCCCCCACAGTAGGATTCTGTGGTTTGAGTGTAAAAACTCCCTTTCTGCTCTGTTTGTCCAAAAAGCCCTTTCTCAGGACCCTGGGACTTTAAAACCACCATCGTGTGTTTTTTCACCTACTGCAATGCCAAATCAACATGTGGAACAAAAAGCAGAGGAAAGAGCTGGAAGAAGGAGTGGGCAATGTGATAATATGCTACCAGTGTTGTGATAAATTATGCTGCAATGCACTTTTCTGAGTATATCATTGGAGCTTTAAAGTAACAGCAATTTGAGTATGGTAACCACATGTAGTTAAATAGGCCCATTTTATAGCATCTTATAATTAATTTATTTAATCATTTGTGTGACCTTTCATTATTTTCATGGAATTTTTTTAAATGGCTATTTTAAGTGTTTGCTGGTGCATTTTGTCTATTCCAACCTCAGGGAAACTAAATATCATGACACATGTCATGCTAAATTTGGGATTACTATTATTAATTATGTTTTGCTTTCTTGGCAGGCTGCATATCGTCTTTATTTTAGTGTTAGCTAATGTAAAGAGATTTTATTCTAAGCTATTCTGGAGCATTTCTATTGGTCCAGTCCTCAATTCTCACACAATGTAAAGGGCAGCTGCCATGACGTAGAAAAATAAAAAATGACAAAAAAATGGAGATACATATTTTTCTTTGGACACTAATGATATAAAACAAGGTTGTTTTGGCCTAATTAATAAGCTTATTAATAATACTCAAATTACATCTAAAACAACTGACAATAGATTTGAATAAGACACATAATCCCCAACTAAATATAAATGAAATATAAGCTCATCGGACAAAAATATTGTCATCTGTGGCTGAAACGTACCTAATAGCATGTAATTCCTACACAAGAAAGAATAACAGGGCCTATCTGATTTGCTATGTACTGGACAGGGTTCTGGATTTTGGCCACATCAATGTTGAACCACTCTTACATCAAAGAATTGCACAGTGGGTCCAGATTTGGTGCATGCCTTCCCTGGCTCAATTCCAACAAGAATTTCCTGTAGACTGGGATTTTAGCCACTGCTGGTAGACCCATATGACCATACGCTTCCATACACCTGCAAATTCAGCTACGTCCTTAACACTATGGCTTTTGGCACACCCAAATGCAATTTACCAATCATTAACATCTGCTTTGTGATCTGTTTTCTACCATTCATTGAACGAGACATTCCCTGCACTGTACCACCTCTTCTCAGTCTATGAATCCTATCACACACCCTGCAGGTATTTATAGCCCCATTATCCTCGTGTAATGCTATCTGCAGGAGCCTGAAGTTACTATCTCCATAAGCACACAAGGTGACCAATTTTTTTGTCCAGTGAGCTTATTAATGTGCTTATAGTGAAGGTTAGAGCTGAATGGCTTACACCTAAATTAAGAACAAATCTTGCTACCCCACAAGCCCAGTAATATGCATGTTTGCAGGAGGTCTATGCATGTTTCATTCTTTTATTATGATGTCTATAATGGGGTCCTGGCATCAAAAAGAATGTCTGGTCTAGCAGCGAACAAGTGGAAATGACTAAACTGTGGAGAAAGACAAACACTGAAGAAGAGTACTGTACTGAGTAAAGTCATTTGGAAGTGTTTGTGAGCAGCTAGCTGTAGCACTGCCAGAGATTTGTTTTAGCTCTCTGGCACAGAATGTACTGACCCGGGTAACTGAGCCAACAGTACCTGTTGAAGGACGGCAGTGCGTGTGAAAGTTTGATGAAGTGCTTACAGCACAGCACCCTGCTGTGGATAATTCTGACCTAGTTAAATGGATGAAGAGAAAACAAAGAGGCAGGATTAGGCCTGAGGACAGACAGACAACTTGACTCTAATCTACACCTGCGAACAGGGGAAGGCTGCCCGCTTATGTCTCTCCAAGGTGAGGTCAAGGGGACTAACCTATGCATGTAGGTATTCCCATGGCAGCTCTAGGAAGTAGTGTCTGGTGTGTCTACAAGTGACTAATGTTAGCATTCCTTATTTGAAGCATGAGACTTCTTCCCGATGTTTAACTTTCCCAACACTGAACAAACTGGACAAACCAGGGAGCATATAGAGCCAAACAGGACCTAGCCCTGAAAAACATGAGCAGTGAGTATAATATGCAGTATTAAACTTAAAGTTTTAAGTAACACTAATTTTGGCAGCTTGACCAATTACCTGCCACATCATCAAAGCCGACTATATTTTAGAAAGAATGGGTTGCAGTGTAACTGTGTAAACCAGCAATGTCAATCATACCCAGGTCAAAAAATTTTCTACACTTCCCTCAATAATGGCCCATATGGTACATGGTGCATATCAGCTACGAGCATGGCGGTCAGTGACAGCTGAGAAAAGAAAAAACAGCTTCCGTGATGACCTCCAGATCTAATAATGACCAGAGCCAAATAGAATCAGTCTAACTAAATCAGCCGGTTCATACATCACTGACTCACATGCTGTGAACTGACTCCCAGTAAAAACTAAATCAAGACTAAAATATCTCTCTGCACGCACAGGCACTTATTAAACATCTACAAAGCACACATACACAGTCTGAAACAGTACTGCTTACTGTATCTGTTTAGCTCATTACTGCAGTGACACAAATGCATGTGAACTCTTTATAATAATTATACATTTACAGCCTTTGGCAGACGCTCTCATCCCACGCGGCTTGCTTTAATCATGTTACAGAGACGCGAAAACATCACATTAGGAGTCGTAATATTGATAACAGTGGTTGGTTTTCTGTGGGCACTACCAGTAGTACTTATCTTTATAACAGCCTTCAGGCTTCTCCCTGCCTTCCAAATGGTTTAAAAATGCTTTTAATGCCAAAACCTTACATCGAAAGCGAAGCAAACAACGTACACTCATCGTAAAAAGAGTAGTTAGTTGCACCATTCCAGAAGGAATCAGCCGTCAGGAATAAAACTTGGTGGGTAGGATTGACATCATGAGACATGCGAATGATGCAAGTTTCACGTTTGGTCACGCATGTGACGTAAACAAGGACGGGCCTTATCGCTGTTCCTGACTGACCCAACAGCCACAATTGTGGACATTCAGCGAGCAGTGATGCCCTCCATGAATCATCCTTTTAGTGCCTGCACCATTGGTAGACGGCTGCACGACAAAAGACTACATGCACACAGACTGTTACGACGACTACCCTTAACACCACGTCAACGTCACCAAAGATTGCAATGGTGTCGTGCCAGACTATCATGGAGCGAGTCAGAATGGCAGGCAGGTCATCTTCAGTGAACTGCAGTGATCTGCAGGAACTGTGTGAAAATATTTAAACTGCATGGGATGGATTATCATAGGACACCATTAGGAACCTCTACAGCTCCATGCCAAGACATATGCATATTGCGTCAGCAAACATGGTGGCCTGACACCATACTGAAAGACACCACTTCTGTATGTGTAGCTCAATAAATATTGCCCATATCAGTCTAAATGTATCATCATTTATTGTTCCTGTTATCTTCCTTCCCAACAGCATTGTAATTCGACAATGCTGGATGCAACTATTCTTTTGGATGATGAGTGTATTTTGTTCAATAAGGTTCTGTAAGGTAGCTTTGAGAGGCATTAAACAGATTGGTTCCCATCACCACTACTCTGAATAACTGTGATATGACACTTCTCTGAAGATGAGCTTGTTTACATCCTAATTACTGAATTATGAAATCAAAAATGTTGAAATCAGTGTAATTCCCCTCTATTAATGAGTGTAGATTTGCACTGAATTTTGACGTAATTTATCATAGTGTATTATATCGCCATTTTACAATACAATGACTGTAATAAAAGGCTTCTCATAGATTATTGCTTTATTCCGCATCCTATGAATCCATAAATTACTTGGATAACCATAAATACAATGGATGTTCCATATTAAAATGAAGGGTTTGACTTTATTTGCTTCATATAAATGAAAGGTCCACGAAAGCTACTTGAACTTTGTGGACTAAGGAACGTTTGCTCTCTGTCTATTAGAACCAAACAAATTGAGAAGTTATACAAAAGCTTTTATGTTGGCACGTCAGCTAAGCTGGACTTATTTAGGCATCAGATTCTGTGAGATTGTGGATGAGGTGAAACTTTGCTGCCAGAAAATTGTAACAGAGGAAACTAATTTAGATGGAGACACACACAGTAACGCAATATGAAGCCTGGTCTGTGCCTCTGCCTCTGTCTGTTTGGGAGTCATGCAGCCGTGTGGTTGGTGTGGTTAGATTTACGCAGGGCCTCCTAGAGTCTGGAGCACAATCCCTGCCTAAAACTCTCCCAGCATGTCTGCCAAAAAGCCAACTGCACTTCCACACAAACACACACAACTCTCAGCAACGTCTAACTCCACTTGCCTTTCTCTGCACACACAAAGCCACAGAGCTCATTAAGCGCTGACTTTAGCATTTATTAAACACTAAGTCTTGATTTATTGTTTCTAGCTTTCTGTCTTTGACCTTTTACAGGCACGCGGGAATGTAACACTGTGTAATTAGAGTTAGATTTTCTATGGCCTGTCACGGACCACCTGGAGAGTTTGGGACACTGCGAGCGTGTGTGTATGCGCCAGGCTGTGTTGTGCCGCAGGCATCCTGTGGCTGTTTCCTAAAGGGAAACTCACTCTTTCCTGCATCTGTCTGTTTCTTCCTCTCCTCTGGATCATATTTACACCTCTGTCTCTTTCTGTAACTCACACATATCTCCAGCTCCTCTTTAGGGCTGGGCAGTATGGTAATGTTGTAATAATGTAATATTGTTGCCTGTTCCAACTTATCAAGTGTCAAAAATACAAGTATCAGAAACATTTCTACTTACTGCTTACCTGAGAAAGAGTGATGCTGTGCTTCTGGAATAACAATGTTCCATAATGAAAATGAAATAAACAGTTTTATGTTGTGAGTATATGTGAAAACACTGAATATAGTGTACAGTGCAGGGTGATACAGTGGGATACAGTCTGAGACCACTGGTGAAAGTGCTTCAGTTTAGCATTTCTTTACAACTTAATACAAAGTACAGCAAATACACAACCAGTCCAAAGTTTAGACACACCCAACTAACTGGATGTTGTTGGTGATCTTAAAGACTCTACAGGCTTACATTTAACAGTTTCAGCTGATGAGATGTCTGAAACAATACATATCCTGATATACCACATGTACTCGTGGTATCACGAGTATCACCAGATTATATTTGTTGCACAGTTCAAAAGCTCTAGTTACTTTTTCAATTTTCTGAATGTTCATGACGGACCAACCAATAGAACTGGTTCAAAAGTGCTTAGAAAGAAATCTTGTTATATCAGCCTCCACTGCAGGTTAAGAAAGCTGTTTTAAGTTCCATTTTGGAGGTTTTTAAGGTGGACTGAATAATTCCATGAGTGCTAGTTTATAGGTTGATGTTTTCACTTTTATTCTAAAGTAAGGCATTAAGCTACAAATAAGGAAACCTTCTATAAGGAGCCGTGTACACCAATTTACTGACACTGTTCGGCACCTCCCGCAACCCAGATGGATAACGAATGAGCGAATGAGTGAATAGTAAATATGATTAGCATATCAATTTAACTGAAAAGTAGTAACGTTTAACATTAATATATATTTCCAAATTTGTTGTTTGCTTTCGTCCTTTGATTTATGACACCGTGCACTTGAGCTGGCATGGAGTCCACATGTCTCTGCTAAAGCCTCAGACAAGTAGATCAAATCCTCCCGAGAGTCATCTGAACACGGGCTTTAATGGAGCAACAGAAAAAAAAAAAAAATCTAAGCCTTTTCAATTAAAGCTTTAACATGGTTTAACAAGTTCAAATTCGACCAGTGACCCATAAACAGTGCATTTCTTCTTCTTCTTCTTCTTCTTCTTCTTTTTCTATTGTTTTCTAGATCCTAACACACTGTGTTGCTTATTGCTGGGTTTAAATGCAGATAATGATAAAAATAGAGGTAAATTGAAACAGCTCATTTTGTCTTGGGGGATGTTCACATGGTATATACCTCTCATTCAGTGTATTTGTAACACTGTATGCTTTATGCAGATATTAAAAATCGGTGGCATGGTGGCAAATGGGTGGCCCCTTTAGATACTGATATACTGATGATGTTGCTGATGTTGCTTTATGCTGTGGGGTCTTTGATGTCCAGTAAAGATGAACCCAGAAACAATCTGAATGTTTTGATTGCTTTGATTACGGTTTTGTGTTTACAGAATCAAACAGCGGGATAAAACAGTTAGAGGGATCCTCTCTCTGACTCCGAAAAGAATGTGTTCCAAAATAAACATCTATTTATAGGACTGGCTTTTTAATCATAGCGTGTGGCGCGGCTGTGATACTGACTGTGCCTGACACTCAGATCAGCCCAGCTTCGGCTTCAGATGGTGACTTTCTGCAGCCTTTGTGTAGGTCATTAGTCCTTAAAGTCTTCGGGGCATGTAAGGAGAGAGGTTAGGCCTCACTCCTCCCTCTTTCTTTCTCTCTTTCTCTCTTTCTCTCAAAAGCCCACAGAGAGACATCACTGAAAATCTGGTTACTGGAAAGTTTCAGAATCTTGAATAAAATCAAACAGGGAAAAGTTATGATGATTACAATGAAGAAGACATATATATCATTCCATAGTGTTGGTCACTATTCAAACTGAAGCAAATACGTGAACTGGACCACATTAAGATCTGTTTAAAGATTTTGTTTTATCCGTTCCACTGACCACTCTCAGAGGGACTCGATTTACTCTTCAGAGAGTTTTGCACAAACAAAAGGGGGACATAAAAGATGTGGAAATTTTTGTGGAAATGGTGCAAGCAAATCAATTCAATTTAATGTTAAATTCATCACTTTCTTTGTGAATTAAAGAAAAAGTTACAGTATAGTTAAAGCAACGTAGGCAAATCTTTAACTGGGCATTTTTATAAATCATTGCTGTTCAATAAAAAACATGTATCTCCATTTTTGTCGATTTTTACTTTTATGCATCATTAGAACAGAGCAGCTGCTGTTTATGTTGTGAAAATGTCATGATGAATGGACCAACAAAAATGATCCAAAATTGCTTTGAAAAAACTCTGGTTCCATTGGTTTACATTCAAACTGATTCAGGTTATTGCCCTCTCCTGTAAAGCTGCCATTTTGGAGATCCTTTTTTTGTGCAGTGTCAACACATCAAGGTATATTACGACTGCTGCATATAACTCTAGTATAGTGTTTTGCATCCCCAACACAGAGAGGGTTGTTCCACAGTTAGAAGGGCGCACACAGCTGAAACCTCACCCTGTCCTGTTGGGAATGTGTGGACCCCACCCACATTTTACCCAAATTACAAACCAACACACTCAATGTTATATGGACCCACCATGCCTTCTGTAACACTCAATTCCACTGACACTAATAAAGAGCAGTACAACAAGTGGAAACACTATAAGCAAAGGAAAAGAATAAATGTGAGTCCATTCTCTGTGACCAGGTTTCCAAGCACCTGAACACTGGCCAGCTTCCTGTTCTCTCTATTGGTAGTTTAACATGGTGATGCATTGAATTCAAATGCAATATATGGTATATCCCTCTCGTTCATGAATAGATTTCAAACATACATTTTAGACTTTATCCATATCTCATAAGACAGTGTATTTGTAACACTCTGTATGCTTTTAGTAAATCTTCAATACATTTTTACCATTTAAATATACAGATTGGATATTAATGATGTTGCTTTTTGCTTTGTGAGTCTTTGATGTCCTGTAAAGCTAAAGTCTGAGGGATAAAGGCAGAATGTTATATGTACCCACTGTGTCTCCTCTAACACTCAGTTCCACTGACACTAACAAAGAGCAGTACATCAAGTGGAAACCCTATAAACAAAGGGAAAATACTGTAAGTCCGTTCTCTATGGCCAGGTTTTCAAGCACCTCTGGTCAGCTTCCTGTTTTCTCTCTATTAGTAGTTTCATTCAAATGCTGTATATGGCATCATTACAACTAGTGCTAAAAGTGAATAATCAGAAAAACAAAACTGTGGTGTAATATGGTGCTAGTGTGGAAATGTTGCACACATTTGAATCAACTTTTCTTTGACAAGAAAATGAAAGCAGAGTTACACCTACAAGTGACCATTCCACACATATCTATCTGTTAAATGCATGTCTATTTGGCTTTCCCACACTAAGACCCCACTAAGCAGAGCTGGTTTAGCGTGGATGCCACACATACCACACCAGGCAGGGAGCCGACCGGGTTACCCACACACATACGCTCTACGTGAGCCAATCTCACCATCCACTACAGTCCATCTAGGTATTTATCTATCACATGGGAGCCTATGCTTTATAAGTGGTAAATCTTGCAGGGCTTTCATTACGCTTGAAAGTGTTTTTGAGGAGCCAGCTGGCCTTTTCCTGACTAACCAACTGAAATTTCCTGCTTCTGAAAAATACCCATTGTGATTGTAGTTTTGGCAAGTGAAAATATATATTGGATCAACTGTGTACGTGCGTGAGTGCTTTCCTATGGCACTAATAACAGGTTATCATGGCTGAAGCCGTTACCACATACACATTACAGACAGCAGTAAACTAGAGACTTTGAAAGGGCCAGTAATTGCTATGGTCAGGTCCAGGGATGAGTCTCAGCCCATACACACCCATTGAAGGAAAATCATCACTGCATGTTCAGTGCTCCTAATAGTGGGAAAAATGTTAAGCTTTCTGTGAGATTAGTGTGAACATAGTTTCAGTTATAATAATGGCCACACTGTAATTGTGTAACACAGGTGTAATACACTAGGCTGTAGTGTTCATTACAGTGTAAATGCAGAAGCCTTGTTGTTGTTGATATTACAGAGGTTGCAGCAATTGTTTGAGCTTTTACTCCCCCTTGTGGTCACTGAAGGTTATTACCAGTGAAAACTAAAGGAGACCACACTTCACACTACTGAGAAAGAGAAAGGTCGCTTAGAGAAAGTAATGGAAGTCTGAAACCAAATGTGTTATCATGAAATACACACTGCAAATACACATTAACACACACACACATTGTTAAGCATCAGACTCACGCTGTGTGAAGATTGGTTGTTGTTGAGGTGGTCTTGACTGAGCGGACTGAGTGGGCTGTCATTACAGGATCTGTTCGGATGGCAGTCGAGGGTGACCCGATCACGGCACTGAGCATGACAGGTGTACTTACAACCTGCAGGAGATAAGAGAAGATAAAATAAGAATAGAGAAAAATAGAGAAGAGAAGAGAAGAGAAGAGAAGAGAAGAGAAGAGAATGGAAAACATAGAAAGAGGGAGAAAATGAAAGAAAAATAGAATACAAGAAGCCAAAAGAAGAGAAGAAAAGAACATGAGGAAAAGAAAATGAGGAAGAGAAGAGAGAGANGAAGAGAAGAGAAGAGAAGAGAAGAGAAGAGAAGAGAATGGAAAACATAGAAAGAGGGAGAAAATGAAAGAAAAATCGAATAGAAGAAGCCAAAAGAAGAGAAGAGAAGAACATGAGGAAAAGAAAATGAGGAAGAGAAGAGAAGAGAAGAGAAGAGAAGAGAAGAGAAGAGAAGAGAAGAGAAGAGAAGAGAAGAGAAGAGAAGATCTAATGTAAAGTGCTAGTGTATAGGAAAGCTTGTTCAGCTCATTCACAGCTCTTTCAGTTGGGTTATCAAGGACAGCAGACAGGAGAAGCCAGAGTGTCGCTTTGCATGACATGCAAATCCTCAACGAAAGCAAAGCTAACTTCCAGGCACTCTTACCTTCCAAACAACGAGAGGGAGATAATAAACATGACACACAAAGAGGGCTCTGAAACTTCCAACATCAGTTGGCATCTATATTCCCACTGCATGTTCGATTTGTGTTACAAAAGTTCCTCTGTGAATCACACTGAGCATGAGCTGCATCACTCATTCATATGGACAGAGAGAAAGATCTGTTCATTCATCCTGAACACTGAAGAGTCACAGCAGAAACAATACCATACATTATAAGGAGGAGAGAAGAGGCTTAAACAGCACAACGATATATGAATGCAGGCTTTACAAACCATATGAATCCAGGCCGCTCATATATATGTGTGTGGTGCTCTAAATGGGCTGAAGCAGACACAGAAGACAGCAGTGCTGCTGAAGTGTTTAAACACCTCAGTGTCACTGCTGGACTAGTAAAGTGCTCGGAGAATGTAGGAATGCTTGTAGGAATGCTTGTTCCTACATTTTTCCTTGCCATCTAAACACATTTCACTTTCATGTTATTACTGTCAGCACATCTTGATTAGTCTGTAAACCCATAAATTTAACCCTCACTCATTTATGCTTTAAGACTACTAAGGACTAGTACGATAGCTGCAGATGGGTATAAAACTCCAATTCTCATATTGTACATGCTTCTGCTGCTGGCTGCTGGGCAGCAATCCACTCTGAACACTCTGAAACAGTGGGATTCAGTGAGACGGAGAGGAGGAGAGGGTGTGGTCCGGGTCTGCCTCTGCTTTCAAACCGCAGCATGCTGCATGTGCATGGAGGCTGCTTCAGTAACAGTGACGTACAGCTGCTCTCTCTCTCTCTCTCTCTCTCTCTCTCTCAGTCAGAATCATTGTTAGCTTTATTGGCCAAGTAAGAGGTCAAGGAAACTGTCTAGGCAGAGCTCAGACAAAAATAATAACAACAACATTCAGTAATGTTATTAATATGTTAGTAGGAAGACTTCTTGGTGCTCTGCAGCCATTGCACAGATTTGTTGTAGCAGTGGTGGACAGTAACGAAGTAAATGTAATTAGTTACTGGACTTAAGTAGTTTTTCCGTGTATCTGTACTTTACTGAAGTATTTCCACTTTGTACAACTTTTTACTCCACTACATTATGAGGAAATTGTAGTTTTGGCTTATGTGCACGTAAAAATGTAACATGTCAAAAATGAAACAAGCTTATTCATGGATTCTTAGTATCCATGGAAATGTCTATTTCAGGCCTGGACTACATCAAGGACCACCTGGAGGAAGGTAGGTAAAGCAGGAACGGGTTAGTAAACAGATGAAACATATTGCTCCAGACTTTGTGGGTAAATAGACCACGATATAGAAATATGTACACATGCACTTGTGACTGGCGAGTGTCTTTTTNAATACCATACATTATAAGGAGGAGAGAAGAGGCTTAAACAGCACAACGATATATGCATGCAGGCTTTACAAACCATATGAATCCAGGCCGCTCATATATATGTGTGTGGTGCTCTAAATGGGCTGAAGCAGACACAGAAGACAGCAGTGCTGCTGAAGTGTTTAAACACCTCAGTGTCACTGCTGGACTAGTAAAGTGCTCGGAGAATGTAGGAATGCTTGTAGGAATGCTTGTTCCTACATTTTTCCTTGCCATCTAAACACATTTCACTTTCATGTTATTACTGTCAGCACATCTTGATTAGTCTGTAAACCCATAAATTTAACCCTCACTCATTTATGCTTTAAGACTACTAAGGACTAGTACGATAGCTGCAGATGGGTATAAAACTCCAATTCTCATATTGTACATGCTTCTGCTGCTGGCTGCTGGGCAGCAATCCACTCTGAACACTCTGAAACAGTGGGATTCAGTGAGACGGAGAGGAGGAGAGGGTGTGGTCCGGGTCTGCCTCTGCTTTCAAACCGCAGCATGCTGCATGTGCATGGAGGCTGCTTCAGTAACAGTGACGTACAGCTGCTCTCTCTCTCTCTCTCTCTCTCTCTCAGTCAGAATCATTGTTAGCTTTATTGGCCAAGTAAGAGGTCAAGGAAACTGTCTAGGCAGAGCTCAGACAAAAATAATAACAACAACATTCAGTAATGTTATTAATATGTTAGTAGGAAGACTTCTTGGTGCTCTGCAGCCATTGCACAGATTTGTTGTAGCAGTGGTGGACAGTAACGAAGTAAATGTAATTAGTTACTGGACTTAAGTAGTTTTTCCGTGTATCTGTACTTTACTGAAGTATTTCCACTTTGTACAACTTTTTACTCCACTACATTATGAGGAAATTGTAGTTTTGGCTTATGTGCACGTAAAAATGTAACATGTCAAAAATGAAACAAGCTTATTCATGGATTCTTAGTATCCATGGAAATGTCTATTTCAGGCCTGGACTACATCAAGGACCACCTGGAGGAAGGTAGGTAAAGCAGGAACGGGTTAGTAAACAGATGAAACATATTGCTCCAGACTTTGTGGGTAAATAGACCACGATATAGAAATATGTACACATGCACTTGTGACTGGCGAGTGTCTTTTTCTGCATTCATACAAACACTATTTCCTTTATAGTAAATTTGTTTTGGCTAGTTTATGTTTATGAACAGAGAGGTACAGATGCAGTATAGTAAAGGAAAACTCATTTGTAATCCTGTTTAAAGCAAGTTTCTATTGAACTTTAACTTGTAACTAAGTTGCAAATAAATCTTAAACTGAAACTTTGCTTGTTTGCAAAAAGTTATTTTATGGTTCTAACTAATGGAAACTGTTCTCCTTTAGTGTTCTGTGCTTCTGATCATTTGAATAGACATCCGTGTCAGACTAATTAATGACCTTCTATTAAAGACTGGTGGACCTAGAGTGACACTGAGAGTCTCTTCACCTACAGTGAGTTGATTAAGAGTCTTGTTCCAGAAATGATAATAGGACGTTAGAGCCATAATAAATCACGCTACTGTTACTCTCCATACTTAAGTGCATTTGAAGGTAAATATTTAAGTACTTTTACTCAAGCAGGGTTCTGAAGGGAAGCTTGGGTATCTCTACTTTAACTGAAGTACATGGTTTGTGTACTTTGTCCACCACTGATCAGTAGCACACATGATTTAATCCCTACTGAAGCAGGTAACCATGAATAATGGGTTTCCTCTAGAGGAGCTTAGGAAATGGTTAAGCTAATGCACTTACACACATCAGGGCAAATATAACTACAGCTTAATGTAGTATACAGTAAGAAACAGCAATAGACTATGCTGTAGTAATTTAAATGTAAAATATGGGATATAGGATGGGATATAAGGGAGCAGTGTGTAAACCTCTAGCAGTGAAATGGCAAACTACTGAACCCCCCAACCAACCCTTCCTTCCCTGAGAACCTACAGTGGTTGTCAGGGATTCATGTTGTTGCCTCAGCGTCTGTGCTGGTTTAGTTTTGCTTCTTCATGTTTTTGAGGAGTTTTTGAGGTGTTATGTGAGTCAGGCTGAACACTGGCCAGCGTGTTCATGGCAAGGCGACATGAATTATCAAAGTTCAAAGAAGGCATGACAGTGGTAGGTAATTGGGCTCATGTTGGGCCCAGGAAACAACATTTGTCAGAACTCTCCAGAATGCTCCTCGAAACAATTCTAAAAAAACTTGCACCCGATGGCACGGTGCTTTACCCTGCTGCATTATCCCATCACTGTAGGGGTACATGAAGTCAATGAAGGGCTGCGAAACTTAGCCGGCATTGGTCAATGTTGTGTTTAGGCGGATCAGTGGACCCAACCTATGCCATGAGAAAACACTACACACCAGTATGGAACCACCATCAGCCTGCATGGTGACTTGTTGACAACTGGGGTCTGCACCACACCCGACCATCACCCCGAAACAACTGGTACCTTGACCATGCCACATGTTGCCAGTCCTCTAGGGTCCAGTTAACAACCTCATGAACCCAGGTGAGGCATTGTGTCCGGTGTTGTGGTGTTAACAGAGTCACTGTGTTGGGTCTTCTGCTCCCAAATCCCATGGAAGCTAAATAATACTGCACTAACCTGCAGGATAGTATGTGGGCCCTCCTGCACTGAATGTGAATGTGATGTTTGCACAGACAGTTCCAGCCTGACACCGCCAGTCACAATCATTAAGCGCCCATGGTACACATGTCACACTGTGGATCGAGGAAGATTAAATGCCCGCACTTTGGAAATGGAACGTACCATGGGTCTGGCACATCACGTCTCATTCAAACTCCGCTAATTTAATAATTCATGTTGCCTTGCCATGAGCACGCTGGCCAGTGTTCAACCTCACTTAGAAGATAACACCTCACAACTTACACAGGTGTGGGCATTCGCAAGCAGTCCCCCGAGGTATCACCACTTCATAATCAGTTTACATCAGTTGACATAACATACTGCTATCTCATGACTTTTGGTGTGTCAGTGTAGTTTTCTACAGTATGTAATATTGTATTTCTACTAATAGACCCCCCTAAACCTTACGCACTGCTCCTTTTTACAGGTTCAAGTAGTAGTCATGTACTTATATTGTTTTACGGCAGTCAGACATACGTTCCTCGAGATTCATTCTGGAGAGAGTTCTGTGTTCAAAGCTTAAAAGTCTTGTTTAAATGTGGTTGCACTGATATCAGCTTTTCTACTATGTATTCAAAATAAATGTGCCACATTCAACACAGCCTCTTTATTCTAATGTATATAATTTGTATATATATATATTTTATGTATTTAGTGGAAATGAGAAAGATTGTCTGGTGTCAGCAAACTGTACTGGACTAATTGTGTTTTGCAGTGATTTGCCAGGCTTTTAGCATCTGTCACAGCTAGCCCCATAACTAATAACTGGTGTTATTTGTAGCATTTGCAGTTCTTCCACTTCTGAGCTAAACTGTTCATAAACGGTAGATTCCAGAAACAAACTTTATGTTCACGTTATATTGTACCTTTAGTAGCAGAGATCTGTAGAATGCTTGTACAAGAATCTTTATCTTCCTCAAAAACTTTAGAAATGATTGAGCAAATGCATAAGCTGGACCCTCGCTCCCCCCGAAACTCCACTGACATATCTACTATATCATAAGACAGGCATGAAAGAGTAATGTATTGCTCTATTTCTGCACTGCTGTAGATATTGAACTACATCACATCCTCAGCACTCAGTAACACGTGAGAAGCAGTCATGACATTTCACACACACTGTATCCTACCTGAGGACTTGTGTTTGACTTGCTGCGTGATTTTGCCGGAAAGTTTGCACATCGCTGCTCCCATTCCAGCCAAGCAACACATTGAGACTGTCTCTCTCTCTCTCTCTCTCTCTCTCTCTCTCTCTCTCCCACCCTCTTTCTCTCTCTCTCTCTCTCTTTCTCTCTTTCTCTGTCTCTTTCTCTTGGTCCACTCTATCTATCTGTCTAATTCCCTGTCTTTTGCTTTAGCTCCTGCCCATGGCAGATGCTGTTAACCATGCGCAATCTTAAAACAATCCCTCATCTCTCTTGCCCTTACAATTTAGCTTCATCTCATTTGCCTTTCTTTCCAGTTCTCTCTCTCTCTCTCTCTCTCCCTCCTGCTCTCTATCTGCTCTCTCGTGATGTGCTGAGTGGAGCAATTTGACTGTCAAATGTTCGGCTCTCTGGTCAAGCAGTGACGGACACAGAGGGAAGACAAGAGGAGGGGAGCGGTGTGAGTGTATGTGTTAGTCCGTTTTCCTTGTCAGAGCACCAGAGCTCCCCCTCACCATTAAACAGTCTGAGATCATCAGTCATTGTGCTACTTTACACTGTAGTTCGCTTGTCCTATTACTGTAATAACTGTTAGTATGTTGTATTCAACATGACAGCATCAAACACAGTGGTATATACTAGACATTGGAAAGTGTTTTAGATGTTTCACTGACATGAATTTTATTCCAACTCCATTATGAACGTCCTTTCTCTCTGTACACTTCTCTCATTTTAGAATCATCAGTCTAGAACCGTTGCTTTAGAACCACCTACAGTTCGTCATTCTGGCCGCATCTGAGGTTTCTTCATTTTTACAGCTTCCAGCAAACCACTTGAAACCTGCATTAGTGTAACACATTAGAAGTGGTTTATATATACAGCAAAACTGATTTTACACTATTTAAAGCAGTCACTGCTCTGCAGTGTCCCTCCAGCTTCCTGCCCGCAAACACTCCCTGTGCAATCTCCTTAATCCTACACATTGTATCACTCTCCTCTGAGTGCCGTCAACCTCAAACATGACCCCCTGGCCCCTGAACACACACAGCCCGGTGGGATTTCCGAGTGGGAAAGCTTTCCAAGTTCCAGGGGTTGTAATGAAGAGCCAGTGTTGTCATACATCAGTAGACTATGAAGAGTGATGCATGCTGGGGAGGGGATGCTTTACAGGCTGCCCAGGCTTCACAGACAGTGTACATACATAACAGACATATGCATACAAATCTCTATCTTGAAGTCAAAATGCAGGAAGAAATAAGAAGATTTAGTTTTACTCCAAATGTTGTCAATCATACAGAAAAGCCTTGGTGTCTGAAGCTTCTTTAGTCTTGCACTGGAGCTACAAGGTGGCCAACAAGTAAAGGAAGCACAAACCAATTTGCATCAGCATTGTGCAGCCCGCATGCCTAATCAGAGACATTGTACAGGAGAAAGAGATAGTTCACTGGCTGGAAAATAAATGGGGAAAGCTTGTAACAGTTAACACCATTCATGGGGAAAGTCCCGTCCGTCAATCATAAGAGCCCCAGGAATAGCCCTTTATGATTCCTGAAATGTGTGCATGTGCAATAGACAAAACTACCCCTTATTGTGTTATTGGAGCCAAAGCAACAAAATTAGAGACAGAAGGACCGATTGGCTATGGATTATTATCGCCCTGAGAGAGCTGATCAGTGATGAGCCACATTTCATGAGTTACTGATTGGCACAGTCCTGCAGCCCAGTGCCAACGTTCCAAAGTCTACAGCGGTGAGCGTAACACTCCATCAAGAGTTAAATTTTCCTAACGTCTGTCCGCCGACCGCAGTGGTAGAATAAACCATGTGCTGATTTTTTCATTGGGAGTCATGGACACCAAATGTCTCATTGTTGAATTCCTGACTAACCCAGAATTACACAACAACAACCAGAGAGTACAGAGCGTTTCCCTGCCTCATTCAACCTTAAAAAACACACTGTCTACACTGATAAAGCTCTTTTAGGATAATCATACATTCTCACTGGTAACACTATCCCCATGCCAATGTGTGTGTAGCTTCATGCTATCCTCAGCCGTGCAATGCATGTTCGAAATGATGGGTTTTTTTTTTTTCAATGAAAACCTGTGAATGCAGAATAACAGTGCAGCCCGCCCTCAATCAGGATCTGCTATCGGCCAATCATGATAAAATAACAATGGGTATCGGCCCCGAAAACGCTGACCATTCCTGACAGTCCACTTTTTATCACTGTCCACCGTCCATTCGTCACGGTCCACTTTCAAACAAAGATTTTATCTGATGTATTTTTGAAATGTTAACATGTCTTTCAGTTTCAGATTTCTCTCACCTTTCAAAGAGATAGGAGCCTAGTCTTGCATGAGTGGAAATAACTGCCTAGGGCTGTTTCCAAGATGGCCATAGAGTGGACAGTCTTTCCTTTAAGGACTTTGGCCTAAATCACCCCCACTTGCCTCAAATCCTGTGCAGTTGTTAAGTCATTTAGTTATGTCATGTGACTTCTAAGACTGGATGACATATTGTTGCCAATGCATAAACTAGGTAGTTTGAGATGAATATGAGATTCATTTGGTATGTCGTTTTCACAATGCTGTTAGCATATTGCCTTCTTTTATTTGTTAGCTACATTAAATTTGTGGCAAACTGTCAATATCAAACAAATGAAGGCTGATCAACTACATCTAAGTCAAGAAGAAAAATCTCCAAACTATCGCTTTAATCAGACACACGCCCACACACTCAGTTTTGCTCTCTAGGGGCGATGAAAAGTGCTGGTTTGTGCCGGCAGTAATTGCACTTCCCGTAATGAAGGAGAGACAGCTCTATCGACCAGGCTCTGCGAGGGGAGAACTCAGCACTCAGTAGAACACACGCTCCCTCAAAATAACGTCTGCTTCACGTGGAGGCGTGTCTGAGTGAAGCAGACAGAACTCTTCACCCAGTAATGATGATTAAGGAAACAGAGTCACGTGTGAAACTCTGTCTGCAATTCAAGAAAAATGTTGCTTCTGATGACACAAAGTGGGTTGAGCCTTTCTGCTTCTATCATCAAGACCTTGCTCCAGGGCACACCTGTTACTTCTCTTCCATACTGTCAGAGGCACTGAAATGGGTTGTCACTTATTAGGGACATGCATTCAGAATAACATTAATTTAGCAAGAAAAAAAAAAAACAATGGAAGACTGTACCTCACCAGAGAGCATCATACAGCATATACCTCAAACCGATAACAACTTGTGTAACATGTTAATAAAGAAGTGGTTCACTGAAAAAGCCATTTTACACAGTTTCCTCTTTACCCTAAATCTAGTTGATCAGTACAAACGTATTTGGTACCTGACGTTTGCTTCTTAGGTCCTCCACTGAAGCTACGAAGCCCATATAAAAGAAATAAATGCTGAAAAGATTCTGGGTGACTCAGACTTTCCTTACTAATTAGCTACTTTAGTCTTGTAGCGCCACAGCTAAAGAGGCAATCTCTGGACGCCAAAGCAACTACATTTGAAGTATGTTGGTTCTGAATGAGGAATGTCACATGCCGCAGCCTCCATTCCTTCTGGCTCCACTCAGGCTGCTGAAAAAACAAAGAGGCCTGCCACACAAAGACCAGGTGCGGAAACAACATGGAATTTCTAGGCATGACCATTTGAGATGGACCTATCCAGTAATAGGCATCGGTATCATCTGGTATCAGCATAAAATGCCTGATTGTATATGAAGACCAATTGGCTGTGCATTGTTATCAATTTTCAGCCCAAAAATCAAGAGTTCAATTTTCCTAATGTCTAAGAGGTAGAATAAACTACCTCTTAAATCACTGTTTAACTACAGACACCATCTGGTATCAGCATACAATTGTATATTTGATTGCATATTGGAGGCAAAAAAGAAGGAATGTGATTCAGTCATGTAATAAATCTGAACACACATGATGTGCGATGTGATGTTGTTAGCTGTGTAGTTCTTCCTCTGGGGTTGTTGAGTGTGTGAGACATTTGAGCATGATGACCTACTTGATGGTGCTCAACAAGTAAAGTGTTCAAATAGCTAATTTTAACAACTCAGATGTTTTTAAAGAAGAAACACTGGTAATTAAGGTTTCCACATCATTATCAGAAAAGGAAAAGGTTGGCATTGTGCAATCTCCACCAATAACCTGTAAAAACAAGCTCACACCGTAATTCATGCATGACATGCACTGACCATAAAACAGGTCAAAAAGATAAAAAAGATGATGTTACAGCTAAATCACACATTACTGTAAACATTTTGGCACCATTTGTTTAGGCAGGCGCTCTTATCTACAGTTATACACGCTACTCTTCAGATCACCGCTTGAGAAACTTGTTAGGAACTGTATTCAACAGGCTACTGTAGGCCTGTTCACACTCTGATGTCAAATACACACACAAACATGCACCACTAAACTTCTTCACCCTCATTATTCAGTACTGAGAAACCTCTAATGTTTACACTGCCGGCCTGCTCGGGTACTCAGCGGCTGTGGGAGCTATTAAATGCGCCGCTCTGTCGCTGTCTGAGAGCATGTGGGTCAGTGCAGATCAGCTGAGGCAGCAAAGTTTCCAGCAAGAGCAACACAGAGTCCACACGGCACAAAAACAAACCCTAAACTCAACACCAACCACTCAACCACTGTTTAGTCAGGCACACAGCGGGGCAATGTGCAGCCTCACTAATGAACGTGGAAGCTTATTCTTTTCCTGCGTACAGAGTAGTCAGTAGACCGGGCAGGTATTGAGAGTTTGTACAGACGGTGTTGCACTAAATCCAGTTAAACTGGCTAATTTTGCTGGCTGGTTGGTCAGTGGTCTTCAAATAGTGATGATAAACACAATATGTACGGAAGAGCATGTGGTATTATATTAATAACAATTTATATTCTCAAATTGTCCAACCATATTACATATTCATACTTACTAAGGTAGCCTGAATACTGGAGTGAAGAATCTCTCTCTCTCTCTTTCTCTCTCTCTCTCTCTCTCTCTCTCTCTCTCTCTCATTCTTCCTGTTTCTTTCTTAGTCTGTCTCTTTATCTCTCTCAGCCACCTCTAAAGTCTGTTCCTGTAGCCTATTCAAACAGACTGTAGTGGATATATTATATTATATTATATTATATATGTGGCACTAAAGGTTGAATTGTGTCTGTTCCAACTTTTAAATGAAATATTGTGATGCATATCAAGTATCACGTAAAATGTGAAAAAGTATCATGGTATTTTTGCCATATCATCCACCCTATCCACTATAAATGATCTTCAATAGGTCTAAATTGACTTTCATGATTCATGCAGTTTGTTCAGTGTTCCACAGGTACCGATAATTCCAGTGACATACTCAAAAAAGTGTATTGTGAAGTACTTTATTAATATAATGATAACAACAATGATAGCATATTCCTAGTCTGACCGCTGACCAAACTACTGACATGCACACTACAGGTCAAAAGGTGGACGTGAAAATAACTGTGTAAACAAGAGATAACAGACAGTAATCTGTTCATTAAAACAAATGAGCAATAGCATCTGTCTCATTAAAAGTTTCAGAGGGAGGCAAGATGTCCTCAAAGCTTCGAGGGGCCAAGAACCAAACGCCTACTACATACAGCCTGAATGACATATTAGTTGTTATGTATATAATTGGTCCGTATTAAACATCCACATCAACAGTAAAAAATATCACTGAAAAATAATGGCTATAATATGGCTATAGCATAATTTTATCCACTTAAAATCAGTATTGTCTATCAAACATGTCACGTCGGTTGAACCCTAGTATTCTACAGCACTAAACTACACTGTTTGTTCTGTGTTAGAATTGTAATACACTGGTTCTCAGTTAGGAACCCTTACTGAGAGAACATGAACCTACAACAGCACAACTGATCCTTAAACTGTTTACTGTAACACACACCAAAACATACATTCGCTCGTCACTCCCATGTGCAGCACACCAGACTCACCAGAAGTTTTCCACAGCAGGCTGAGCTCCAGCCTGCCGGAGCGCTGCATCGCTTTGGGGAAGCGGTAGAAGAGGGCAGCCAGTCTCCTCAGCGTCCGGCCAAAGCCGCGGCCCAGGCCCATCACTCCCTCCCTACACGCCGCCTACTCACTCACTCACGGCAAACTCCAAACACACCAGCTTCTCCCATACGTATGATAAACCAACAGTCCAGCCATAGAGTGCTGTCTTTTACAGCTCCCTTTACTCCCTCTCCTTCACTCAGTCTGGGTCTCTCACCCATTCAGCCCTGGTTGAGCTCACATCTATCAACTGCTAGTGGCCTCCCTACAGTAAGCCCCCCAGATCCGGCATGTGTGTGTGTGTGTTTGTGTGTATGTGTGTGTGTCTTTGGTGGCAGCGCAGTTGTCTATGTCTCCGTTATGCTTGAAGTCAGCTGGCCTAAAGACCGTCTAGCATGGCCGGTCATTACGCTGTCACAGGCCTGTGTGTCTTCTCTAGACACACCGTCACTGCTGCTACACAAACAAGCAGATGGACATTAGGGAAGCCAACAGGTGGGTGTCAAATAGCACCAGACAATGCAGACATGCTAGAAGAAACCCAAAACTATGAGAACCATGCAGTGCCAAAGGACAGAGCCAGTCAAAATGCCTTTTCAGTCTTCTTTTTACAGTATTGCTCAATGTAACTCATTTAAAATGGCATTCAGGGGATGTAATCAAGTGTGAGTCAAGTGTGTATGTAGGAAAGAGTTGCTGTTTATTTGTATCTGTATCATTTAAGACTTTGTGAGTTTAAAAGGCCTGTATTACGAAAAAAACACATTTTAAAACCTTTTTCTTTTATATAAAAGGGTTTAATGTAGTATGTAGGAGATATTAAAGCTTTAGAATGCACAACTGACTCAACTGACTCCCATTCGAGAGCTCTAATCACTGAGCCCATTTTGAAAATCACAGTTTTTGTGATGTTACTAAAAACAACACACTGATATACATCCGCCTCTTCAGCTTACAGCAGCTTAGAGTGGCCATTCACATTTAAGTTATATGTAGTGTTTCAGTCGGGACGTCTTTCTGAACTAAGCACAGTACAGGGGCAGTCAGTCAGAAGAGAGGCCATTTACTTGTTGTCGCTGTACATTATTGTAACACAGCAGCTGTCCTTTACACTGTGCAAAGATTCTGTCATCATCAAAAAAATAGTTGCACAAATAGTTGCACCAAGAAGGAATCAACCAACAGGAATGAAACTTGTGGGTAGGTTTGACATCATGAGACATGCAAATGATTCAGATTTCACACTCAGCTGTGCATGTGACGTAAGCAAGGAGCTGACTGACCAAACAGCCACAACCGCAGACATTCAGCGAGCAGTGATGCCCTCCATGAGCCATTCTGTTAGTGGCAGCGCCATTGGCAGATTACAAGTGCACAACGACTGCCCTTAACACCACGTCAACGTCACCAAAGACTGTAATGGTGTCGTGCCAGACTGTCATGAAGTGACTCAGAATGGCAGCTTCAGTGATGAGTCCCACTTTTGTCTTGGTGGAGATGACCAACGAGTCAGTGTGTGGAGGCACCGATGAACAATTTGTTGTCACGTGCCACACGTTCAAAGGACCTCATGTCACTCCATCTCCACCCAAACCACAAACTCTGCAGGAACTGCGCAACAATATTCAAGCTGCATGGGATGGATTATCACAGGACACTATTAGGAACCTCTACAACTCCATGCCGAGACGTCTGGCATGTTGCGTTAGCAAACATGGCGGCCCAAAGTTATACTGAGAGACACTACATCTGTATTTGTAGCTCAATAAATATTACGTATATCAATCTAAATTTATCATCATTTATTGTACTGGTAACCTTTATCTTCCTTCCCAACAGCACTGCAATCCCACACTTCCTTCTGAGTGCAACTATCATTTTGACAATGAGTATATAATATTGCTCCAAAATGACTTGGAATAAAATCTGTATCCATTGACTTAAAATGAAAGGCAAGAAAGTGTTTGCCTTCTCCTGTAAAGTGGCTATTTTGGAGATAATGTTTTTCATTACACGGTGTCCGATGCTATATTAGCCTTACTGAGCACAGTAAATAAAATGCGAGTTTAATTTAAAAGACAGGTTGGAAAACTGGCATATGCAAATGAACTATGACTGTTATAGGTACATAAACATGTGCTCTGGTCAAAGAAATCTGACAACTATGAAATGGCATTCATAATTAACAAAAAGACAGCTGACAATAAAATATACTTTATCTACTGCATTCTCTTTAATTTTATCCCTTAAAAAATATATATAGACCAAAAAATGAAGCTTTGAAAACTGGGTTCATTAATAAATCATTAATAAATAAAATTTCTCTTTTTATTCAGCTAAGAAATAAAACACAGACTGTGCACGCATACTGCGGCTGCGTACATATGTACATTAGGCCTTGAGAGTTTAAACAGTGTCATTCTGATAGTAAACATTTTTTAGGGCATGTTTGAGACTCGTGGTGTCTGCTGCCAGTGTGTCAGGAAGTCACTCACCAACACGTCCTTGAGACGCTTTGAGTTTTAGAAGATGAAAAATCAATGCAAACCAGGTAAGCACAAAGAAGAGAAGCGCACAAGTGTTTTACCAACTGTGTGTCTTACCAACTGCTTGTTTAGGCTTTTGTGCCAGTTTTGTGCAGTACAGTGCGGATTGGCAGATTGGGCCCTCAGTATACACTGCATATGTCAAACTGTGCTTGTGAAGTGGTTGGATAGCCCCCTTCAGATCAGCTGAGTATAAAGTGTAAACACTGCTATTCAGGCATGTTATCAAACAGCATTAAAGATTCATTAGGCGAGTCGAAACATCATCACATCACTGCAAAATGAGCCCCATTACAAACACACACAACCTGATCACAGCCAAGACCCACATGAGGGCTGCGGAAACATACTGGTGCCACCACAGCATTCCGGTAAATCCACACATACAACACATACACAAACAAAGCAGGAAGACGGAACACAAACACCACATGGCATCACCTGTTTTGTGAAGTAAACTGGAAGAGTATTTCTAGATAGATAGATAGAGTTTAATGTTATGAAGTAGGTCAGTTATTTTATGAGCAACAATAAGTTATTAAATTATGTACTATGGTTATGAAATTATAGCAGGACCTGCCTCAAGATTTCATCCTCACTATGCCAGTGTGACAGCGTAAGAAATTCTGGAATCATGACCCATTTTGCATTTTGGATGCACTTTAAATTCCCTCATTTCTTATACAGTATTTCAAAACTATGAATACTGTATACTATGAGTACTTGCTTTATGTTATACGTTTATGCATGTACAGCTCTGTGCTGTTGTTTATTTCATTTTTGTCAAAATGGCCATGAAATATGCATTATTGACTTCTTATCTCCAGGAGATAATTTGGTACCACTTTAAAATAATGCTACCCTTCTAAGGAGTTTATGAATGGTTTAAAATTAATGTATTCATATATTAATGGTTGTTATTTAGGTCATAAACACTTTACAAAGTATTAATAAGCAGTTATAACATGTGAATAAAGGGGGAGGAGTGAGCTCCTCCTTATGATGAAAGTGAATATGCAAAGCTGACTGGCGTAATGCTGACTGATGTAAAAGGGAAGGTAAGATCAGCAAACACTCAAATCTGAGCTTTAACAGTATATAAGAATACGGGTTCACTGTTAGACTAACAACAGGTCACTGTTACCCTTCTTATTTATGTTGTAACTGCTTATTAATGGTTTTCAGGTGTTTATTATCTAATTAATAACCATTAATAAACCCATTTTAAGCCATTCATAAACCCCTTATAAGCATACCCTTACTTTAAAGTGGTAGCAACAATTCTGATGAGATTAGATTTTAGATAATTCACCTGCATATTGAAGGGAGAAGCAGGAAATGCAACCAACTTCTAAGACTGAACTTTGGAGGTGTAGGAAAATATCTGCAGAGTTCTCCATAAAGCTAAAAGCCAGTCTCAGGAAAAAAACAGGGAGCTGTAATAATGGCTTAGAGTGAACACATTGTGCAGGTACCTCTTGGCTGCGTTGACTTTTGTACAGTGTTCCAAAATGTTGAGTGCAGTTTACATACAGCACAATGTAGTAAAAGCACCGGCATGTCCTCTGTGCTCTTACATGCAGTAAGGAGGCCATAAGGCCGCAATTACAAGGCAGCAGGCGTCCTAGGAGGATATGATAAAAAATAGATGGCTGGTGTAGCACAGGCTATTATCTTAATCACTCGACCCAGTGAGCGTCTCACTCTTACGCCTGATTATTTGATCACTTGAGTCCGGTATCACATTAAAGCGAAGGAGGAGAGAAAAGGAGTCTGGGTGAAAGTTACCTTTGTCCAGGTGTTACATCTGAGTGAACACGCTGGGCTCTACTTGTGAATGAACAACCACTTACAGCAAAACAAAAGCCAAGCAGGTAGAGGGGCAGGCAGTTTGGAAAGAGACGCTGGGCTTAATGAACTAATGGGTGCTTTCCTGTTAAAATGGTTGAAAGAAATGTCCCTGTACAGGCTCTGCAGGAAATCTGAGGCAGAACTGAATGATAAGACTGCAAGAGCACTCCAGCCATATCACTAAAGCCATCTCCTTGTATCTACTCTCATTACCTATTTTACCAGCTCCACTTACTATATAGATGCACTTTGTAGTTCTGCAATTACAAACTGCTGTATATCTGTTTCTCTGCATATTTGTGTAACCTCTAATATTCTGTTCATCAGTTGTCAGGACCCCCACAGGACCACCACAGAGCAGGTGTTATGTGAGTGGTGGATCATTCTCAGCACCCAAGTGACACTGACGTGGTGGTGGTGCGTTAGTGTGTGTTGTGCTGGTGTGAGTCGATCAGACAGCAGTGCTGCTGGACACCTCAGTGTCACTGCTGAACTGAGAATAGTCCACCAACCAACAGCGCCCTGTGACCCCTGATGAAAGACTAGAGGATGACCAACACTGCACTGTGCAGCAGCAAGACTACTATGAGAATTCCACATGGCTAACGTAGCCAACAAGTAAGAGAAGCTCCAATGATAGTATAACAGAGGCCTACAAAGCTGTTACAGCTAACAGAAGTATATCTCACCCAAAAGGGTTTAAGATTGCCATCCCTTCTAGCTGCATTAGCTGCAGTGCAGATCTAAAGTAGCAAACATGGCCGATTTACTGCCTGTGAAGAACAGGGAAATTTGAGTACATCAGATTTCTGTTAACCGTTCTTTTCTTCTATTACTTATAGCTACATTTATCCTTGTAACTTCACTCTATCCATTGTCAGATACATTGACCTCATTGAGTTATACTACTCAATAAGGCTAATAAGGGTTATCAATAGAGCATAGTATTGCGATATTTGTGTGCCAATATTGTATCGATACACGGACGCCATGTGTCAATATTTTATTGCAGAAATGTAAAGTAAGGTTTTTATGACTGAGTTAGTCAGTCTGTCTGCAGTTGACAGCCCCATTTTGAAGCAATAAAGAAGACGCCTGAAGTGTGAAGAAAAATGAAACGAAAAAACGAGGTGAGATGAACAGACCGAAACCTGATCTCATTAGATACAACAGATGCAGTTGAAAAAAGGCTATAAATCGCGATATATCACAGTAACACTGTATCGTGATTTAAGTATTGTGGTAATACTGTAACCTGAAGGTTTTGGTGATTCCCACCCGTAATAGCTCCATTAAAAAGCTCTTCAAACTTTAAGTGATTGCTGAAGACATCTAAGATTTGAATCCACTGTGAAGTCGTAGTTTCTACACATCTGAGCTCTGAATTTCATCAGTAATAGCAGTCCTGCTCGTACGCTCCTAATGCTGACATGATAATACACACGGCCATGCTATTGTTGAGTGTGGTGCCTAGTAGACCACTGAAGAATTTAAAAAGCGAACGTATAACATATGTATGGAATACGCATAACAGTGTATGGAAATTTGAACCCATAAACCAAATCTTCTCAGAGATCCTGTTATTTGCTGTCTGTTGCAAAATGATCAAAAATAGGAATATGGGTGCATCATACTATAAAAATGAGATGCTGTTGTGAAATGCTAATAAAAACAGAAGGCAGTGATTAGTAACTTCTGTTTGACCTTCATTAAACTGAAAACACAATATTTTCTGTTTTATCTCATGAATTTCTTGTTTTTTGTAAATATACACTCATTCCAAATTGGATGCCTCCAGCACATTCCAGAAAAAAGTTGGGATAGAATCATGTTTACCATCACGTTATATCACCTTTACTTTCAGTAATTGTCTTTAATCGTTTGGGGACTACAGACACCAGTTCATCCAGTTTTGAAAGTGACATTTTTCGTCTTCCTTGACGAAAGGGCCATTTCCTTGTCATACTTTAAGCTGATATCAAGACACACCTTCTGAGTGGAAGGTAGTTCTAGACTGCAGGCAGGCCGATCTAGCACCTGCACTCTCTGATAACACATGCAGAATTGTGCAGTTTGTGCTCCAAAAAGCATTCAGTGCTAATGGTGCTATTCACAGATTATAACACCCCCTGGAGAATACAGAGTCCATTATTTACGTGAATAGTCTAACAGGCTGACTCGTCCACTCGCCCACAATACGCATTTCCACTCAGCATCAGTCCATTTCAGATGAGCTTGAGTCCAGAGAATTCGGTGGTGTTTCTGGACACTGTTGACATATGACTTCCACCGTGCATAGTACAAGTCTTAACTCCTATTTGTGGATGCAGCAACAGACGGTGTTTATTGACAACAGTGTTTCAAAGTATTCCCAAGCCAATGCAGTGATATCCATAACTGAGGCATGTCAGTGTTGCACACAGGTTGTGGTTTTCAGCCTTTTCCTTTATGCACAGAGACTTCTCTGAGTCTTTAGATGCTATTATGCACTGTAGAAGGTGAAACACCAAAACTCCTTGCAGTCCCTGACTGGGGAAGATTATTATTTTTAAGCCGTTGATGCATTTTTGGCAAAGTGGACAAGCATTGGCCCATACTCACTCGTAAAAGACTAGGCCTATCCTGGATGCTTCTTCTTTTGTATGCAAGCATAATTGTATCACCAGTTTAAGATGGCTTTCTAGTCTTAAATTTCTCCTGTACCAACTTTTTTGGACCATGTTGCAGGCATCGATTTAAGAATGTGTGTGCATTTATTTACCAAACAATAAAGTTAAGATACATAAAAAGATAAAAACATTAAATATCTAGTGTTTGTACTTTTTAGTTCAAACATGGGTCAATAAAAAATGAATAAATCACCACTTTCTGTCTGTATTTGCATTTTAGCTACTCTCACAGCTTTTATGGAATTGGGTTTGTACAGTGAAGTGGGCTATGAAGGGGTGGGGCCTGTGCTACACATGGCCCATATAAACTCTATGAGTTTTTTTTTTTTTTCAATTGTGGTGCTTATTTTACTATCAAAAGTTAGATTTAATGCAGACATTAAAATCAGAAATCATATACAACACCCGAAAAAATACACGATCTCAATACTCAATACACAATCCTCCTTAACTGCAAAAGCACGGTAAGAGCATCTAACATAACAATAAGGTAATGCTAATCACTTAAAGTCAAACCTTTAGAACCACAGAGGAAATGCCATTGAAATAACTAATTTCAAGGTGAAGTGGTTAACCGGACTTCTCTTCCACATGCGCTTGCTTTCTTTAATTATTTTGGAATGCAGGCAGTGACGCTTCATGGAAAACCAGGTTACCAGAAAACCAGTCTGTCAACATGCCTGTTAATGTGTGTATGAGCACGCCTGGATCTCATTTTGTGTAACATGTTGTCTCTAGAAAGAATTGCCACAGGATCGCAAACACGTACACTGACATCCCTCATCTGCCACCTGTAAAGACGAACTTTTCCGATAATGTCAGATTGTCTCTCCATCTGAACCGTCATCTTAGAAACTACTCCTTCAAAGATCAGGCCAAAAGAAGACAGAAATGATTCTTACTCTGGTTTCCTGCTGAATGTCTTTACACTCACTGCACGCTTAAAACTAAAGGTCCCAAAATGGGATCAATGGAGCGATGCCATAGAAGAACCACTTTTGGCTCCATAAAGAAAGTTCCTTCTCTAATGAAACAGTTTGGTTAGTGAGCTGTGAGTGTGAAGAACCTGTTTTAAACTTCATCAAAGTTCACATGATGTTCCATATCAGCTAAACTGAACCACATGACCAAGTCAAGAAGCCTTTAGGCAAGTTTTTAAAAGTGTACCCAATATAATGTTTATCTTCACCTGCCAAAGTTTCCAGTGGCCAACACAAGACGTCATAAACAGATGCACCTCAGGGACAGCATTAAAGTTGGAGCTACGTCTTGTCATGTTTACTTGGCCATGGAGAACTCGAAGCAATGTTGACTGATTAAAAGTCAAACGTCCATAAAAAGGTTCTACATCTATGGCAGTACTACCACAACCACAGAGCAGGAAAACACAGAAGACAGTTTCCTATTGATACCGAACTAAGAACACTTGAAGAAAGTGTCTGATAAGACTGTATCTACACATGGCTCTTACCTGCACACACCTGACCGTCCTGGATGATTGGTGTACAGCACACGTCACATAGTTCCAAAAAAGATGCGCACACCTGCATAAACACATGTCCTTCCCCTCTCTCCTTCATAACCCGGGGGTCCTGGATCTGTTTTTCAAAAATAGTCCTCACGTCTGGAGGTCTGTAGCCCTTCTTCCTGGCCCTGTTAGCGGCTCCCTTCGCCTCCTCTCCACCATTCTTCTCTTCATCCCCCGGGTCCGGAGCCCTGGGAGATCGAGCTCTCCTTTGAGCCTTCACTTTGGGCCTCATCCCAGGTTTAGGCTGTGGGGAACCCCAATCAGAGGATCTTGTCACCACAGAGTTGGGGGCCTTATTTAGTACAAGGAGCGATAAAGGGGGGACTGGGTGTGTGTAGAGCGGAGGGGAGAATTTCCTACTGACCGGCATGGAGGCAGGCAGACGTGGGCTGAAGCAAAGAGAGAAATAGGAGGAAATTCACTACCACACTCAAAATAAGCCCACATTAATCGCATTTTATACTGAGGCAACAAAGTCTATATACGTGGACTCAATCCGTACTCAAGTCAAACAAAGACTCAAAGTACCAATACAAGGTAGCCGCTCACACTTACAGAACTGCAGGGAAATAGTATGTACTCTACACCATATAATACACATGATAGACCTCAAAAATCCAGAGGTGTGACTAATTACAAAGCATTATGGGGAATTCAGCTGAAAAAATGAACTGGTAACTAAATGACTGAGAGAAAAGCAGATGTATTTCATCACGAACATACTCAGGAAAGCCTCTATCAAAAACTTCAGCCTGGTTCAAAATGTTACGCTAGCAGACAGAAGGAAGTGTGAACAGTTGCCACTCACCTCTTTGGAGCTGAGCTGTGAGCATGTAGGGAGTTCAGCGTCTGATCAAACCTGCCCGTCTCCCTCGGGGTTTGGTTGGTGACTGAGCAGGTAGTAGGCAGGTGCACATTCAGAGAGGGGTTGGGTTGCAGCCAGTCAGCCAGCCAGCCAGTATCCGCAGAGTTCAGGAGTGAGTTTCAGCTTATTAACAACACTGAAACAAGTGGGGAACAAATGGCTGACATCGCGTGTTCAGAGACCAAAGCAATGCTTATATATTTATTTACTTATTTATTATTCAGCTTCAAGTTAAAAAGAATTCAACCATGTTTTTGTGTCTACAGCATAAATGCATCCAGTTTATTTATTATCAGAAACCACCAGTGAACCTGCACATGTCCTCTGAGATGTTATGTGTAATGTTGATAATAGTGGCACAAAGTAAGCCAGAACTAGTACGTTTTATTTAGGGACTAGTTTGCCTTACAGCACTCATGCTATGTACTCTTCTGCCATTGATGGATTTTTTAAAATATGCTTTTAGGGTATTTCAAAACTACGGAGTCACAGGCATTTCATGTAACACACTTGGTTTTTCAGTGGTTCTAGAGTAAAATCTTGAGTAAACTTAGAACAGTTCTAAATTTCTGTCTACTAGCGTCTACTTTCCTGAGTATGTTTATAATGAAATACATCTGATTTTCTCTCAGTCATTAACATTTCAGTCATTACCATTTAGTTACCAGTTCCTTTTTTAGCTTAATTACCCATAATGCTTTTCTTCAGATTGATGGAGAATTTGTTATAATATATGCAGCTCTTATAGAACTTGCGATTCAAAGTACTTTGAGTATCTGTGAGGAAGCTTTTATAAGCATTTCAGCACCACATGTTTCAGATGTTTGGTTATCATTACCAGCACAGTGAGCAACTCTGACGCCAAGCCAATAAGAAAGACTAGGTTTACATTTTAATGATTTAATATGGAATTTGGAAATATTATTGTTATTATTAAAATATAATTTTAATTACAATTAATATATTATTGTTATTATTAAAATATTTGCAATCTAATGACTCTAATGATCAACTTAAGTTTGTCCTATGCTGTGAGATTTCAGTTTAATGAGTTTTTCGTAATCCTATTGAGTTAACATTATTCAATAACAGCTTCGTAAGTGACATAAATTATATTACACTTCTGTAAAACACAACAAACACACGTGTCACATGAATTATTTCATTCTTATTACACAAAGGAAAAATCAAAACACAATAAAAGTTAAAATAAAGCAGCACTTTTTTGTTATTTGCAATAACCTAAACAGAAATACGGTTACTGATCAGGATCCTCTTTTAAATCACTGAACCAAACAGTGATGGCTACATCAGCGTTACTCAAAATGGTAATAGTAAAATGGTACTAATGCTAGATTCAGTGTGTACCTCTAGTGTATGTTCCTGGTTGTATCTGATCCTAAATAAACTTCATGCATAAGTGTGTTGACCCTGTCAGATAAAATTTATAATTTTTATTATTAAAAAAAACTTCAGCAAATTATCTTTATCATGTTGGTTTCACAAAACAGCCTTTACTAGAACAATACCAAGATGTTTTTAAACTCAATTTTAAACAAATTTTAAAATTCTGGTTCAAGTGAGCAAAATTTAAACGCTCATGTCACAACAAAGAATCTTTGCCTAAAATGTTTCAGAAGTTATTTTGCGATTTTCAGTTCATTCATTTCATTTTCAGTTTATTCAAATCAGCCCCAAAACATTAGATTTCATGGCAACCGCCCAGCTTTTGTCAAAAGTAAGTAAACTGAAGGACAAAACTGTGTTCATGTAATACATTTTATTTGTGTGGAAATAATGCAATTAAATCAAGTCAAAGCAGTGCATCACTTCCAGAGTGATCATAAGATTAACCACACCACAGGAGTACTTATATAAAAATTCACCCCCAAAATAGACAAACATAAAGACGTATATAAATAAGTAATTTTCCTTAAATATTACCCTCAAACATTCCAGACAAAATGAATCACACACTCTCTTACTATTGCACTAAGAAAAACTAATTATAATAAAAAACACATCATCATGTCTAGTAGCAGCTCTTCAAAGTCGTGTAAACGTTCTTTCACTTGTTTACTCAAGTCCCTGAGAATAATTAGATGACTGGTTACTGAATATAAGCCACAGTGAATGGCAGGCACAGATCAGAATCCAATTCCTCTTGGCTCACTGGACCTCGTCTTCATCACTGTCGCGAAAAACTTTGCCCTGGGAAAACAAAACAACAAAACCTTTAGATTTAATTTGTTGTTAATCAACAACAGGACCAACCATAGTAATATCGAACATACAGTCTATAAATATAGTATATAAACAAATATAAAAAATAAACACATTATGAAATAAAAACACCAGTATTAAAACAGTTATGTAACATTTTATTAACAATACTCAGTTATAATAACAGTTATTACAATACTACAAACAATGTAGTTCATTAAGGGGAATTGCACTGAGTGTTTTTTTCCTGAATGTCTAAGTAATTAAATGGGAGTTCTAAGATTTAAAATACCCAGTTTTTTTTTACAGTGGTAATTATAGGAATCAGATGTTTGACGTGTTTCATACCCTCACAAAAAGCTGTTGCATTAAATGCTGCCGGAGACGCTATTTCACAATAGATGCAAGATCAGACTTTGCCTTAAAACATATTTTGCTTATAAAAATATATTTTAAAATTAATTTATTGTATGTAAGTACATGCAGGGCATTCTAAGGCAAATGTAAATGTACTATTTTCAGATCTACTGCTGTTTTATCATTATCAACATTGCATGTAAAAAGGTGACATGTAGACACACTGATGGTTCTGGATAAATAAACTAGAAATTGGCTATATTTGTGTAGCAAACATTGTGACACCTGGTTTATCACCAGCACTGTATCTGAGATTGTAAAATTTTCTCTATAACGAGAAACCAGTGTTCACTCTGTTCTGAATAAAAGCTTTACACTGAGATGGTTGATTTATGCAGAACTTTTGAATCGGTGGAATTCCCTTTTAAGGTTTCTTTATGGTTGCCATCCTGACGTAACTGATGTATGTGACCATCTGTGTGCACACCAAGTACTTGTGACAACACTGGACAGGCCGTGCCAATCAGATTTTAGAACCAGAACTTCCATTTTTAAAAATGAAACCATAGCACTGGTGAGTTTAATGAGTATACTTACATAGCCCCCTTGTTTGATGACCCAGGAGCTGTAATTTTCCTGTAGATATGTGGCCCCGAAGCCCAGCACTCGGTTCATTGGGTGGCGGTCCATGATTTTCAAACGATGGGTAAGTTCACAAATCAGAGCAATCCGGGCTTCCTTTGGGTCACTTTCGGGTGGAACCTCGTCTGGGCTCAGTCTCCGAAAAAAGGCCCTGGTCAGCTTCTTGTAAAAACTGTATGTCAAAGTCTCATGTAGCAGTTCCATAAGTTTCTGGTTGTTCTCGATCTATAAGCAGAAATACAAAAAGAGGACAATGAAGGATACAGGAAATAATGACTGTGATGATAAAAAACGGCAGCGACACATTCCCCTTCCATTTCCTTGTTCCTCTATTATGCAGTGTTGAGATGCAGACACTTTTTGGAAGCTCCAAAAATAGTTGCTGTCAGATGGAGGTTCATTCTTGAAGGGGTTTTTCCTGTTGCTCTACTCTACTCTGTCTACTCTACTTCTCTTTACCGTACAAACATGCATCACTCAGATATGACATGTAAAACAGAGGGCTGATTAGGAGCATGGCCATTGTTTTTTGTTGTTGTGTTATGTAAGGTATGTTCCAGCAAGTAAGTTTGTCAGAGAAATATATTTCCACTGTTCCTGGGCCATCAGCTAGACCAGTTAAACTAATCTGGGATAAAGCTACGCCACATCAGCCTTCTCAGTTAATCAGCCTTAGAGTAAGCATGAAATACTGTTATCTGCTCAAACGGTCTGAAATTATCTGTGCATTTTTTTAACCACCATTTCTCTTTTTCGAACAGTAGTGCATGCTTAGGACATACAATGTCACTTCAAACACCAATAATTATTGTTCCTTCCTTGGTCATGATTTATCCCAAACATAATATTTTTGTAACATGATATAAAGTTTAAAAAAAAGCTTCTGTCAACGATAAAACAAAATAAGTCCTCCTTTTAAATGACAAATAATAATAGAAATATTGTAAGTAATACACTCTGTTTGTGGTGCCACTGTGTGGACTGTGCTGCCATCTTGTGGACTAAATGTAATCAACTCACACAGTGAAAAAAACATAAACACAATACCTTAAGATTTGGATTTTAGGCTCTGTTGACACCTGGCATTAACAGCGGTCTTGAGCGAACTGATCATAAGTGGACAGCTGGATGTAGATGATTACACCTAATGTTTCCAATGGGTTTTGAAGTTCATGTTGACACCTGGACCGAGTTCTGTCCACTTATCTGATCACCCACGACGCATGTTAATGCCGGGTGTAAAAGGGGCCTTTGGAGTATGACCACAAACTTCAGTTTGAGTTGATTTAGTCTAGAGAGTCGTGACTGAACAGTGATTCAATAACTCTTTACACATCTCGCATGTTACATAAGTAGCATTCTCAACTTACTTCCTCATTAAGTCTGTCTCCTTGCTCTCTAAGAATTTCCACTATTCTGTCAATGTTATCTGAAGAAGACACAGATTATACAGAAAGTTCATTTAATATTTTTCATTACACATTTTATTACATGTTTTTACATGTTCAAAAATGACAAAGTCAATGACAAAGTAAATTAAGTCACCTTGTAAATGACAAATAATATTATTAGAAATATATATAAGACATGATAAAAAGAAGACATGATAATTCAAACAGCAAAGACTTACCATTACTATCACATTCTATCTCACTGGGGACGAGACGCACAGAATCTAAGATCTTAGTCAACTTGCTGACAATGTCTTCAACTTCCTGTTCTGCGCCTGCTGGAATAAATAATGAGCTATTACACAGGTGCCTGAGTTCATCTGGAAACACATAAATCTGACCGAGCATATTTTCGTTCCCTCCTTCATAAGATCATGCTAATTAAAACCCCACAACACAAATCCTGGCCTGAAATCCCTACTTCCACAATAATCATCAAGACTGTACATGTCACCTCTGTGACCTCCCTTATGAAATCTATAGTGTGGGAATTTCCACAGGATTTCTATGAGAACCGTGCAGTAAACCATGCAGGAGGTGAAAATATTACAGATTATACTGAAAAGACATCATGCAGGACCACGTAAGTCTTAGGGGCTTTTCTGTATCACTGTCATTTTTGTAAGACCACTCACATGTCTTTCGGTTCGGCCGCTGTCCGTGGCTTTCAGTCACACAACCGTCATCTTCCTTCACTGGCCGAATACAACGTAAAAATTTACGCAATTTCAATTTCTTCTTCCTCTTTTTGTCTGACGGCACATGTGGCTTTGGCTCACCCACCCCGTTGCTCTGTGGGAGGTGACTGTGGACGGGATCTTTCTTCTGTGTGTAGGCTTGAAGGAGTCTGTACTCTATGCTGTCTTCAGGACTCATCTGAATGTGTCCATTGGCCTCATCCCTGGTCATGAAAAAGGAGACCACAGTCTTCATACACAAGGCACCTTTAATATTGTATATTGATAGAGCAAAGGCTAGAGAATTAAAAGGCTCACTAAACTCTAGGGCTGAAAGATGAATCTCTTATATCCCAGTCACAATTCAAAAGAGTGCCACATTCAAATCACAAGAGGTGCAATTTCAATTATAGGCTATTTTATGAAAAACGTGTCTTATATGGGAAACATAACATCAAAGCTTGTAAACTGCCTCTAGATGCATAATACAAATGAGAGGCAGCCAAACAACTATATGCTGTGACATCACAACCACAGCTAACTGAGAAGGGGGATGCCCTTTTCTTACTGACCAAATAACAGCCCTGGACTTTGCTTCCCAGAAAATAACTGCAATTCAAATTGCAGTCGCAACACTGATCAGAAAAATGGCAATTAGATATTCTTCCCAAATGCCCTACTAAACTCTGGCCCGTTTTGATAAAAAATCATTTCAAAGTTTTGGTCAGGAGGGTGAAGGGGAGCGCTAAGGGATGCAATTACCCCAGTCAAAAAAATTAATAAAGAAAGAATGACAATAATAATAAGAAGATAATAATGATCCCTCTTGGAAATGCCTCCCATCCCTTTGGATTAACACGAAACGCTGTGATCTAATCTTTATGTAATTGTTATGTGGTATATGAGCTGTTAAGTTATTTATGACCGATTTTTCCTCTCTGTCCATGTTTGATATTTAACACGCAAAGTCACAAGTAATCATGCAGAGACCAGACCAAAAAATACATGCGATCTGTACAGGTAAAAAGAGCTCATTCTGGGTTCTATATGAGGCATGAGCACTTTAATCAAACCTATAGACAAGGGGCAGATATATTTATAGCTACATATTTCAATAGGTGTTAAGTTTCATAATATATTTACATCTATTTTTGACACACAAAAATAAACATTCAATCTACACATGTTTATATTTTAAAAATGTCTCTTTTTTTATACTCAGCATAAATACATGCCTTTTTAAACTGTACCTTGGGAAGTTTGTCCTGCAGCTGTCCTGTGACGTCACCATATATATGTTTTACGGTTTAAACACTAATTAAAATGAGAGAAATTCACATATACAGGAAAAACTAAAATAAATTCGTATCATAAAGTCGTGAAGTCCGTGGAGTGTTTAGCTAGGGAGAGCTCTCAAATTGGGCTTCCAGCTTCTTCTTCAAATTAGACAAAAATTTGAACAACAACACATAAACAAACAAAAGAGAAGGATTTTCTCCTTGTCTTCGCTAAAAGCAGCCAAATCTAACTCATTAACTACATTTCTCCATAAAGAAGGAGATAAAACGGGCGAAACAGAAACTAAAAGCTAAGCTAGCTAACGTCCCCTAAACAGAGACGAAAAGCTAAGATATGTTAGCATAGCTACTTCCCTGTTGGGAATTCGCCCGGGCATGCCCTCTTATACTTACTTACGTAATTCCTTATTCGGGTCAGCCCTTCACTTTTACTTATTCACCACAGAAAAGGATATCAGTCGTTTATTTCAAACTCCGCCACACAATACGGTACGTATCTTTTCCAGTCAACGTGAACTAACATTCCAGTACAGACGAGCGGTGTCTGTGGTGGGCTTCACGGAGTTCGGAGTTTTCCTCATGAATTAAAATAAACGAATTAAGAAAAAACGATCTAAAAAGAAGTCACTCGGATCCCTCTACTTTAATTACAGACACCAAACAGGCTGTTAGTTCTTAATAAATCAGTAAGTTACAGTCAGTCTACAGCCAGACATACAGAGAGTCTTCCTACTATGTGTATACAGAGTAATACAGGTCCCGGACACTTACGTGGTTTGCTGCTGTGTTTCTTTAGTTTGGCTGTCCATATTCCCCAACAACTCTTCTGTTCATCCACAGCAACAGAGCTGTTTCTGCTTTCGCACCTTCATCGCTGTTTTTAAAGCTTGAGGAGGCGGAGCGAGAGGATGACTCACAGTCATCTGAGCTTCCAGAGTCAAAACAGATCGTTCTTCAACAGTTCTTTACAGCGTAGATTGACAAGTCGAGTCAAGTCAAGATTTATTTATATAGCGCCTTTTACAACAGATGTTGTCACAAAGCAGAGCAGCTTTACAAAGAATCTGGTGTCCGAGCCCCCAGTGAGCAAGCCAAGGGTAGCAGAGGCAAGGAAAACCTCCCTCACTTCAAAAGGAAGAAACCTTGGGAGAAAGAATCCTTGAGAGGCTCAAAAGGGGAACCCATCCTCCTCTGGTCAACACCAGATAACAAGACAAGCAAAGGAAAGGAGCGTTCAGTGTTTGTAAGGTAGAGGAATAAATGTCTGATTAGTCTGTAATTAAGTAGTTGGGTCATCGGATGGGTCAGCAGGACGCAGGCCAAGCTTCCACAGTGCAGGACAGCCAGGAGCTCCATGGTGGTTAAAGGCAAGCAGTGGCACCCAGTCAAAGCAGATGGAGCAACAGCATCAGACTTGCTCAGACTTGATGGAGCACCTTTTGTATGAAAAGGCTCTGCCCCCTGATGTAACTTTGTTAATTCTAGGCACTATGGAGTGCCCGCACTTTGCGTTCTAAGGTATCGTGACGGTTCATAATACGAGATAAGGTCAGTGAGGTACAGAGGAGCGAGGCTGTTTAGAGCTTTATATGTAAGAAGAAGAATTTTATACTCAATAACTGGCAACCAATGTAAGTTAGACAAGCCTGGGCTGACATGGTCAAACTTTCTAGTTCTTGTAAGGACTCTGCCTGCAGCACTTTGGACTAACTGAAGTTTGTTAAGGCTTTTGCTGGAACAACCTCAAAGCAGGGCGTTACAATAATCCAGACTTGAAGTAATAAAGGTGTGAACCAGCCTTTCTGCATCCTGTAGGGACAGGGCATTTCACTTTTCACAATATTGCGTAGGTGTAGAAAAGCTATTCTAGTGATTTTAGTGATATGCTCATCGAAAGCCAGATCAGGATCGATTACGACACCAAGACTTTTTACAGATGTAGCTGGTGTGACTAAGAAGCTATTAAGATTACGTGGTAATGCAGACAGCTTGTTTCTAGCAGTTTTGGGACCAAGAAGAAGAACTTCTGTTTTGTCTGAGTTAAGTAGGATTAGTTACTTGACATCCAGTCTTTTATGTCTTTAACACAGTCCTCTATCTGATTAAGTTGAAGTGGATCATCTGGTCGAGCTGAAATATACAATTGCGTGTCATCGGCATAGCAGTGGAAACTGATGTTATGTTTTCTGATTATGGTACAGAGTGGTAGAATATATAAGGTAAATAATATAGGTCCTAAGACTGAGCCCTGTGGAACACCAAACTTTACTACTCTACAAATTGATAGTGGTCACTTAAGTAAGATCTGAACCATGAAAGAGCTTCTCCTGTTACTCCTACAAGGTTTCCCAGCCTATCTAGTAGGATGGAGTGGTCTATTGTGTCAAATGCTGCACTAAGATCAAGTAGGACCAGTAAGGATAAGTTACCTCTATCAGCGGATACTAAAAGATCATTTACAATTTTCACTAGCGCTGTCTCTGTGCTATGATGAGGCCTAAATCCAGACTGGAATTTTTCATGTATGTCATTCCTGTGCAGATAGGAACTTAACTGTTGTGCTACAGCTTTCTCTAAAATCTCTGTTTGATATACAGTAAATGGAAGATTTGAAATAGGTCTGTAGTTTGCTATATGATAAGGATCAAGATTAGGTTTCTTAATTAAAGGTGTAATTACTGCTAGTTTAAGAGATTTTGGGACGTAACCAAGGCTAAGAGATGAGTTTAGACAGAAGAGGCTTGGTTATTTCTGGCAAAACTTTCTTGAGTAATAGTAGTCGGAATTGGATGTAGTATGCATGTAGATGATTTTGAGGTTGAAAAAATTTGAAATAGCTCCATTTGTTGGAGTAGAGTAAAAGATTCCAACCTCTCCGCAGTAGTTATACTGTGCTCTAGATCGACATTAGCTGTACGGGGCAGTACACTTGGTGTAGTCTAACAGCTACAAGACTGGTGTACAAGATTGTGTAGACTGGTGTACAAGGTCGTGTAGACTGGTGTACAAGATTGTGTAGACTGGTGTACAAGGTTGTGTAGAATGGTGTACAAGGTTGTGTAGAATGGTGTACAAGGTTGTGTAGACTGGTGTACAATGTCGTGTATACTATGTAGAAGATTGTGCAGAGGATGTAGACTGCATAAAAGGTTGTGTAAAAGATAGTGTAGACTGTGTAGATGATTGTGTAGAAGATGTAGACTGCAGAATATTGTGTAGACTGTGTAGAAGATTGTGTAAATTGTGTAAAAGAATGTGTAGCTTGTGTAGAAGACTATAAGACTGAGCAGTAGATTTGTTCTCAGGCAAGGTTTTCACATTCTTTTGAAGATTTTGCTTCATGTATTTCAGTGCTGTAAAATAAGATCATACAGATATTATGCGTATAATCTGGCATGCTTTATTCTCAAATTCTTTACTTCAGTCTGTCGAAAAATAATTTACTGGACACCAAGTAACAGTAAGTGTAAAGATGTGAAATCTCTGAAAATCCAGGTCGTGATTATAAAGCCAGTCACGGGTATGGCACCAGGCAAGGCCTTAAAAGTAGAACTGTGAGTATAAACAGAGGCAAAAGTTTTCTTATAATTCATCCAGAGTTTGCTCAGATAGTGATGGTGCACTGAGGGCGATAAAATACTCATAACAAAGATTATAATAATCTAATCATATATGATCTAACAGGGCAGAGATGTTTACTCTTACATTAGCATGGATGGTGGACATCGGTGGAAGGTGAACATTGTATTTTTTAACCCTCAGCCTAAAGACTGCATATCAGCTACCATATTCATATTCTCCCAAAGGTACAGACAACACCGGTACTTTCCCACTGGGCTTCTTCTTTAATGACTAACATTCCAGAACGATGTGAGACCTATGTAACACATCCATAGTAATACGTCATCAGAGTCCACTAGTAAAGACCCTAAAACACAAAAATAGACACTAAAATACACATTGAAGAAAAAAAAAAGACATTCAAGTAATCCCATCTTTTAAAAGATAAAAAATGAATTATTGAACAAGTATATCTGATAAGTAATGTTTTTTTTTCCTTTAAAAAAAGAGATAAAACGAGAAATAATGCCATTTCATAACATCATTGAGGGGTGAAAATATCCAGAGAGGTAACAAAATCTCATGCACAATAAAGCTTAAAAATCACAAATAATACAAAAAAACAACAACACAGCAGATCAATCATATAGAAATCACTCTCACAGCCGATTCAGCATCGTGGCCATTTTCATGCAGGTGCTTTAGTTTCTCCTCTCGCTTAGTTTTTCCATGGAAAAGGATACAGCCACCGTTACGAGTGCAGGTCTACGATATCAAAAAGAACACCAAAAAGCTACTGGATAATGTCTACTGCTTACATTCGGTCCATACAAATCAGAGATTGCACACTTTCGTCTGTGTTAGTTAGCTTTGCCGATCTTGTGTTCGCACAGTCTTAAATTCGGCGATGCACAGTAGAGGGCTACTAAACTGAACTGAACCAAATTCCTGAAGTCATGTGGAGTCATCATCATCGTCGTCGTCGTCATCACCGTCGCCATCTGCCACTACTAAAAACGGATCACACATCTTTCATTTAGCTTGTAGGTGCCTCAGACAGCCATTCATCTATTAACATTAATGTAATGTAAAAATAAAGAAATAAATGCACAAATGTCATCCATTCATATTGCATTGAATATGGCTCAGATTTTTCTCTCTTTTGTTTCCCAAGATAAATAATTTTGACTATCACACCACTGTCACCGCACACAAAACGATAAAAAACAAAATAAGAATAGATGCTCATATTACAGATATACTGTATGTACACTGATAATTCTGTTGACCGATTCAGGTTGACCACATTGAATTCTCTTGAAAGTCACATGGGCGGTTGATTGAGTACTGATATGGAGCAAAGTTGGACACCCACTCACCCACTCAACGAAGCACAAAAAAAGAAATTTCTAGAATGGCAGGCACATAAAGTCATCTTCCATTGCAGCGGAAAACTGAATACGTTTCAGTCACTGATGTTAAATACACAACATAAACACAATGTGTCCGAATGGCGCGCTTGCAATCGGATTGGCCGTGTAGCGGAGGTTCCTCAGTGAAAGGATGTACTGAAGTGTCCAAACAGTCACAAAGTGATTAGTGCTCTATCCCAAGCGTGCTGAGACTCAATAACAGTGCCGCGTGGTTGGTGGTTCAAAGACCTAAAAGCTTACATAAATGAGGGCAAACCTCACACCTCAGAGGAAGACATGTGAGGCCTTTGCCCACTCATGTATGGTGGTGTAATGCGGCGGAAACTGCAGTTGAAGATTGTGGATGACTACATTTGGTCAAAAGCAAACAGAAACAGTAGTTTTCCTAGTTAAAAAAGAGGAGGAGTGAGCGGGCTGGTTTAGGCAGCAGTGTAACATTCTGTGTTCCTGCTTTTTCTCTCCAAGTGTTCTTTCTCTCAAAACATCGATAAAGATTCAAAGGATTCAGTCTTTATGGGAACTTCATCTCACAGCTGACCAAGGGCCATATGAGATTAGAACCCAAATCTTCAAAAAGAAAGTACAATCAGTCCTTCAATAAATAAATCAATAAATTAAAGCAATAAATAAACGCCGAAAACAAATCCGTTCTAAACCCACAGTGATTCCAAGGAAGTCACAGCAAGCTTTTCCTTCTCAGTGTGGTTCTTCTCCTGAAAGGAGAGCAACTCCTGTATGAGGCTTCTATTGGTCACTTCTATGGCCTTCTCACCTCTCCATCGAATTCCCTCCGGATGTGAGCGAGTGAACTCTGGTACTTCCATGAGTGGTGAAAGCCGTGGTACACAGGGGAAACCAATCTCATCTAGGTGGAGTGTTCCCTCACACAGCTGTCTCCAGGTCCTCACGTGCCGTCGGCCGTTCCGACAGCTGGCTGGCCAGATAGGAGGCCAGTTCAGAGTCACCGGCTTCCTGAGCACAGTCCTTAGGAGTTTTCCCCTAGAATAAAAGTCATTACATGCGTTTGTAATACATAGTTCTGTGGAAAAGTCGGAGACCAACTTTCATTTACTGAATTTCAAGTCCAAATGACAAATTAGCCAGAAAAAAAACAGAAAACACATCTAACAGAAAATGACACAGAAGCCTCAATGATTAAATATGATATGAACATTTTCCGTATTAAGCGCCTTCACATTTTGCCTTTATTACAGCTTCCATAAGAAAACTTGCTTTCAGTTATTCAAAGAAATCTGCAGGGATATTTTTCCAAACCCATTAGGATCTGGTTGTGTATCCGAATAACAAATGTTCTACTTTTTGTCTATTTCCTTTTCCCTGTAATAACTTTTTGATAGCTACACAACCTAACACAGCCAAAAAGAGGGAGAAGAGAGAGAGAGAGAGAGAGAAAGAAAGACACACACACACACACACACACACACACACACATATATATATAGCTACACAACCTAATACAGCCAAAAAGAGGGAGAAAAGAGAGAGAGAGAAAGAAAGAGGGAGAAAAGAGAGAGAGAGAAAGAAAGAGGGAGAAGAGAGAGAAAGAGAGAAAGAAAGATACACACACACACACACACACACACACACATATATATATGTATATATATAGAGAGAGAGAGAGAGAGAGAGAGAGAAAGAGAGACAGAGAGAGAGAGAGAGAGAGAGAGAGACAGAGAGAGAGGGAGAGAGAGAGGGAGGCAGGGAGAGGGAGGGAGGGAGAGGGAGGGAGGGGGAGAGGGAGAGAAAGGAAGGGAGTTCCACCCGTTTTATCTTTGCTTACATACACCCAGGGAACTGGGGTAGAAGACGCTTTGTGCCGCAACACCAAGTCTGAAGTTTGGAAATACTGCTAATACTACCTGAAAACCATATGACAAAACACATAACAGCTCCACTTTTTTAGGCTGTGTATTGAGATGCATATTGGACCATCTGAAAGGGAGAAAATCACACCAATTTCAGACACATAGCTTTCAGTGGCTTCCTACAGAGGCAGCATGGACAGAAACACCTGTGGATTTGTTCAGATCTGAAGCAACAGTGGAGTTTGACTTTCTTGATCTCTCAAAGGTGACAATTTTGGCGGTCCTCTATGAAGTCGTATGCAAAAGTGTGTTTTATGCGTGCTGTCTGTAGAAGATGTGTTAACTTATTTTCACCTAGAACGTTAACAGAACATGCTATTTAACCAGAGAAGCCTGGTGCTATCAGTAAAGTTTTGGAAAACTCCTGTATTTTTTCCTTTTCCATTCTCTTACTTGTGCAAGTGGACAGTTTTATATTTAAAGTCCTGAGAAATATCTCCAGAAGAATTTATAAATTCTAGTACTAGAAATTAAAACTAGAAATGGACTAGAAATGAAATAAAATATGGGTGGGCTCTGTTCAGCACTGTACAGCAGGTTTAAATACTCAGCTGAGCCTAAATACATTCAAATATCATGTCCTAGATCTAATACTTCCCAGAGCAAAGTTTTACCTTTGAAAATGAAAGTAAACTGGCAGGTATAAAATACTTAGACGAATGTCAGTTAGGTAATACTAACAAGAATTCTGTTCACGACATGCGCAGGAGAAGAACAACAAGGCTCCTGTGGTCTGTTTTGTTTTCTGCTGACTCACTGCAGCTGACGACTTACAAGGAAGTTTGCTTTGTTGGGGGAAGCCCCTGCCTCCACCAAGCGACGACACACATCGTGATGACGCTGACGGGCCGCCTTGTGCAGTGCGGTGTCTCCACTAAACGAAAAAACATTATGTCAACTATGTCACTTGGAGTGCGTTGTGAAATATAACATTATAAGAAATGTCATAAGAAAAGCGCTTCTCTGACATGTAACCTCGAGGCAAAAAAAACTGGCAAACATCTGCTGACGTCACTTTGCTTTGGAAGGATTCTATTGGTCTACATCACAATGTAAAGTTCATCTAACATCTTCAAATAGTTTTTGACAATAACAACAAGGCAAACATCTGCTGGTACTTACGCGTCCTTCTCAATTAGATCCAGGATCAGCTTTGAACCTGGAAAACAAGAAAGTATAAAACATGCAGGCGGGTCAGAGTGCACATCCATGCAGAGACTTTAATGAAAGGCCTACAGTTTGTGTGGGTGAGGAGTGCTTTAAGAACGTGACCTCTGGCACATTTCATTCTGCCGATAATGTCAAAATGCTTTAGATTACGGTTTGGCAAGTACCTACTAGATTACGGTTTGGCAAGCCCTACTCCAAAATGGTGCCCCACTCCCCATGAAGCGCTCAGGGCATAAACTAATGGCTTTTTACACCCAGCATAAAGCACAAAATCTGATGCCATTTAAGATTACGCTCTGAAGTGTGGCTCTCACCATGCTGCAGGATGAAGCTCACTACGTCACTGTGGCCATTCTGAGAGGCCAGGTGCAAAGCAGACTGACCTCTTGAGTCCCTCACCAACAAACTGAGCCCACTATTGCAGGAAGTGGACAGCTAGGAGAGAGGGAAAAAAGAGACGTGGAAACAGAACGATATAAGATATACGGATATAACAATCACAGTGATGACTGTTCTGATGAAAAACATTTCTTTGCTGTGTTTTACTGCTGCAGTCTGCTATAAACATGAGGTAACACTTTATTATGGTGGTATACTGCAGATGCTGTGTAAATGCTCAGTATATCTAGGTAATAAATATCAATAGATGTATGTAAAAATATTAAAAATGTTTCCATGTATACTAAACCTAAACATCCATATGTGTTACTAAACATATTAAACATCCTGCAAAGCTTGAATGAAAAATATAAGACATAAATATGATGAAACACTCAAAAAATGCCAATCTGAGAACGGTGTGGGCGTGGCTAGTGAGCAGCTTGATCGACAGCTCTTGGCCTACACTCCTAGCCTGCTCCAGCACTCATGCAGACCTAAAATACTTTATCCAGCTTTTAGGTAGTGCTAACCGGACAAAAAGTCACTGATTAACAGACGTGCACATGGACGGAGCACTAAAGCCCTAGGCCAAAGGCGCTGCTTGGTATACTGAGTGAGTCATGGGATTTGAACCTGTGACCTTTGGGTTTCTGGCTCACCTCTCCTATCACTACGATTCATTTGATTTATATGTTTTCCAAATGTGGACATTGATTTAATAGCACTACAAATAAAATGTATTACTTTAACTCGGCTGACGGTACAGTAGAGCAAGTCAGGTAGGACAAGTTGGTCAACCTGATCCACCTTCAAAAGCCAGACTGGAGCAGAACGTATTAGAGTGGTAGGTTTCAGCTGTCTGTGCATTGTGTGAGGGTGTGCTAAGTTGCCAACAGGTGGGCAATAAGGATTGTGTTACAATGATGTCACCTTGTAACAGAGAAAAGGGTTGGAATTCCAGTGAGGCATTTCAGGAGGCTTTATAACTTTCCAGACCATTTGCATCCACAAAAAGCTACAACAGACTAAAGTAAAGGGAAAAAACGGAAAAGCATAAATGGTCCCCCTTTAAAGCTGAGTGTAAACAGGGCCTTTGTGTTGTGGACCATTTTTGGTGGATCCCAGCCCCAAGGAGTGGTTTGAGTGGGCTCAGCTGTCCTACTGCTCTACCATGAAGGGTATGTCTTCAGCACCTAGAGTTAGGGAATGTAACTGCACTGCATTCATTTGTAGTTAAATGAGTTATTTGCATGACTCTATGCAACCTGTCTTGACTCCAGATATTTTGTTGTGTACCTTGGAGGAGTAAAATTACCAGGATAGTACCCTTTTTCCCCCCACACAAACTTTTTCCTCTGCACTACAGACGGTGAGGCATTTATCTGTCACTCCAGTGAGCCTGTGGCATTTCTCACCCTGGTGACCAACAAAAAGTAATTTGGTTTCGTTTCCAAAGTAAACAGGCATGTCTGACTGGCTTACCATTCTTAGATCGCCGGAGGTGGCTGCAGTCAACAAAGCTGCAACACAGACATACAGGAGAAGAGTGAGTTTAGCCATTAACCTGTGCAAATCATATTACAGTCAGATCTTCTTTAAATCATGCCATCTGTTCTGGCTAGCGCTTTGCAGGTAAAATTCAGCCACATTCCTACAAAGGAGATTTGGGATAGCGCTATTGGGTGGAGCCTATTCCTCATGACTCATGAGACACTAAGGGATTTCCCAGAGTATAAAGTTCTAAGGTAATGAGCTGGACTTACAGGGGAAAAACATTCTTGGAGTTTTCGCAGCCGCTTGTGCTTGTGGCCTCGAGTGTTTGATAAACTTTGCTCATGACTTTTAACCAGATAATAAAAAAAAGTCTGGACACTGTACCTTGTTCCTCTGCTGTCAAGGGAACACTGCAAAAAACAAACAGGCAACAGAATGAGACACATTTTGTTTACCTTTTTATTTCGGACTTTCGACTTTGAGGTTGAGTTAATAATTATATTAATTTTAAATGCAGCACAGATAACCTGTGAGAAAGAACAGAGACACCGTATGTCCAAATGTATCCAGACATCCATTCTAATTAGTGAACTCAGCAGCTTTAGGCTGCAACTGTTGCTGATACAGGTCTTCAACTGAACCCACATAACCTCCATAGAAATGCACTGTCAATAGAACAGGACTAAGCCTGCCCGTGCTAGGCAGTGGAACACTGGAGCTGTATTCCCTTGAATGATCAGCAAGCACCATCCCAGTACCTCTAGGATGAGTTTGTGATCCAGAACTAATCACCCAGTAGCAGAACTCACTAATGCTCTTGTTGGTGAATACAGTCAAATCAAACTCCCTATCAAGACCTGTGATTTCAGGAAACAACACCACGCTGGATGAGCAGGTGTTTACAAAACGTGGATATATAGTGAAATCACGAGAGTAATTCTCACCCAGGGCTGGGCTCCACTACAACATCAGGCATTTCAGGGACTCGACCCTGGTTTACCGGTGGCACCTCGTGGTCCAGGATGAACACCTCATCCTGACAAATTTCCGTCACAAAGTGCAGGTGCTCCTGTTAAAACAGAGCCACACATACACCTTACACACTACTGTCCAAAAGCTGGAAATCGGTGCTTTTAACAATGTAAAACTTCACTGTAGGTAAACTGGGATTATAGTATGACTGATACTGTGCAACTTCAGGTTTGACATAATTAGTAGGACAAATTAATGAGTTGTAGTTGGTTTGTATGACACTGAGAATAAATTTCGAATAAAGCCCACACCCAGAGAGCCTTGTCCTTAAGAAGTGGCGATTAAATCCAGAGAATTACAGTGTATGATACATTCAATTCTTGTTGATCCCAAAATACTGTCTAATAATAGCTTTTAGTGTTCATGAGATTTAAATGTACATTGTATAAGTTATTAAGAAATACCACATTGTGAACTATACCACATTCTGCTCTAAAATGTTACATGTGGAGTACATAATTCCACATGACACATAAGACACACAACATCAGTACACTTATACACAAACTAAACTGATGTAATATACAGTGGGGCAAAAAAGTATTTAGTCAGCCACTGATTGTGCAAGTTCTCCTACTTAGAAAGATGAGAGAGGTCTGTAATTTTCATCATAGGTACACTTCAACTATGAGAGACAAAATGAGAAAAAAAATCCAGGAAATCACATTGAAGGATTTTTAAAGAATTTATTTGTAAATTATGGTGGAAAATAAGTATTTGATCACCCACAAACAAGTAAGATTTCTGGCTCTCACAGACCTGTAACAACTTCTTTAAGAAGCTCTTCCGTCCTCCACTTGTTACTGTTATAAATGGCACCTGTTTGACCTCGTTATCTGTATAAAAGACACCTGTCCACAGCCTCAAACAGTCAGCCTCCAGACTCAACCATGGCCAAGACCAAAGAGCTGTCGAAAGACACCAGGAAGAATATTGTAGACCTGCACCAGGCTGGGAAGAGCGAATCTACAATAGGCAAGCAGGTTGGTGTGAATAAATCAACTGTGGGAGCAATTGTAAGAAAATGGAAGACATACAAGACCACTGATAATCTCCCTCGATCTGGGGCCCCATGCAAGATCTCATCCCGTGGGGTCAAAATGATCATGAGAACGGTGAGCAAAAATCCCAGACCTACACGGAGGGACCTGATGAATGACCTGCAGAGAGCTGGGACCAAAGTAACAAAGGCTACCATCAGTAACACACTACACCGAGAGGGATTCAAATCCTGCAGTGCCAGGCGTGTCCCCCTGCTTAAGCCAGTACATGTCCAGGCCCATCTGAAGTTTGCCAGAGAGCGTATGGATGATCCAGAAGAGGATTGGGAGAATATCATGTGGTCAGATGAAACCAAAATAGAACTTTTTGGTAAAAACTCAACTCGTCGTGTTTGGAGGAAGAAGAATGCCGAGTTGCATCCCAAGAACACCATACCTACTGCAAAGGGGACAGGGCGACTGATCCGTGTTAAGGGAAGAATGAACAGGGCCATGTATCGTGAGATTTTAAGCCAAAACCTCCTTCCATCAGTGAGAGCATTGAAGATGGAACGTGGCTGGGTCTTCCAGCATGACAATGATCCCAAACACACCACTCAGGCAATGAAGAAGTGGCTCCGTAAAAAGCATTTCAAAAAGCATTTTATTTTACAAATAATTTTATTTTAAAAATCCTACAATGTGATTTCCTGGGTTTTTTTTCTCATTTTGTCTCTCATAGTTGAAGTGTACCTATGATGAAAATTACAGACCTCTCTCATCTTTCTAAGTAGGAGAACTTGCACAATCAGTGACTGACTAAATACTTTTTTGCCCCACTGTATCTCATTCATGTGGAAATTACACACCCAAGTAAACTCAATGCATTCCATTTTTTCAGTGGACAAACTAAAACAACAAGAGAGTGAATCTAAGACCGACCTGAGCCTTGTCTATACGGTAAAACCGGTCAGTTGATGTGGCTGAAAAAGAAAACAATGTGTTGTATCTAATAATCACCTCAGTTTTGAGTTATGCATTGCAGATAAAGTGTCAGAATGAGTAGATATGACTTACAGTCTAGAAAGCTCCAGTTAGGAGACAGCCTGTGTGCAGATGCAGGCCGGGGCAAACCTCTGCTCTCATCCTGAGAAACGACATTCAGATTCTCTTAGTCACACAGTGCAGGATTTGTAGCGACATGAAGTCTAGTTATGAGACACGCACATAGTCAAGTTAAATCACTTCATGTGTGGAGCATATTATTCCGTATGCAGCATTATTATTAGAAACTCCCAACTTTCCTGTAATGCTAGAAAGAAAACATACTCAGCAAATAAAATTACAGCATGCAGAGGGTTTCAGCTCAAGGTATTTACCTGATAGTGCACTCTATGCCCAGAAGAGGGAGCCTGATGCAGGTCCTATTAAAACAGTAGTGCAGAAATGACTAACCAGAGAGTGCATTAAGGAGGTCAATATGGCCCAACAGTATATGGATTTTAAATACTTATATTCTGTGATATTACTCAAGGGTATTGTTTGTGGCCTTCACCAGTATGATTTTCATATTTCTTGGTTACAGATGCTGAGAACAGAAAATCTTTGTATGATTACCTTCCTACTTCCTTAAGGGGGGAGGGGGGTTCAAAATGACCACTATTACATTACATTACATACATTACTACCAATCAATCAATCAGTATTTATTTGTATAGCGCTTTTTACAACTAATGTTGTCTCAAAGCAGCTTCACAGAAAAGCAGTTTATATAAAGCAAAAGAAAAACACAAAGTCCATGTATAGACGTAGGAAAGGAAATCCGGGTCCAAGCCCCCCGTGAGCAAACCAGAGGCAACAGTGTTGAGGAAAAACTCCCTTAGAGTAAGGAAGAAACCTCGAGAGGTACCAGGCTCGAGGGGGGAACCCATCCTCCTCAGGTCGATCCCGGTTGAAAGGAGAGAAAGACAGAACTAACAGGAAAAGCAGCTCGGAACATCTATTAGATACATTCTGATTAATCCAGGAGGCAGTAATTGCAAAGGTAGAGCCAACCCATAGGTTCTCTGTTTAAGTACTATACGTTCCTCACTGAATTTTGACCCACCATAATCATTTTTGATACTATTTTCACACCAACACTGAAACATTGATTCATCATTTGTTTCTAGTCTGTTCAACATACAGTATAATTTAAGAAAGCTGAGATGGACTTACAAAAAGGAGCACTAAATCTAACTGCAGGCTAATTTAAAAAAGAACATCCTACTTGTAGCTTCAAGTGAGACTTTGGGCAGTACTAAAATGTACAGCCCCCCCCCTCACCACAAATGTAGTCAATCAGCCTAGACATGTTTGGTGCCTGACATCTGCTTCTTTCATTTTGTACTCTTTAACTGCCTCTCATGGCTTTCTCACACATTCATAATGTTTTTTAATGAACTGCTTCCCACACGTTCTTCACTGCTCCACAGACTGTTGATTCATCAGTGCGTTTTCAATATTCTGCAAGTAGCAAGTGCTTAGATGTTGTCTCTCTGCATTCCCCATCGCTTCTTCCTAAGGGACTACCCCCATGCATTCCTTGTGGAATTTTGTCGTGTGAATAAGACTGTTTCATTGCTTAACATTTCCTGGAATAATCAAAAGTAGCATACAGACATTCTTCCCCACAAACATGCGTTCAAATGGCTATTAGTCATTGAGGCTATGTTTTTAATCTCACTATCATTTATGGTTTGTGTCTAGTTTGTTAAACGTATAACTCAAAAAGGACCTCGGTAATTGCAGACTAGCTCAATAACCACCATTCTACTTGTAGCTTGATGTGATACTTTGACCTCTCACCACAAATGTAGTCGATCAGCCTGTACATGTTTGGTGCACGACGTCTGCTTCTTTCATTCTGTACTTGAGCATACAGTCTACAGTCGCAAAGTAAAGGAAGCTTATAGCCACCAACTATAGCAGCAGGCATCCTGAAGCCGGAATTTTGCCCACTTTTATAGATCATGGCGTGAATCACTGCTCTGAGTCAGGTCTGTGTGCCAGGAGAGTGAAGTAATTACTGTACGTCTTTGTTGATGGTGAGTTTGACTTATAAAAAGGAGCGCTAAAGTGCCCGGGAGGACGCACTGCCCCAGTAATCAGCAGCAGCGATGCACTGATGGCAGAGCAGCTGGTCTGGCGGAGGAAAAACACTCAGGGGAGCGCCTTACCTCCTGCAGTCTGTCAATGTAGAGTCGACATGTTTCTAGGTCACAGTCTCCTCTTACCACCACGATGCCAACAGGGGTAGCTACACAAACAGACACAAACACATAATTAATGTCTATCAATAATAAATCACACGATGAAGCACCATCATTGCTATATCCATCTGTGAAGGCAATACAGTGTCAGAACATTTCCTCTCATGATCATCACACTGTTCTGTATTATTGCCATATTGTTCAAAAATTAAAATGTGCATTGAAACCGTTTTGTCACATGTCATATTGATGTTTTTGACAAATATCTTGATGATATTTCTTCAGATCAAATATGTATGGAACACCGCTCTCATGAAGTATTAATGAAGTTTTTTTTAGGTATTGTCCTAATAGCTCCCCCTTGTGGAGAAACTTCAGCCTGCACTCTCTTCACTGGCTTCCAGTAGCCGCCCACGTCAGATTTAAAACTCTCATGCTTGCCTACAAAGCCAAACAGTACAGCTTGGTTTGACCCGCCATCCTTCAAGATGCATGGAAGACAAGCATCAGGACTCTTCTCTTCCCGGCACCCAGATGGTGGAATGAACTACCACTGACTGTTCAAACAGCAGACTTTCTCACGACTTCAAATGTAGACTGAAGACATCTCTTTGTGAAGCACTTTAAATGAGCACGAATCAAAGTATATATTAATATAAATGTTTTACTCTTATGCTGCGCTTAACTTATCTTCTCTCTCGGTATGAGCACTAGCTTGGTATTGCTAGGTGGTGCACTTCTGCTGTATTTAACTCTCCTAGGTGTCAGCACTGGCCCTTGTTCGGGCAGCGACTGAGTGCAAGGGGAGTTTAGACATTAAGCTGTTTGTATTAGCTAGGATATATTCTCTGACTGAACACTACACAATTCGGTAAGTCGCTCTGGATATAAGCGTCTGCTAAAGGCTGTAAACGTGAATGTAATTATGTGAGTGAGTCAGTTAAATATTGAGCAAGTCAGTGAGCCAGTTAGCTAATGTGTGAGATGAGCAATCAATTAGTTTGCTAGTGCGTGAAAATTAGCCAGTTTGATGAAGTTTTTAAAAATTGTTATTTGTATTCGTATTTTAATAGTAATGTGAACATTTGTAATAAAAACAAATCTAAAATCATTTTGCAATGTTTTCATTGGTGTCTTAGTATTTATAACATAATGGTGATGAACGTTTGTCAGAGGAAACCCCCGTGAATCTTTGCCTAGTGCCCAACAGACTTTACAATTGGTACTGGATGACGAAGCAGGAGGCCAAGACTTCTTTGTAATCCATATCAAAAACGAAACAAACGGAATACACAAAAGCAACAAAACACCGAACGAGACAAAATAAAGAACAAAATAAAGCCAAGACACACAGCTGAAAGAGAAACAATGATGAGGAAAAACAATGTACACCCGGGAAAACCACATAACAGGATATATACGGAACAAAAACAGCAAGCAAACACAAGACAAACAAACGGGTACAAATGAAAAATGAATCATCAGGGACTACCGAGAGGGCGGGGCTAGAGACAGCACACAGGTGAGACACATAACAAGGAGGCAGGACAGTGAAGGAGACTAGAACAAAAACAACAACTAAAACACACGGCTCGAGGCGGGTACCGGACTAGATTAGTGCCGGGACAGACCAGGGCAAACCATGACCATGTGACCCATATGAAACCATCACCAGAACTACTCCTGTTTACTGTTCAGATCTGTTTATGGATGCAACTTGTCCTGCAAGATACTCTGTATCACCACTGTGACTTAAAAAGAAAGAAATTATACAAGATTATCAGAATTAATAAAACTAGACTTTTGCATGATTATAAATGATTTTATATTGCGGAATATCGTTAAAACTCTCCCAGCTGTCGGACCCCTACGCTTTCTGAAAGTAATTCCATGATATGAGCCATTGCTGAGGATGAAACAGCACAGACAGCTGAGAGTGTTTTTATCGGTGCTTTGTATTTCTTCCTTTATAACTGCCTCACGTGGCTTTCTCAAGCTTTCATTAAGTTACTTTTAATGAACTGCTTCCCACACTGCTTGCCTCACTGTGCCACAAACTGTTGACTCATCAGTACGTTTTTAATATTCTGCAAGTGCCCACAAAGGAATTCCAAAATGGTCCCACAAAGGAATTCCAAAATGGTCCCACAAAGGATTTTAAATCTGGTGATTGTGCAGCTTTGACATCAGCTGAAATCATCTGGCAAGGGCTTGATGGAATATCCAGTCGTTGGATATTGAATGAATGAAAGGCAAATATCTCTAGCTAGCCTATATAGGCCTGCATGATATGGACAAACTACTAACATTGCTTCATTCATGAATTGTGATTTGCCTTGCCATCGGTGAATCAATTATGTGACATAGTTAAAGGCAGGCCTGCAATATTTTAGCCAAAATAAAATAGTTTTTACTGCAAAACCCAGTAACAAAATAGTATGCAGCTACGGTCGTATGCTGGTCAAATGACCTGTTATTGAGTTCCAAACCGTGCAGTCAAGTCACGGTATCATGACCACCAGCTAATATCCAGAGCAACTGCTGTGTGCAGCACGGACAGCAGCTAGACGAGTTGGGAGTGACTCAAAATGTCCTGGTAGGTTGTAACAGGTATCTGGAGCCATGCTGACTGCAGTGCCTCCCACAGCTGCTGGAAGGTGCGTGGGGGAGGATCCACAACAATCAAGGTGGTCCCACAGATGATTAATTGGGCTCAAGTCTGGGGAATTAGGGGGGCAGAGTAGTATTTCTAGCCGTGTGACATATCGCATTGTCTTGCTGGAAGATCCCATCCGCCCCAGGGAAGACAATCAGCATGTATGGGTGTACGTAATCTGCAGTGATGGATTCATACCCAGATCGGTTGAGAATGCCTTCCCCATGGATGAGTGGGCCCAGAGAATGCCACAAAAAGGTGACTTCCTTCATGAGCTACGTGCCGCCGCCGTTGAAAGTAGGAAGTGGTCATAATAACGTGACTTGACTGTATTATTAAGTACGCATGCTTTATAGAGAACACACTGCTGCACATTTTAATGCACAATTGCTGTTTATTAGCTGAATTTAATATATTGGGAAAAGGTAAAACATTAAATGTGGCCTGTGCAAGTTGTGGCATATTTTATATTGAAGTTTTATTTTTTTATTTAATATGTTAAAGTCATAGACTTAGAAATAGTGCACTAAAATTAGCAGGAAAAACACCTTAAGTTGCAAAGAAGATGCAGTAATTTACTTTCACATCAACAAAATCAACAAACCATTTCTATTGATCTGGGGTGGTCAAACCCAAAGACTGCATACGACTGTACTTCAAGCACACATTAAAAACAGATGCGGAACCTCAGTGTCTGATTCTGTTCATTCTGACTGTCCGTGTATTACAGTGCAGAGTGCGGTCACTCACAGACGTCCCGCAGTCGTTCCTTGTCGAACTGCAGATTCTCATACTCTTGAAGGCTGATGCGGTTGACCCGCAGTCGCAGGCGTTCCGGCACCGCATGCGGGCTGCAAAGAAAACAGACACACATGTGGGACATGCATCAGCACACAGGTGGCTCTTTGCTGCACCCTGGTGTTGAAGGTAAAGGCACAACACCCATTTCCCATTTCCTCCACTGCTTGTACACAAAGACTCCGATTCTGATTCACATGGTGAACACTATGCGTATTCTCAACTCACAGGTTCATAACAGCAGCTAAGAGAAAGTGCTGCCATCTAAACCTTGCAAGAGTTTGCAAAGACATTTCCCCATAGACTCACTAGTTACTCCCATCCGATATGTAACATAACAAAACTGTATTAATAAGCACTTACTGTATTTATTTGACGTGTTTACACCATAAATTACATCAACAAATTTTATTTACATTCTGTATCAATAGGTCTGAGTCTGAATGTCCATTTTACAATGTCAAGAAACAATAGAAAACATGGAATAAATGTAAGGGACCTTTTTTTTTTTTTTCATATCATAATAAAATAACTCCTACTAACAAACACCAATGCCAGATTGATTGATGTATGAACAAGTACTTACTGATGGTAATCTTACAGTGAATACTGATTTTCACAGCAAATAGCAAAGAAGATTACGTGGCTCTCGGAAACTAGCTTTAAATAGAATTTGCCATTAAAACAATACAGCATTTTAGGGCTGCAACAAATACTTAATAAAAATTGATCTTTGAAAAAGCTGAAAAAGGAAAAGTGATTCGCATAACTGGAACTTCTACCTGCTTTTTGAACACATGCACTCTCCGCATACTGATTTATTCCATTTAATTATTTTTATTTATTTGTCCAATAGGAAACAAAGTTTATTTACCTACTTTTAATTACTGCAGAAGCACCCTGACAGCGGCCCACTATACCGTACGAGGGCGTTTTATTTGTGAACCGAGCATGACTAAGTCTTCAGTGGTGCACAGTGGCAGCACATCTGGAGAGAGCTAGATAATCCACCTGCACATTATGCAAGAACAGCGATTTACAGTTAGCCCTTTGTGGTGGTGATATCTGGTAGTCGTCAGAGGTCAGGCCGTCAAGATTCCGTGGCTGACAGTCTCTGTTTTAGAGCTCTAATTTGATGGGATAATACTGGGTTTACCACCTGCTCTTCCTACTACTCTGGATTGGAAGCTAGTACACTTGCACAGCTAAGTTCAGTGCACACATGATTATACAGCAGTTGAGTAGATTAAAAACTCGTACAGAATATAAAACATACTGATAAGTGTTGAACAAAAAACTTCTTTAGTTTTGGAGGTTATGTGGTAAAAACACTGCTCAGCACCGACACTTCCAAACAGTGCTCTTCAGGGTTGCCAGAATGGGTAGGATTCCCAAAAAAAAGCATCTAATGCAACTTGTTATGACATTACTAGTGTATTGTCTGAGTTTACGTTGTGGTGTTTCAAGTTTAATAAATAAGCAAACAAACAAACAAATAAAACAAACAAATAAATGAATGAATAAGCAAATGAAATGAACGAATAACCATAAGATTGAATCATTCTAAAATCATTAACGTGAAATACCTTCTCATATAGAGTTTGCAGGTATTCAAGATCATACTCAATAGAATACTTGAAAATGAAAATAAATGAAAATATGAGATAGCTGCAGCCCTACAGTGTTGCCTGTCTCTGATGCCTGTCTCTGTTGTATTACAGCAGGAAGAGAATAATGTGAAATTAAGTAATATTAAATATTACTTGCTGTGCCTTTTAATGTACCAATAACCCTTAGAAGTCTAGAGATTTGCTGTGGTTTTGAAGCACTGTTTAAATGTAGTGACCACCAATTACATCAACAAATTTTATTTACATTTGATTTACATTCTGTATCAACAGGTTTGAGTCTCAGCGTCCATTTTCCAAAGATTCAATGTCAAGAAACAATAAAAACATGGAATAAATGTGAAGGACATTTTTTCTTTTCTTTTCATATCATAATAAAATAACTCGTACTAACAAACACCAATGCTGTATTGACTGAACGCTTTGAATCTGCTATTTCAAATGAATTTTGTCTGTGACTTCTAAGGGTTAACCCAATACTGTTACACAGGGAGGGGAAAGGAGAGGGTTATGAAGAATAACACTGAAGAACAATATGATTTACAATACAAAGTTGGTTTGGGCTTATGTGGGTACATGCCACACATACAAGCGAGCCTCTATGAGATCTAAACCCGGCATCCAGCTACTCTTCATCTTGATCAAAAGAAGCTCTTCTAACTCAGACCATTTCACTATGAGCTAAAAAACCACCAAAAAACACTGCACTAAAACGCACACTGGACAACAGGGTGGAGCAGACGAGCACAAGCACGCGCACGTAAACAGTACACAAAGACACAGAACTTGTGTGTGCTGTCTCCACAGTCACACACCGACCCTCCTTCCACACTCACACACACGCACATACGCACACACTCGCTCGGCACGGCTGAGGAGTGTGAGGTGGGTGTGCGAGAGTGTGTGCGGTGAGGGTGAGAGAGATATACTTACACAGAGAAGGAGTCTGGGGGAGCAGAGAGGCGGCGCAAATCTGCTGCGCACACTTTCTGAATGCTGAACACCAGCACAGGCAACACAGGAGCACAGGCAAGCCAGAGAGAGAGAGAGAGAGAGAGAGAGAGAGAGAGAGAGAGAGAGAGAGGCAGGGTAGATGAGAGACAAACATAGATAAGGGGTTTAATTATTAGCATGGAGGAGGTGGAAAAATAAAGAAATAGTTTAGCAAAAAAACTGTAATTTACACAGTTTTCTCTTTCTCCCAAAGTGCAGTCCATCAGCCGGCATGTGCTTGAAGCTTGTTTAGTTTTGTACCGGAGCTACGAGGCTGATCTAGGTAAGTACTGAAAGCTTACAGCCACCAATTTTAGCCAAAAACAGTAGCACCAGCAGTCATCTGCAAGCCTGATAGTTGTCGAGTTTGTTCATAACAAGGACTGGAAACAAAACAACTAACTAACAAGTAACAAAAGTGCAGCAGGGCTCTAAATATTTGTCCAAACCCACCGGAACCTGACTGTTCTCATCAAGGTCTGGATGCCACTTCCCAAATAATATGGGTTCAAGTCAGGTTCAAATTTCACCTTTGGGTTCCAGCATTAGTTTTCTTCCCTTGCTTTATTCGTCCTCCTTCCTTTTATTACCCTAAGATCTGGCAGGCTGGAGTTCCTCACTCACGCTGGTAACAGAATGGAGTATTGAGATGAGCACAGTCATGATGTAAGTAAACAGATGTGAGGTAAGTAAAATGCAAAATGATTTAGGAGAGTTTAATGCAGGGCAGTGGGTAGCGCTGCTGCCTCACAGCAAGAAGGTTCTGGGTTCGGTTCTTGGCTGGGGTCCTTTCTGTCTGGAGTTTGCATGTTCTCCTCGCATCTGCGTGGGTTTCTGCTAAATTGCCCCCTAGGTGTGAGTGAATGTGTATGTCTGCTGTGTGATGGATTGGCAGCCTGTCCAGGGGTTTAATGCCCTCCATCTATTGAATGCTGGGATAGGCTGCAGCACCTTACATGACCCAGAAGGATGAAGTGATTTAGATGAGTGAGTGAGTGAGAGATTTTAATGCACTCAAACGGATGTTTATCTTTAATCTTTCTGGTCAAAAATACATATTTTGGTGTTATATGCAATGTGTTCAATGTACAGAAAGGGTTTTAATATTAGGTAGTAATAACAGGTGAAGGCTAACATCATGCTAACACTCATAACATTTGGGATGCTGTTCAAAAATATTGCTTGATAAATCTACTTATGAAATTTAATTAAATTTAATGATTGGTATAATAATAATAATAATAATAATTATCATCATCATCATCATCATCATCATTTAATAACTGTATTCAACACCATACGATGGGACCAAATTTCACTGAGCTCAGGTCAGGTTCAGACTCAAAACCATGTTGGTCCTGTATAAGCTTATTTCCTTATAGGGCTAATTCTATGCTGTATTATGTTTATTCATATTAACAATAAGCTTCATTATCAGGTACAATAGCTCCAGCGTAGCCTCAAAGCTGAAGTGCAAAATTAAAGAAGAAAACTGATCGATTGCATTTGGCATAATGGGAAAATTGTGCAATTAGGATTTTTCACCAAACAACCTCTTTAAATAAAAAAAAAAAAGAAAAAGCAAAAGAGAGAGAGAGGGAGAGAGAGAGAGAGAGAGAGAGAGAGGTGTGCTGAGGCACTGCAGAGCATAACACACAGGAGTGAAGAGGGGTACGTTGATTAGTGCTGTTCAGAGGGCTCTTTAGACAGGAAACAGTGATGTGAGGAGGGATAAGGAGCTTAAACAAGGAAAGACTAACAGCAGGCAGAATCAGACAGGTTAGTTACACAACCTCATACAGCCACCCACACCATCTGTATTTGACGGCCTCTGCACACATTTTTGCTCTCAAGCTTTGACTCATTCATGGCACTGCATGTGTATAACTTGCTAACTAGATATCTAACTACACAAACAGCCCAGATACCAAACAAACCAGCTAACTGACTGAACAAATTCACTCACTCATATACATTAAGCAAAGTGAAGGCTCCTCATAAGGGGGCGCTATCAGAACTCAATTAGCTTCTATATGCATCATTGAAAGGGAAGAAACTGGCATTAACCCACACCAGCAGGATCTCACACAGGCATGTATGTATATGAAGTAAAGGCCTGAATCATACCCTGCATAGGTATGCAAATACAGGGCACATTATGCTGTGCTGCTATTACAGTACATAAGCAAATGTTTACTAATATCACATAAGCTAGATCAGAGTAATAATGTTTCAGCTAGGGGATCTATGTGCCGCTTTGCATCTGTGGTTGTGTGTGCGTTTGTGCATCTCACTCGTTGAGCAGCGGGACGGAGGTGCGTCTCTTGCTTTTCTGCACCATGTTGGCCTGGTTGCGAAGGGAGATGCGGAGCGTTGACGGCGCCAGACGGCACGGCTCTCCATCCACCTGAACAGGAATGGTCTTGTAGGTCGTGAGAGTCACCTCCCTGCACTGGTGTAGCCGCTCCCCGTGGCCTCCGACCTGCAGCGCCGCCTGATGGCCAGGAGTAAAGAAAGGTCATGTGAACATCTGAAGGACAAATACTCTGCCTGTCCAAAGTTTGGGGACACCTACAGTGCCGTGAGAAAGTATTCGCCCCTCACCTCACTTTTTTTTCCCTCATTTTTGCTAATTTGTTACATTTAAATGTTTCAGATCATCCGACTCATTTTAATGTGAGATAAAGGCACAGATAAACACAAAATGAAGCTTTTAAATGATTGTTCCTTTTACTGAAGATAAAGATTGTGAAGTAATTGCCCCCTAAACCTAATTACTGGTTTTGCCATCCTTATCAGTAACAACTGCAATCAAACATTTGTGATAACCTGAAGTGAGTCTTTTACATCACTGTTGAAGAATTTTGGCCCACTCTTCTTTGCAGAATTGTTTTAACTCAGCTACATTGGAGCGTTTCCGAGCATGAACTGCCTGTTTAAGGTCTTGCCACAGCATCTCAATGCCATTCAAGTCAGGGCTTTGAATCAGCCACTCCAAATCACTAATTTTGTTTATCTGAGCCATTCATCGAGATGTTTTTGGCACATGCTACTCTGCAATGGATGCCATTTTTGTCCAGTGACTTTCTTATTGTGGAATTGTGTAAACTGACCTTAGCTGAGGCAAGTGAGGCCTGCATTTCTTTAGCTGCTCATCTGGCTTCTTTTGTGACCTCCTGGATGAGTCATCAGTGTAATCTTGGTGGAGGTTTGGTAGGCCCGCCACTCCTGCGAAGGCTCATTACCGTTCCAACTTTTCTCCATTTATGGATAACGGCTCTCACTGTGGTTCACTGGAATCCTAGAGCCTTAGCAATAGCTCTGTAACGCATTCCAGACTAGTACATTTCAATGGCTCGCATCTGTATTTGGAACTTTATAGAATGTGGCATTATGTGCTGCTTTCTGAGACCTTCTAGCTGCTTCACATTGCCAGACATGTTCTATTTAAATGATGTTTAGTTTAGGTATGGCAGCAATAATGAAATGAAACTTGCCTGACAGACAATTGAATTTGGTGTTTAAAGTGCTTGATTTAGAAGAGGGCAGTTTCTGTTTCACATAGGGTTTCCTTCAAACTCATGAAATCAATATTTACAAACAGCATTTCTGTGTACTTTCTGTATCTTTGTCTAATATTAAAAGTAGTCTGATGACCCAAAACATTAAAGTGTGACAAATATGCAATAATAGAAGAAATTAAGAAGGGGCAAATACTTTTTCACAGCACTCTAACTGTATAAAACAGTTTAAGAAATGTTTTATTAGTATTATGCGATGGTATATTCAATAGGAAGTTGGTTAGATCTTGTTTTCCTTTGAACAGCTAACAAGTTAACAACAAACATCGTACTATGACGTCTGCGCTGATCAGCACTCAAACCTTTCAGCTGTTTAAACCGTATTTGGGCCAAAAGTGCACAAGGTTTTCCACAATAGTTTGGAAAAGAAAACTGTCAAATTATTCGTAAAGAAGCCATATGAAATATAATATACTTTACTAGCAAATAGCTGTTCAATGTTAACATATTCTTTGCAGGACTTTTTTCATTGCTAAACTTGAAAGTAAATGAAGTTGAGGTGTCGGCAGACCTGACAGGCAGCGTATTTTCACCTGCAGTATCTAACCACCCCTTTTCCTCATACAGCACTTGAGGAAGCCGAGCAGCTGGACTAGAGCTACGCACCAGGGAAGCCATAGTGAAGCCGATGACTTCGATGTAACCATCATCATGCCGCTGTGGTTCAAAGTCTCTATGGTCTCCTGTGTTGCCCCAGGGCATGGTCCCTGCACAGTACCTGTGAAGGAGGTGTGATGTGAGTGTGTGAGAGTGTGAGGTGAGGGTGGTAAACATTAATACCCAGGTCTGAAAAGTCACATGTGCAGAAGAACTCAATGACAAAAGCATCATGTCCCTGACAGCAACAACTAATCAGCTGCATCATCACAATGCTGCTTTTGTCTCCTCTCCCTTTTTTCCTAAACTGTGTTCATGTGATCTAAAAATCTGTAATGGTTTCCATAATCGAGGACTTGCGAGATATATGTCGGGCCACAAATGCAGAGAGAGACTGACGCAGTAAAGGTGTGTGTTTCTGTGTACATGAAAGCGAAAGTGAACACACCCTCTACAGAGAACACACTTCTGCATAATTGAATGCCCAATTACTGTTTTGAAACATTTAACACAGAATTAATTTTTATATCATATAATTATTAAGTGATTTCACTATTTTTATATTTTTTATTTCACTATTTTTTTAATTTGATGTAGTTTTTTGTCCCACAATGGACAGAGCAAACATGCAGTGAAATATTTGTGATAAAATGCCATATTTAAGTCTGATCTCTGTAGAGGATGTGTTCACTTGTGTTCACCAAGGCCTTGGTCAGACTGCCCAGCCCAAATCTGATTTTTGGTATATCTAGCCTGAATCCAGATTTGACATTCTAGACAGCAAAAAAACACACGAAATTGCAAATGACATCTAAGCTACAATCGGCAGTGTACTGAAATGCGATTCCAATCAGATGTTTACAGATGAGTCTCAGTCTGGATGCTCACATCAGATTTCAGAGTGTTTTTTGCGTCACTCATAACACAACGAACAGCAATAACGTCAGAACAATTGTTTGGAGGGCGAGATGATGCACTTCCATCTCTCCTGCACCTGCATTAAAAAACTCTGTGCCACCAACATAACTGTGTAGTTACTGACGACAGGTAATGTTCAAAATGTTGCGTACTACTGTAACTAATTATACTTACATATATCTTTTATAAGATTAAAATTTATATAAGATAAAAAATTGGTAATGAAAAGCTATTTTAGTATTTAGGTATATATGGTGACTGTAACTATATGCACACCTGGCAATAGACATGGGCAATATAACAAAAATATAATATTTTTATAATATTTTGCACTAAATCCAGTTAAACTAAAAAAAAATTGCTCTCTTTATAATGCAACAAGTACTGATAATATCCACACTATATACTGAAAAGCTATAATACTACATTGCATTGTGACATCATTTATCACAATAACGAAATACAATATGTTGTCATATCGCCCAGCCCTACCTGGGAATATTTAAGAAGACGATGCACTGGAATTTCAGCTCCTGGATCTTGGCAGTGAGATCCGTTCCATCACACTTAGTAACCCAGATGCAGGAAGAGGGAAAGAAGGAAAGAAAAAAAAACAACACAAAAAGCAGATTAACAGCGTCAGTTATGAGGGGAATTCTTGCAGGGGGAATGTCACACTTTGGTAAGATTAGTAGTGTGTTGGGGGGCTCGTGGCACCCTTCATTACTGCTACTGCTAATGGAACGGACAGGGCACATCAAAATCAGTGCGCACGCCCGCTCAGGCCAGAAGCATCCAGCAGGCCCGGACCACTCACCACCACTTTGACGTGCTTGGACAGGTCCCTGGAGCTCCTCTGCAGGAAGTCAGAGAAGGCAGCCTGAGGGGACAGCAAATCACACACACACAGTCATTTTCGTTCTCTACTTCTCTCTTTTTTTTGTCTCTCCAACTCTCTCTCTCACTCTCTCTATGCAAAGTCCATCAGTTTGTCACTCCAGACCGGAGTTCTACTCACCCCTGCATAGAACATCTTGTTGCGGAAGCGGCTGTTGAATTTCTCGGGGTTGGCCTCTGCACAGTAACAGAAAGACAGGCTTGTTTGGTTATGTGATAATTTCATATTCACTATAACAATGGACAGAAATACAGACAAATTCAGGCCTCACGATGGATGCAACAGTGTTTTAGCCTTGTAATATACTATTGTCCACTTCTACAGGTAGCAGTATGCCATGCAGCCTCAGAAACCGCATAAGCATGTCTGTTTGAGGTTTAACAACTCGACAAGGAGACAGCGATACCGACATGGACACCTACTCCCACACTAGTACTGCGCTATATGTGGGGGCGGTAAATAGCAATAAATATACATGAATCAGTAAATTAATTCAGGAACTTTTTTTATCATCAGCCTGCATCAGTCACGTAAATGAACCCGACATTAGAAGCTGGAGCACGGCTAAAGCTCTTAACTACGGCTAAAGCTCTTAACTATAGCTGTTCTGTGATTGCAGTAAACTATACTCAAAGGGGATATTTTTGTAAGATGCAGTCATTATTAATTACATAAAGTTATTCAAGGTCATTTAGAGTGGTTTGATGTGAAGTGTGTACTGCAGAGAAAACCATTTCCTTCAAAGTGGTGGTGACAGAAACCAGTGGTTGAAATGGGTACACACAAATACATCCATTTTATTAACTATCCAAAATGATAGTGCGGGTTTTGCCGTGCGGTTTAGCACAGTGCACATGCCTCGCCACCATTAATACCTGTGATAAAGCAACGGTGATAAAGCAACATGACCATATGGTTTGTCCGTTTAACACCAGCAGTCAGTAAAATAGCAAACTGATGCCAAGCATGGTAAATAATGGTGAATCAACTTTCACCACCAAAAAAATCATTTAAAAAAAGTAATGTGGTGATGACGGCAATGAGCTCCACACCACGATAGGCATCACATAACCGCAGTATTGACATAACGCAGTTATCGGCACAGCCCTACCATTAATGCATATAAACGATATGTTTCTTTACCTCAGCACTACTGCCTCTACCTCAGCACTACTGCCTCTACCTCAAAACTACCGCCTCCACCTCAACACTATCACCTCTACCTCAAAACTACTGCCTCCACCTCAACACTATCGCCTCTACCTCAAAACTACCGCCTCCACCTCAACCTCAAAACTACTGCCTCCACCTCAACACTATCGCCTCTACCTCAACACTATTGCCTTTACATCAACACTGCTGGCTCTACCTCAACACTACCACCTCTACCTCAGCGCTACTGCCTTTACCTCAACACTACCGCCTCTGCGTCAACACTACCGCCTCTACCTCAACAGTACCACAACACTACCGCCTCTACCTCAACACTATTAACTCTACCTCGAACTCTACTGCCTCTACCTCAACACTACTGCATTATATCTTGTTTGTAAATAATTTGTACTTTATATTATTACCCCATATATAGTTTGTTTATTGGTTGTATATTGTGTATACTGTGTATATTGTAGATTGTCCAGTGTTTGTATTTATTGTGTATATGTGGAGTCATTGTGTATATTGTGGACTGTCAGTTAGTTGTGTGTATATTGGTACGGTACTAGATAGACACGAACTGCCAAAACCAAATTCCGTGTGTGTGTGTCAACATACTTGGCCAATAAACCTGACTCTGCTTCTGATTCTTTAAATGACTCAACAGCCAAGATTAGTTCCTCTGACTGCTGCTTAGAAATGTAAGATTCACAATGAACTTTTGCATAAATATAGCTGATAAAGTGACCTGCGGTGTTCACTAGAAATTATAAATACACCATAGGGCTCCATTTCAGTCACAGCCACCGTCTAAAGCATGTGTGCCCTGTTTTTCAAGCCAGGACCTGGAGACACCCTGCCCTGTAACGTTTAGTGGATTCCCTGCTTTAACACACCCCCCTACAACTCTGAAAGGGCTTTTTAATGAGCTGATGAGTTGAATAAGGTGTGTTGAGAGCATGGAAAGCTATAAGATGTGCAGAGCAGGGTGCCTCCAGGAACAAGGTTGAGAAACACTGATTTAGGCAATCATTTTGCTAAGCTTCCATTACTTGTTAGCAACATTAGCCTCATAGCTCCAGTGCAAAACAAAAGAAGCAATCTTTAGACACTAAACATGTCTTGACTGTATTTATATCTTGCTGAGCAGGGAAAAATAAGCACATTTGATTTATCACTGCAATATGGCCATAACAATAATTACTTGAAATAAGTGCACACACACACACACATTATAAGCCTACTGACCTCTGGACTCATGGAATTCGAGTGTGACGTGGGCATCAAAGCCAAGGCTGAAGTAGTTATTGAACACATTCAGAGGAAGCTGGAGAAAAGGGTGAAAAGCATTTCAATAATAAGCTTAATATTTCCCCCTTAGGCTGCCTGTACATGGTGAAACATGCATGCAACTAGCTGCAAAACGAAGTTGAACACAACAAGTTCAAGTACTCTACTAAGTAGACAAATTAATGGCTCATATGTTTGGATACACTGCGTCATTCTTGCTATAAAGTCATACATGAGATTGCAACCGTGCTTTACATTAAGCACAATAACTGCACATTAAGTGCAATTCAGTTTCAAGTAAGTTTCAAACAGATTTCAAACAAACTAAAGTTGCATGGAAGTGTCAGTGCATAAAGCCAGCCTTAGTGTCTGAGATATTATGACCTCTGTATGACCTCTCTCACCTTCTGTGTGCCCTCTTCGGGCTGGGCAGGTGACCACTCCACCTGCAGATTCCAGCGATCCAACTGGACTACTGTACCGTCTTCTACATGGCACAGGATCTTAGACACCGGCTCGTCTGTGTAGCCCTGAGAGAGAGTAAGAGAGCAAGGAAAAGAGCAAGAGAGGGAGAGAAAGCGTATGTATTGAGTGTAATGTCTCTTTAAAGCCTTTATAAAGCCATTACCTGCCATTAGGTTGACCCACGGGGGCTTTTTCCTCTGGGGATAAATAGAGGTCTTGAGCGTGTGAATTGAGATGATTACAGCATCTATTCTAATATACAACAACAGAAAGACTGCGAGCGGGTTATTGCCATTACCGTGTCAATAACAGTATTTCAACTGGAGCATGAAAGCAAGAGAGAGAGACAGACAGAGAGAGAGAGAGAGAGACAGAGAGAGAGAGAGGCTTGTCAAGGTCACCGCTTGCTAGTATCCAAACCCCTGCAGTCAGCAGCAGTAGCAGTACGAGTTAAAGAATAAAATGCACTTTGTTGTTTTATTGATCCACTTAGTTAGTATTCTTCCCAATTAAACCCTCTCTTGTTAATCACGCCATGCCTCCAAATCCTATAAAAGTCCCACTAAACCATACGCTGCAAGTGCTGTTTATTTTCATACATCGCAAGCAAATGAACAAATCCTATCCCGGCAGCTGCTCGTCACGTCTCCGTGTCCCATTTACGATATTCAAAAAGAAACAATCGTTCTTTTATTCATCCCTTCCCCCTGAACGAGAGAATGAGATTTCCACACGGATTTAACGTGCCATTCATTAGTGAACATAATCATCGCTAATAACTCCCCCGCCCGTGCCTTAGTGCTACACTCAAGACCTGTCATCGCCCCCCCCCTTTCTTTCTCCCTTTTCCCCTCCTTTCTCCCTCCTCCTTCCCTCAGCTCCTGTCGGCTTCTGAAACAGCCTGCCTCTATGGAGGATTGGGAGACGCTACGTGGAATATATTTAGCCCTACACTCATTAAAAAGTTGCTAATTAGCATTAGCAACACAATTTCATTACAGCCTAACTCTAAGCCTCAGTGTGCGAGACACAGATAGTGAAGCCAAGAGGGCGGCGCTCAGGAAGGAAAAGGGAATTGTCTACTGAGATAAGGGTAGCACTTGTACATGTGCTCATACATACAAGTGCCCTGTGACATCATATCAAAACAATACTACAGCAAAAGAGTTAGAGGGTGCGCGAGTCAGATACAAAGGCTCTGTAGGCTCTAGAAATCGTTTTTTAAGTCAAGACAAATTTATTTATATAGCGCTTTTTAAAACAGATGTTGTCACAAAGCAGCTTTACAGAAAATCCGGGTCCAAGCCCACAGTGAGCAAGCCAAGGGCGACAGTGGCAAGGGAAAACTCCGTAAGAGCAAGAGGAAGAAACCTCGTGGGGAACCAGGACTCAAAGGGGAAACCCATCCTCTTCAGGTCAACCCCGGATAGCGAGAAACATAAAAAGGATCAGAGTTTACAGTTATAGGCAAAATAAAACAGGATCACTGTTAGTAACTGTTAGATGGAAGACTGTGATGATAGTCTATTAGAAAGAATAGGAGAAGTGTTGAGAGTTTTTGAGGCAGAGGAAGCAATGTCCGATCTGTCCGATTAAATAGCATGATCATCGGACGTGTGCGTGGGTTGCACGTAAAGCCCCCTCACTGCACAAGACAATGAGAAGCTTCATGGTAGGCAAACTGGTCAGCAGGAAGGCAGTGGCACCCAGCTGAGGCAGTTGAAGCAACGGCATCAGAGTGCACAGGATGGGCAGTAGCTCCACAGCAGACCACAGAGCTTATATGGTGTCGATAAAGAAATTATGGTTCATTCATCATTTAAAGTGCAGTCATATACAAAAGTCTGGACTGGCGAAACAACGTTCCTGTTGACTTTCTACGTCCAAATAAATAAGGATGCACTATGATATCAGGATCATATCAGTATTGGATCAGTATTTCAAAACAACATTTAATGACTCATTTAATGTATGCTGGAAGAGCAGCGTGGCTAACATGTCTCCCACAGCACCCCAGACACAAGAAAAACCTGCAGCTACTCAGCCGGTTGATCAGCTTTACAGTAAAGGTGATGGATTTCATCAGTCTGTTTTCTGTTGCGGAGGATGATGGGATTTGACGGCTGCTTGAACATCTTTAGCCATGTTACACCAAACACAGTCATCAGTACTTCTCCGATGTAGCCCTACTGGAGCTACACAACTCATACTGTGTAGCGACTCATATTCACAAGCTCATTTACAATGGTCTAACATCCATTAGCCTTACCACAGATATTCACACATGATGTGAGAATTAAGGTAACTGGACACATTGCCCCGTCTAGCACAGCATCGCACAGTAACAGAATGCTGTAAAGGCGAGCTAATAAAAAACATGTTCAAGTTCATAATTACACTCTTATAAACTGAATAAAGTAAAACCTCAAGCCTCACTTATCATGCAAATTTTGGAGTTACAAGCTGAAATGGGCTAGTAACGTTAGCTGAGGTAACAGATTAATCTGTTCACCTGAAAGACCAGCTGCCTTTCTCTGCATTTTAAGCCATATATGATCTGCTACGGCTTTCTGTGGTCTCAGTATAACTTTAAATCAACATAGTAATGGCAAAATGCTGTTACTGAGTGTCGGCGCCTGTGTGCATTCCAGGATTAAAACAATGGTTTAAATTTTTAGACGCCACACGACATGACGCATTTGGTGCTCAGTGGCCTCTACAAATGTAAAAACTAAAAAAAATATGTACATGTAAAATACTGGAAATCACCATCAGCCCCAAATTCCCATATTCCCATTTTGCATCCCTAAAAATAAATGAACACATCCTTTACAGAAAACACACTATCACATTTTTAAAGCTGGTTCAATTACTTGCTGAATTTAACATATTAGAAAAATGAAACATAATTTTGTATTGTGAAAAAAATACAATGGCACATTTTATGTTTTACATACAGTAAATACATTTTATAGCAGAGTTTAAAAAATCAACAAAATTGAATTTGACCATAAGAAAAATATTAGAAAGAGATATTTGATAAGCAGAATTCAGTGTTTTTCAAATATGGGATATTCTGGATATTAATTTAGTCGACAGAATCATTGTGGCATAATGCATGTTCATTTAGAACTGACAACTAATTTTAAAACCTACAGTATCCGTATTTGATTATCATTTTAGAATAATTTTATACACGTGTCTGCCAAACAATTGTTTTTATATTGCTTAAAATAGTACTTCCAAACTTTAGACTGGAAGTGTAACTCAAGGAAAACGGTGTGATGTCAAAGCATTCTCATTTGCAAAAATAAGGAATGCAAAAATAAAATAACTCATATGTCTTGTACTTCCTATCGCGTGAGGGCAGTATAAAGATTACTCACTCCTCCCCAGTTAAGCGTCCTGGCGAGGTCATTTCCTGTGCCAAGAGGAAGCACTGCCACAGGAGGCTGAGGGTTCATCTGCAGTTCATCCAGAGCAGACAGGATCCAGCCCACCTACAGAACACCGCACAAAAACACAAGCTGACCCGTACTGTCCACCTAGCACAACAACATCATCATCAAACATCAGCAATGGAGACAGAGAGTTCTGTTTATATGCCAAACTATGGCATCTCCTTCCTCCACATGACCCAACACATCTCAGGATATCCCAACACATCTTAAAATATCCCAACACTATTAATCTCAAGTTACATAGCCCAACAAATCTTAAAATATCCCAGTCTATCTCAAAAGACCTTATAATATTAACATATCCAAGCATGTATTTTCATATCCCCAAATATCTTAACATATTTCAACATATCATAACTTATAACAACATATTCCAACATTATTCCAATATAGCTCAACAAAAGAAAACTAGAGCTATTTGATTCCAGAAAATTTAGGCTTGACTCTGATTCTAATTCCAAGTCAATTCCAAGCGTTAACTCCACACAATAGCTTGATTTTAAAAATGAAGACATAAAGACAGACATCTGACAAAAATACAGAGTACAATATTAATTATATTTGACCTTACGAAAGAAAATTTGAAGGAAAGTAAGCTGACTAAGCTGTACCTGATTCTCCTGTAAACTGCTTTAGGTGAGTAGATGTTTGGCCCTCTGGAATTTTACACTGTACTTTGTGTAAAGTGTAATATAGCAGGACTAACAATGTGCGAGTTGTATTTTCCATAAAGGTCGTCTAAACAATGATAGTGGAATGTCTTCAGCAAGCAATCAGCGAAGGGCATTTGGGGTATGCAGAAGCTGGCGAAAGTCACTATGTGGAATCATATCCAAAGCCCTATTCCCAAATGCCAAATCGGGGAACCGATTCTCTCTGGAGAACTCAACTCCCAGCCAAAACTCAACACAACCCAAAATATCTCATATATGTCTACCTTCAACTTCAACATTTCTTCTTCAACAGCAATACCACACTTTAAACTGTACATACTACAGAATACCATACTGTCTCAGTTTCATTTTGTGGCTATGTTATATCCTGCTGTTTGTTTAACTGTTGCTAGTTCTTTTTTAATCTCGTATTGGTTTGTGACTCTGCTGTATGTGACTAATAACTATACATATATAAGTTTAATAACCATCACTGTAGTTGTGTGAAGGGTAATCTGTGGTGTTCCCTACTCGTTATTCCTCACATCTCTCACCAGGGGGAGGCGTATTCTAAATGCTTTAACTGCTAGATACTGGAGATACACAGCTACATTTTGGCTTACCGTCCCGTCTCCTCCACAGGCAAGGATGCGAAGATTTGGCACTTTCCTGTACAATTCCAATCTGAAAGAAAATGAAGAGGGAAATTTAGGTAAGTAAAAGATCTTGACGTCTGTATTCCAGCAATCCAACACAGTGGTGGTCCTGTGGGGGCCCTGATCATTGAAGAACAGGGTGACAGGAAGGTAACAAAACATACAGAGAAACAGATGGACTACAGTCTGGAATTGCAGAAAAACACAGTGATCCTATACGGTATGTGGAGCTAATAAAATGGACAATGGGTGAAGAAGGTGTACCTAATCAAGTGGCCAGTCTGCGTATTTCCTGCCTGTCAATAGTTTAATAGTCTAATAGTTCTCTCCTAAAAGGGCCATAGAATGAAAATCTGTATTTACATCATCATACTTGAATAATGAGAATTCAGTACATAGAACTGATATACCGAGAACCTCAAACACTGATGTCTCCTTCTCCAATCACAAATCCTGCAGGAAAACGACAAGTTTCCAAGTTTTTTCCAAGTTTCCAAGGATTTTCCAAGTTTCCAAAATCCTAGACTTCTTGGGTTGTGTTGAGTTTTTGCTGGGTTTTGCTGAGTTCTCCAGAGAGAATCGGTCTAGGATTTTGGAAACTTGTTGTTTTCTTGCAGGATTTGCAGGAAATTCCACAGAAAAAGACGCCCCCAAAATTGACCTATATCAGCTCAGGTTCCACTCCAGCAGCAACAACGACAACAAATGAAGGGCAATGGTGGAATATGTCTGCAGAAACATATCGTTCCAGACCGTGAAAGTGGATGTCGGCACTTTTCAAACCCTTTCCAATCATCTCTCAGCTGGAATGGATGAAGTTCATCTTCAAACAAGGCTCAAGTTGGCTTCCTAGCTGCCAACTTCTTAAGCTAATTGTACCTTAAATGCCACCTTAAATGCTAAAGCCTGTACGAGCGCCAGCAGACTAGGTAGAAATCCACCTTCCCAGGCTGTGAAGGGGATGTTGGCGCTTTTCATTCCACTTTCAAGGAATTCTGAACGGGCATGGCAGATATTCATCTTCAAATAAGGCTGAAATTGGTTTCCCATTCTCCAGCTTCTTAATCGAATGTTCTGTTCCGCCATAAAAGCCTCTGCATAAGGTGGAAAGGAAAATTCCCAAAACAAGCCAGTGAACATGAATCCAACTCGAGCTCCCACATCTTTAAGAAAATCCTGGACTACTTTAATTACAAAATGTTAGTTTGCTCTGCACATTCTGGGCTCTGGGCAGATTCTGAAACCTTAGACAATATCAATATCAATATCACAGTGCAGAGCAGGGAAGAAATCCGCAATTAATTCCACCTTAACTACAGTCACAACCCAACAGCAAGCTGTAAGTAGCAGCCATGCTGTATGATTTTATTCACTGTTTGCCAGCTGAAGCAGATCATCTTAAACTGAAAGTTTCATAGTGAGTAACATGTTTCATTTACTGTGTGTTCGATGTCGAGATTCATTTTATTTAGACAAGCTGCCATATAAGACAAAACAGTTCATTTCATTCTAGGGCCAAATCATAGGGTGTAAATGGCCATCTGTTAATACTTCACCCCAACCAAAGTCACATACCTTCTAAGTAAATATCAGAGACCAATTGGAATACTGAATAAAAGCATTATATGGCACCTTTAAGGACACCTAGTTTTTCGAACACACATTTTATATGAGCATGTTTTTGCCAGTTTGCAATAAGATAACATACTAAAGACGCGTTTCAATAGAAAGTTGTTTCAATCTTGCTCATTTTGGTTGCAAAAAACTGCAAAATGGAAGGAAATGACAAAAGTGCTAACTTGTTTTGATGTCAGCACTCATGAGTACTACACTGAAGCTTAAAATATCTTTCCAAACTAGACATTCGGACCCGTGCCCGAGACAGGTTCAAGGTTCTGCATACTTTACTCTTCCTCCCTACGTGCATCATGCTGGTGACAGAATTCAGCACTGAGGTACACAAGGCGCACGTTTGTGAGAGAATAAAACACAAGAAAATTATAACGGCACATTACAGGAAGAGTACAGCGTTGCTTGGTTCTTGGCCAATTTATTAAATACTGATTTTATTGTGTTTATATTTATGATCTGATGGTGGTGATAAACGTCTCTATGCTGTAATGTAGGTGGTGCTATCTTATCAGATATTATCCACTCTTTGGATGAGGATGGGTCAGTTCGGATCACTTTCAGAGAGACCATTTGATGGGATTGGGTCAGTTTTGAACTCAAAACTTGGTGCTGTGGGTCGGTCTTGGACAGAAAGCTCTCGAGCTGTATTCGGGTTCAGACCAGAATTTCAGGCCTGATTAAAGCTCTAGTTTAAACCTTTGAGCCAAAAACAGTTTCATTTTGTGCTTTTATCAAGAGTTTGGAAAACTGTCCAATCAAAACCTGCATGATTTACACTGTGGCCATTCCTTTTTAAGGTCAGTGTAAGTTAGGTCAGGGTTAGGGCAAACTTAAGGTTAGGCTAGTAGTATTTCTGGTTAAGATTTGGGCAAGTCTCCAATGGAATGGAATGAAAGGCTATGTAATGCCCCCACAATTCACAGAAACAAACATTTATGTGTGTCTCTGTGTGTGTGTGTGTGTGTGTGTGTGTGTGTGTGTGTGTGTGTGTGTGTGCGTGCGTGTGTGTGTGTGTGAGTGTAAGCAGAGGGATTTTAATCACAGCTCTGTCAGGCACAGCTCAGCGGTAACCCTGCAACCATCCAGCTGGGTTCTGCCCTTCTTCACTCCCTCTCTCTCACTTCACTATCTCTCACTTTTTATCATTCTCTCTCTTGCATCCAATCCTGTCTATCTCCTTCCCTTCCTTTGCTCTTTCTCTTTCTCCATCCCTTGCGCTCTCTCTCTTTATTTCTCCGAACCCTTCTCTCTGACTCCCTTAGTCTTTTTTGTTCCCTCTTTCTTCCTCTCGCTTCTTCACTTGTTCTCCCTTATCTCTCTCTCAGTTGTCTCTCTCTCTCACCTTCCCTTGCTCTTTCTTTCTTATTGTCACCTCCCTTACTTTTCCTCTTTCTCTTTATCCTTCTCCCCATCTCTCTATCCTTCCTTCTCAATCTTTCTTTCATTACTCTTTCTCTTCCCTCTCCTCTCTCCCTTAAGCTCCACTCTCGGCTCTGAACAAACAGCAGAGTCCATGTGAGCGGCCCAAACAGCTCAATTAAGCTGCAGACCAGAGCAAGAGACTAGGGGGATCAGAGAGCAGACAACAAAGCAGAGAGGCTTCTGGAAGACTGAACTGCACTGCATAGTTACAGTTGCTACCTAATTAAAGTGTTAACAACAGAGAAATGGTGAGTATAAGGCCAGAAAGAGAGAGAGACAGATGGAGAGATAGAGAGAAGTACAGAGAGATAAAGAAAGAAAAAGAGTGAGGAGAGAGAGGGAGAGCACAAAGGACAGAGAGAAACAGAGAGAGAGGGAGAAAGAGAGAGAGAGAATGAAAGAGAGATAAAGAAAGAGAGAGAGGAAGAGAAAGAGACCGAAGGACAGAGAGAGAGAGACAGAGAGAGAGTACATGTATAAACATGTACATGTATGAACATGTATGTGTATGCATGTGTATGCATTTAGATATATACATATGTATATATGTGTATATGTATGTGTATGTATGTGTATGTGCATGCGTATATATGTGTGCGTACAGAAAATGATTCCTCTCCAAACTTATAAATTAGAATGATAATTATTTTCATTGTCAAACTGTTAAAATGTTGTTTATTAATGTTTGTTGTATATTTATGTTGTTATTGTCACTGTTATTGTTATTGTTGTAATGCTTTGGCAATACTGTACCACACACGGTCATGCCAATAAAGCTATATTGATTGATTGATTGATTGAGAGAATGAAAGAGAGATAAAGAAAGAGAGAGAGAAAGAGAGAGCGAGAGAGAGACAGAAAGACAGAGATAGACAGAAGGACAGAGAGAGCTCATTGTTTTCATAGTTAAATATGTGTATGCTGCTTGTTGTAATGCTTGGATACAAATGTCAATTTGTGATGTCAAAGGGGGAAAGGCAGGAGCGCGAATAAGAGGATAAACAGAGAGCATGAGAGAGAAATGGAAGATAATGAAAGAAAGAAAGCTAGAGAGAAACAGAAAGGGAGAGGGAGAGAATGAGCCATAGAGAGAGACATGGGAAGCATGAGACACAGATAATGTAACGAAAAAGAAAAGAGAGAGAGAGAGAGAGAGAGAGCAGAGAGAGAAGGTGTGTAATAGAGTAATAGAATAGAATAGTAATAGAAAAAGAGATGGGAAGAAATGGCATATATATACATATATAGAGAGAGAGAAATGAGAGGGAAAGAAAAGACAGACAGTGAGACAGTGTGGTCAAAAGAGAAAGAGAGAGAGAAAGATAGACAGACTTACGCTTCTCTTGGCCCTCCCTGGGAGAGATCAAACACCTGCCGAGGATTCAAAATCCACATGAACATCTGCAGCAACTTGGTCCCCTGAGAGAGAGAGAGAGAGAGAGAAAGACAGAGAAAACGGAGAGAGAGAAAGAACACAAATGAAAGCAAGAACCCCCCGACCAGCCTTCCTTCCTCCATCCTCATTAGTGCAGGTGGAAGGTAAATGTCTTTGCCCACCTGATTTCCCCCGCTCTTAGGGTTAACAAACACCAGCACAGGCTTCATTAACGGCGAGGGCAGCGGCTTCAGCATGAATGGACGCCATTTCGACTCCTGCAGAAGAAAACATGTTATATATGAGCAGACATGCCGGCTCTCACACACACGCACACAGCTGCTGTAAGCCGTCTGAACAGATGTCACAGAGTAGGAGTTAGGGGAAGGGAGAGTTAGAAAAGGACGACTATGTTTTGACAGGAACTAATCGAATCAACCTGTTAAACCCCTCCTCCAGTTGGAGTCACTTGGTGTGTCTCAAATCAAGTACCACTGCTGTGTTTTCAGTACTAGTATTGTGTTTACACTGGAATTCTACGTTTGGAGGGAGCTGTAAAGTATGGGACTCAAGTCTGAGACCCTGTAAAACGTCTGTTAGACTATCACTAACGCTCTTTTCACCTGAACTTTTTTACTTGCTCTGACTAGGAAAAAATATGCCATTGGGAATTCCTACTTGGAAAGTCTGGATATTTTCAACTTAACATGGCTGCTGGTACAGTCAATAGTGAAAAAACTTTTTTCTAATTTTAAGTGATATTTGGTTATATCAGTCAACATAAAGTCACATTATTATGACCAATAATATCCAAAGTAACAGCCATGTGCCACACAGACAGCAGCTAGACGGGCTGGGAGTGACTCAATAATGTCCTGGTAGGTTGTCACAGGTATCTGGAGCCATGCTGACCGCAGTGCATCCCACAGTTGCTGGACGGTACACTTGGGAGGATCCATAGAGCCAACACGACAATTGAGGTGGTCCCTTAGATGCTGAATTGGCTTCAAGTCTGGGGTATTAGGAGGCCAGGGCAGTACTTGGAAGTCTTGGTTAGGCTCTTCCAAGCAGTGTCAGACATTTCTAGCTGTGTGATGTCGCACTGTCTTGCTGGAAGATCCCATCTGCCCCAGGGAAGACAATCGGTATGTATGTTTGTACAAGATCTGCAAGGATGGATTCATACCCAAATCGGTTGAGAGTGCCTTCCACATGGATGAGTGGGCCCAGAGAATGGCACAAAAATGTGACTTCCTTCATGAGCTATTCGCCTGCCGCTGTCGTAGGAAGTAGTGGTCATAATAATATGACTTGACTGTGTATGACTTCATTACAGACTATAATGAAAACCTAATGGACATTAATTATAATTCACTAACATTAAAGCTGGCTAGCATGCAGGCAACAACAGTCACTTTCGTTTTATGCCTTTCCAACTTCTAACTTGAAATTCCGACCTTTTAGGGCTAATCTTTTGGGCTTTGTTGCTGATGTAGACTTTGAATATATAATAGAAACTATGTTGCATTCATTAACTAGCAAGTTAGCATATCTAGCTTGCAACTCTTAACTCTAATTAGGTTGGCGCTAGTCAGACAATAACTAGCTAATCTTCAGGTTGTTGCCCAACTGCAAAATACTAAAACTGCCCTTGCCTTTCTCAATTGTTCTGGCACTCAAGATGATTTACAGTTTTAAAATGTAAGTTAGATGTCTAAACACACACGCTAATGAACACTACCCTGCTAGAAAAACAGCATAGGCTGTGTTTTGAATGCTGGTATGCTGGTCAGCAGCAATGGAAGATGACAGGCTGGTCACTATCATTTATTGTGGCACTGGTATGCTGATCAACCAGCAGGGCCATGTTGGGGTGACCAGCTAACACAGCATAGTCCACCTTAGACCAGCATAAAATCAGTGCTGGTCTGTGCTGTTGTTTTTTTTCAGCAGCTAAAAAGTACACTGCTTTAACTAGCTAGCTAGAATATGTAGATTGTATTTTGATGTAGAGTTGACAAGACAATAGCTAGCTACGTTCAGGTTGTTTCTAGCTACAAAGTACTGAAATAGCTGTACTTGCTCCAATGTTCAAGACGATTTTCAAAAGGCTAACGTACAAGACAAGAGCGTAGGTTAGATGTCTTTGTCCTGAAACATTATTGATTTTAAAATTAGCTATGTTTGATGTACTATGTACTATGTGGATATCTGAAGACTGTTCAGGCGGATTTGATAATGTGAGGTACTGTATGGTCCGCTGAACACTATTTTGGGGCATTCAATAATGTGAAGTACTGTGTGGTCAGACAATTTAGACAGTAGTAGTGTACACACATACAAGCACTAGTTAGTAAAATACACTGTGCATAGTGCTCGTATTGAGACACAGGGTCCATTGACGGGTTTCTTAAGAAATAAAAGATTTCTTGTCATTGCGCAAGAGACGCAGTGGCTACTCACGTCCGTGCCCTTTTTGCTGGTTCTCCGTTTGAATGAAGTCCGTTTTTTCCTTCGAGTGGAGTTTTTAAACGAGCTCTGAGAGACAGGAGAGAGACAGATGGCAGCTAGACTTCACCTAAACCTAAAACCAACATTACTGAGAGAGGGCTTTACACAAGTGACCTCTGCTGCGGTGCTGTTCTGCAGCTAAATAAGGAAACAGCATTATCAGATTCATTAGCTGAACTGGCTCTTTTTACCAGGAAGCACTCTGCAAAAAGGAGCGCTTCTCTTGAATCATGTCCCAGCCAATTTAAGGGTATAACTATAACCAAGATCGCTACCACAAAATCAGTCTTTACCGTACATGCATGCGTTTTCTTTATACCAGAGACACAATATCGCTACAGTATCATTATTTGCCAGGGTGTGAGAGACTTCCCTTCTAATAACCCCTGAATTGAAAGTGACAGCGGCACGTCACCCATCAAAACGCTGACCCACCCCCTCACACATCCCCCAGTCATAGTCCTGACTTACATAGGTGACAGACCTGTGGAATTCAGGCCTTAAACCCACAAGCCGGAAGAGCTGTAACTGGAAGGTCAGTATGAGGGTGTGACTCAGGTTTTGATCAATTCTGAGTCTTTAATGGAACAGATAAAGAGTCATGTAAAAAGTGAGGCAAAAAGCAACAAGCCTTTTTTAACAGGTATGCAAGAGCATGTAATGGTAAAGACTGCAGTACAGATACACCCTGATGATTATGCTGAACCAAACAGCAGTACATTGAGACCAGTGCAGCGGATGACAGCAGGCAAGAACATGCAGCCCACAGATCAGTGTCACTTCTCATTACAGCCCCCGATGTGTCATGTACACACACATACATTGCTTCAGTTTTCATTTAAGGAACATAGTTTGACAAAAAAATCTCATTTTCATTTTTTCCCGTCGTCCGAAACACAGAAGACATGTTTGAAATTAACCAAAATAGAGACTAAAATTACTGTTTTTTAGTGTGATATACATTCATACTTTTTTTTACAGATAACCGTATGGCATATAGTGCCACATAAGACCTTTTCCACTTTCCCACATAAAACCACATAAGAAGGTTGGAGTGTAGCAATGCTTTGTGACGTCATGATATCCCAATGCCCAACAATGTGCATAATGAATAATGGACATTCAAAAACAGATGTGGTCCCAAAATTAGCCGAGCCACGTCGTAAAAACACATGAAGTAAGCACGCCCATGACCACCTCAAAACAACTGGACCACATCATGAATAATCCTTGCGCTGTTGATGGAATAGTACTTGACTCTAACGCTGCTCACATGAATGGCCAATCGTACTGATGAAGTAAGAACCCATTTTGGTTTATATTGATGGGCTGGTTAACTCATTGTCTGGTTACCTAGAACTAGGCTGGTCAGCTAGCAAGCATGCTAAACAATTTCATCATGAATATAACAGGCTTGAATTAGAGCACTTACAAGAATGTCACTTGTATGGAGTACATGCTTCAAATGTCCATATTTCAGTCAGAAATAACATCAAACCCAGGCTGATCCTCAGACAGCTCCGTACTCCCTAAATAGTGTGCTATGTACGTTTTGGAATTCAATCCCAAATGACTATTTCTTAGCTATATTATGTACTGTTGTGCTGCAGGAGTCAGTACTGAAACTCCTATATAATGCTCTATGTAGGGAGCAGGGAGCTGTTTGAGATTTAGCCCTAGCATGGGAAAAGGGCCAGCATTGGATCAGTGCTATATAAAACTTGTGGTAGTAATTCGGTGGCCAAAAAGTACTTATAAAATAAAGGTTTCTGCATTAACCAGTGACATGTTATCATATGTCCATTATTATATACAAAAAGTTGAAGAGTTTATGAAATGACCCCAATATACAGTGACGGGTGACCAAACATTTAGCAGTCCATGGTTCCTTAGCTATGATAACATTCGCTAAATGAACTACATTTCCTGGCAGAATCCTTATGGTGATTAGTATTAATAATAACTCTTAATATTCTGAACTACTGTTTCATTTATCACATTTTATGTTGGCCAGCGTTTTACAAAGGCAATAAGCCACTAGAGGCTGTGCACTTCACATTGTGCTTAAGACGGTAACTACAGTCATTATTTTTCTTCATTTGAAACATGATCTGAATGTACCAAGTCTATGTGAGATTACTGAACAACCTAATGCAGTTTGGGGAAAGCGTGTGATGATTTAGGTATGCGGTTTACATGACACTAACTGATGCCATAATTGGTAAAGTTCCACATCTTGGCTGATGTCTACATTTGGGAGAAGAAGGAAACAGTGTAAATTTGATTTGTCGCCAAACTATTCCCTAGGCTGAGGATACAATTAACTTACTTACTTACTTACACACACACACACACACACACACACACACACACACACACACACACACACACACACAGAAAAAGCACATGAAATACTCACATTTATTGGCCATTTTATCAGGTCCACTTACTCTACAGTCGTGTACTAAATATTGAACACCCCTACTCAAATGCGGCTTGATTTTCTAAGTGAAACTAAGTTAACACGTCATTTACAGGCAACAGGTTTTAAAGGTGTACTTGAATGTAAAACTGTATTGACATTATCAAAGTTATATTATCAGAGTTCTGTACATAGAACTGACATAACATAAACTTCAAACACTGCTGTTTCCCCTTCAAATACAAATACTGCCAACTCCAGCGCCCATATCTTTAGTTCATGTACAAAGCAAACTTCACTCTGGAGAGTATCGAGCAGCTTCACTCAGCGTTTGACAGTGAAGAGACTGAAGAGAGCAGCAGTTACACCTTTAATAACATCACAACCCCAACAGCAACCTGTAAGTTGCACCCATGCTGTGCGATTATATCCAGTGTTTGACGGTTGAAGCACATCTTACATCTTAAACTGAAAGCTTCATGGTGAATATCACCTTCAATTCACTTTGTGTTGTCATCAAGATCAAAAGCAAGTAGCTAGTATAGATAACGTTACCTACTAGCAAGCCTCAAGTAATTCAAGTCAGCATTGCTAACTAAATAGTATGATGATCTAGCTTATTAGTTGCTTCTGTGTGATCATCACAGTGTCTCTCTGTAGCCAATCAAACTATTCTACAAAAAGTTCAACGCAAAAGGACAAACAGCTTGTTTCATTCGTAGGGCTGTAAATGGGCATGTAAAACCACATCTCTGCATTTTTCGCACCGACCAAAGTCACATACCTTCTATGCAGACCAATTTATAATGCTGAATGAACACATCCTATGGCACCTTTAAAATGTGCATAAGTGTGTCAACAAAATATCTCATTCTAAAATTTAGTATATAGCTGTGGGGGCACTTCAAAGGTTTGCATTTATTGATGTTACTGCTCCATCTAGTTAGGTCAGGATGCCCACAGGAGGCATTTTTTGGGTGGTGGATCCTTCTTGGCACTGCATGGTAGACGTGGTAGTGTGTGTGGCGCTGGAAGGAGTGCATCAGGTGCAGTGGTAAACCCATAAAGGCAGGAGTGTGTGATGGCCAATGAGTGCGAGTACTTCATGTGGGGTTTCTATTATTCTGTGCAACCTCTGTACACAAAGACTCTCTCTTTTTACTTCAAAAGCTCACGTGCACAAACACACACACACACACACACGCAACAGCCTGGTGTGTACCTGTGGCTTCCTGACTTTGATGATCCATGAGGGGGGCACGATGACCCCTGCGTGAGCACCCAGTGAACACGGCTCCTCGATCTGATGCAGCATGAAGCATGTCACCTTGTTGTGGAACTGAAAGCAAGGTAGATGCAGCAGAGTCAGCTTTCAGTCCACACAGGAGCCACTGAGCATGTGACATTGACACTATCCACCTGAAATAACACTCACAGCCTGCTTGCACCAGGAGCAGCTGATGGCAATGATCTCCTTACTGTGGAAAAACTTCTGCTGGAAACTCTGTGGAAAAGAAACACGGGAACGCATTTTCATCAGGAGGCGTTCCCGAATTCAATAGCTGATGACTGACAGTGTTAATGGAGTGTAATGTTGATGATATTTACAGGGCTATTGGAGTTTATGAAGTTAGTAGACTCAACTCTGTTGACAGCATGTATTGGCATCTGAGGTGCTGATATTGTTTATGATGTTTATGTTACTGGTATTGAGGCCACTGAGGAAGTTAAACATGTTGGTATTAGCCTTCTTGACAGCTGGCAATCGATTCAGAGAATCTGGCACTATTCCTTCCTGCTGTGCATGTCCACAGTGCTGGTATAGTAAAGTTTTTCATCTTTTATGGATTTGATACATCGTATTTTGAGCACACCAGTTTGGAGCTATCACAGTATTATGGAGCAGATTAAAGAGTCAAATAGATTCCTTTTTGCCTCTTACAGGAGTAAAGAAATGGTTCAGCCTAATTCACACAATTTTGCACTTATTATAGTTAGTCTTTGATCAGCTGAGACATGTTTAAGGTCCATATTTTGGGGCAATGTTGCTAACAAACACTTGACGTCAGTAATCACTGCATGTTTTCTGTGTCTTAAAACTTCTCTGTGCAGCTAAACACAGCTAATTTAGACAACAGCATGTGGTGCTGAGTTCTGCCTCCCCCGCTGAATCTGATTCCCTGTACTTAAGATTTACAATGTTTCCTTTTTATGCTTAGGTTTTATAACTTACACTAAGTTAAACTGCTTTGTAAATCACGTTAACAAGTCTGCGCGACCAACAGAAGACTTGGATTGGCTTGCGTTTTGGGTGACTTCTAGTGTTTGTTAGCCTTTAGTTATAGTTTAAAACAACAAAAACTAAATTTAGACACCAATGTCTTGTCTGATCATCCACATCTGGGGTAAGTGGAAAAATGTGTACATCTGTAACATATTTTGCCAAATAATCTCTTTAATTGAATTAAAAGAGGTGACGATTATGGCTTTAGTAGCACTGATGGTGTTAGTGGTGCTGATGATGCTGAGAGTGTTAGTAGAACTGATAAGGGTGTCAGAGGTCATTGATGGTGTTGATGATGTTGGGGTTGGTTATGGAATTTAGGGGGTTAATGGTGTTTGGTGGAACTGAAGTTATAGAAGTTGTTGATGGTGATGGTGGGATGGAGATTATCGAGGTTGTTGGTGGTTACACTGAGCTTATTGTTGGTGGGATTGAGCGTGCCGAGGTGTTTGATGGTGCAGTTTGGATTGAGGCTACTGAAGATGCTGATGGTGGGATGCAGATCATTGAGATTGTTGATGGTGTTGAGGTTGATGAGTCCCTATCGTTGCTTGAGTTGATGATGTAGCCTACCTTGCCACATTGACGACACTTCCCTTCTTGCCGTCGTCGGTGGACCCAGTGATGTCTTAATACATTCTATTGGGCCAAACACACAGAGACAGTGGGTCAGATCTTATCATGGTAGCCTCCTTCATAAGCCCTCATTCTGTCAACGCACAATACAACAACGAACTGGAGGATATAAGAAAGTGTATGTGCCATTTGTGCAGTGAAACATTACACGTACATCCCGAAGGCATCGTGAGCTGCCCTCTCTAAAGGTTGGCTTACAACGGAAGTTGATCTGCACGTAAGAAAACGAGAAAGGAAAAGGTGAGAAGGAGAGATAAGGGAGCACAGGGGTTGAGAGTTTACAGTGGCTTTCATGCACTCTTGGCCTGGATGTACAGTTGTAGGAACAGTTGTAGGGACTTTAATTAGGAGATTCTTTAAATTTGAAAAATGTCCTTTAAAAGGTTCTTTCGCTGGTTCTTAATCTGGTCCTCAGGACCCCTAGATAGACCACATTTATGCTCTATCCCTATGAGTTCTAAGGCACCAAAATATGGATCATCTATGTGGCCCGGAGGACCCTACTATGAAAACCACTAGTTTACAATGCCAAAAGCGGTTCTTCCATGACATTTGTCCTAGAAAAGAACTCATATTGACCCATTTTTTTTTGAACTGATATAAATGAAACCAGAATTTCCTTCACTTTTTTAAATCAAAGATTGTAATGTTATACGTCACAATTGTTCAAGTTTCAACATCCACATGTTCAATACACAGAAGGCGTGCTAAAAAAAAAACAGCTTAAGAGATAAATAGAAGTTGGAAATGGCCATGTAAAATCAATTATGACTGAGTAATAATTTCAACTGTTCCTCGTATTTCTGCTACATTGGTCTAAACAGTGTGTTGGTTTATACGTCAGTATTCACCTTGTCCAGCTGCTCGATGCAGGCCGTGTGGACAACAATCTTACAGGCTGCACATTTCCTCCTGGGAGCCGACTTCTTAAGGGAACCAAATGGCACACGACACAGGGTAGAAAAAAAAACAAAACAGAAGAACAAAAAACACACATACTTTACTTACAACAGAGCAGCAACTATTTGTCTCAACCACTGCTTGCTTCCTTGTATTTGTACCTTCATCCACAGTACTATTGTGCTACAAACAGCCTCTTTTCCCCACCCGCCGCCTGCTCTAAAAAAGCTTGTTTCTTCCCAGGCAAAAGATTTGCCAACTTGCCTGGAGTGGTAATAAAAGACTTCTTTAACACATCAGAGTGGCGCGCTCGGCTCCAACAAAAGCCTGCCAAAGAGGGAGCCAGCATTAAGTCCCCTTTCACCTGTCTGCTTTTATGCCTTTATCCTCTCCAGACTAATAGCAATCTCCGGCTTTCAGCACGCGCCGGCCGCACATTACCTCATGAAAGGCAGCGGCATTGCCGAAGCACTGCAATGACACTCTTCGTAACTCATGCTCCTCTCTAGCCTCCGAACACAGGACCCAAGTGACTCCATACTAATGCCTATAATTGCTGCCTTTTAGGGGCGTGCAAATTTATCATCGATCTGAAGGTGGTGATTAAACTGCCTCAATTTTGGAATTATTGAATCTGTTATAATTAAAACATGAACACACTGTAATTTACATTACTATAATCATGTTCAAGTAGTGACATGCTCATTTGGTTGAAGTTTTATTTTAAGGCCATTTTCAAACATAATATCAAAAAGACTTTTCACGTTTTCATTATTTATAGCACTCATCATCGAGGAAAAAGTTTCACCCAGCCCGAATCAACCGACAGGAATGAAACTTGGGTGGGTTGGTTTGACATCATGAGACTATATGAAGGTCATCCTGTTGTGTGTGCTTTCCATTCGGACTCTGTTGTGTTGGTAGCATCCTTTGCAAGCGAAGTATGCCTCAAAGAAAAGTTTGAAAGCTATTCGAGCAGTTAAAAGACATCGAGAGGGGTCGCATTGCAAGCAATACCAGTCATGCGGATACTACTGTAGCATGCTGTTGGCGGCAGTGGATATAAGAAGACACACAGCAGTGACTTGAAGGGTCTGGAAACCTACATGAACCGAGAGAGAACTGATGAATTGTCCAAGATGTGCGGAGTGACCCAACAGCCATGATTACAGACATTCAGTGAGCAGTGATGCCCTCCATGAGTCATCCTTGTAGTCCCAGCACCATTGGCAGACGGCTGTACGATGCAGGACTACATGCATGCCGTTACGATAACTGCCCTTAACACCACGTCAGCATCGCCAAAGACTGCAATGGCGTTGTGTCAGACTGTCATGAAGTGAATGACAGCAGGTCATCTTCAGTGACGAGTCCTGCTTTTGTCCTGTTGAGGACAACCAAGGCATCTGTGTGGAGGCACTGTGGTCAGCGCCAACACGTCACATATCCAGAAGGCCTGGTGCCACTCCACCTCCAGCCCTACCCCAAAATCTGAAGGAACTGTGTGAGAGCATTCAAGCTGCATGGGGTGGATTATTGCAGGACACTTCCTTCTGGGCGCAACTATTCATTTGATGATGAGTGTATATATGAATTGTGATTTTTTTTTTCTCTTTTGGACCTTATTTCAGTTTTAGGCTTTTCCAATTAACTTATTTCAGAACATGACAGACACGTTAAATCCTACAGTAATTCTCTCATATCAGAAATTACAGGGTATCTGTTCACGCTCACATGGTCTTGCTGTTTGCTGCCAACAGGGTGTTGTATTTATCTAAATCTGTGCATTTGTCTGGTTTACTCACTGCAATCTTCACCATGCATGTCTCCTCGCCCAGATAACACAAGTCCCCGGAGCAGTTGGTCTCCAGCCACAAATGGTCCCCATTCACTGCATTCTCCTGCACAGAAAACGCACGTCTCAGGTTACACACACTCAGCGGTTTATTACGTTACATACATAAAAATATATGTAAAAGTAATGCAAATATAGTAACAGTAAAATACAGAATGTAGTAATGCTGGAATAGGACTCATCGTAACTGTTGGAAACTAATGTAAAATGTGAGAGTAAAACTTAGGAGTATTGTATTAGTGGGAGTTAAAATATCCAGATTTTGACATCAATTACTCGTGTAATTTTTATACACTTTTACACTTAATTTTTAATGAATAAGTTCACTAATGTATATAATTTTTTGTAATAGTGTTATTTCTATACGCATAGTTAGATCTTGAAAAAGTAAGTAAAAATAAACTACAATATTTTTTTTAAATAAACGAACAAAAAATGTTGTCCCACATTTTCATGTCATTACTGAAACACAAAATGTTTAAATCCATGGTGGAAGAGAGAGATGAGGAGGCAGGATGCAAGTGCAAGTTTGACTGATTTAATAAGAACCAAAACAACTAGAAACAAAAGCACAAAAAAATCTAAATACAGAAAAAACATGGAGTACGGGGTTACTAGAAACAAACGCTCGCTGAGAACAAGGAACAGAGTAACAGAACAACCAATATCAAGCCAACACAAAGTGAACAACTAGGAGTATAAGCACACAACGGTCAACAAGGAACACCTGTGAGGGGGAGGAGCCATAAACTAGGGACAGGTGTGAGGTGTGACAAGAATGCGGAGACAACAGGCACATGGAAACAGGAGCAGAACCAGACAGGATGTTACACCTCCCTGCATTTTAGAGCAGGAGGCGAGACTGCTTCCCTGAGCCTCATGGCCACATTGTGAGCAGTTAGATCCCCTAGTTTTGAAGTAAATGCATATCAAAATCTGAAGATCAGTGGATAACATCATGAATTTTCACTTACTGCAATGAAACTTTTTGTGTTTAAATAAATAAATAAATATTATGATCTTATGTGTGTACAGCTGTTCCAAGCTGTGTTTGCTAGTCATGTACTGGCTACCGTTTACGAGTTATTCTCAAAATTAGCTAAGATGCTAAGAATGTGATTACCAAAACAGACAACACTGAAACATTAGGTGACATATATGGCAATATATATATATATATA
>CM067474.1:19408679-19436314 GCA_034552555.1 Semaprochilodus insignis | reverse complement strand
ATATATACGCTTCCATACACCTGCAGATTCAGCTACTTCCTTCACACTATGGCCTTTGACACGCCCAAATCCAATTACTACTTTTAGCCAATCATTAACATCTGCTTTGTGACTGATTTTCCACACATGGAACGAGACATTCACTGCACTGTACCAATTCAGTGCATTTAATCTATGAATCCTATCACTCACCCCACAGGTATACTTGTGCAGGGCCATCTGCAGGAGCCTGAAGTTACTACCACCTTAAGCACTAAAGGTGAGTCATTTTTGCCCGGTGAGCTTATTTACATACAAATACAAATAAATGTCATTTACAAATAGATTAGAGCATACATTTATTGAAAGGTCATTGTTCAACTGCTTCACCCACAATCGGTGAGATTCTGTCTTTAATATTATTAACTAATTAGAACTGTCACACTGGTCTGCCTCAGGGTGGTGCTGTAGCAAACTGGTTCACCCAGTTGGTCCTTCATAGTATTTGCCCCCATTACAGACTTCTTTTGTTTTTGCACATTGGTCACACCTTCAGACTATCATAACTAATTTGAACATCAGACAAAGATAACCTGACTAAATACAAAATGCAGTTTTTCAATTATGATTTTATTTATTTAAGGGGAAACGGCTATCCAAACCAACCTGGCCCTATGTGAAAAAGTAATTGGCCCCTAAACCTAATAACTGGTTGTGACACCCTTGGCGGCAACAACTGCAATTAAGCATTTGCGATAACTGGCAGTGACTCTTTCACATCTCTTTGGAGGAATTTCGGTCCATTCTTCTTTGCGGAATTGTTTTAATCCAGCCACATTGGAGGGTTTCCCAACATGAACGTCCTGTTCAAGGCCATGCCACAACATCTCAATTAGATTTAAGTCCGGACTTTGACTAGGCCACTCCAAAACCTTCATTTTGTTTTTTCTGAGCCAGTCAGAGATGGTCTTGCTGATGTGCTTCGGGTCATTGTCCTGCTGAACAACCAAACTGTAAGCCGGGCATTCTCCTTCAGCATTTTCTGGTAGAGAGCAGAATTCATGGTCCCATCTATTACAGCAAGTCATCCAGGTCCTGAAGCAGCAAAGCAGCCCCAGACCATCACACTACCACCAGCATGTTTGACTGTCGGTAGGATGTACTTTTTTCTGAAATACTGTGTTATTTTTATGCCAGATGTAACAGGACGCACACCTTCCAAAAAGTTCCATTTTCGTCTTGTCAGTCCACAGAATATTTTCCCAACAGTCTTATGGATCATCAAGATGTTTTTGGTAAATGTGAGACGGGCCTTTGCGTTCTTTTTGGTCAGCAGTCTCCCATGGATACCATTTTTTCCCAGTCTCTTTCCTATTGTTGAATCATGAACACTGACCTTAACTGAGGCCTGCAGCGCTTTAGGTGTTGTTCTGGGTTCTTTTGTGACCTCCTGGTTGTCAATGTGCGCTTGGAGTAATTTTGGTAGGCCGGTCACTACTGGGAAGGTTCACCACTGTTCCATGTTTTCTCCATTTGTGGATAACAGCTCTCACTGAAGTTCGCTGAAGTCTCAAAGCCTTAGGAATGGCTTTGTAACCTTTTCCAGACTGATACATGTCAACTGATACTGTTCTGGAATTTCATCAGATCGGGGCCAAATGTGTTGCTTTTTGAGATCTTTTAGCTACTTCATACTCAGACAGGTTCTATTTAAGTGATTTCTCGATTCTACAGGTCTGGCAGTAACCAGGCCTGGGTGTGGCTAGTGAAATTGAACTCAGCTTTCCCAAAAATGTGTTTAATCACAGTTAATTCAAGGGCACAATTACTTTTTCACAGAGGGCCAGGTTGGTTTGGATAGCTTTTTTTCTTTAATAAATGAAATCATGCATTTGTATTTACTGATATTCAAATTTGTTTGATAATCTGAAACATTTAAGTGTGACAAATGCGCAAAAACAAAGTAAATCAGTAAGGGGCAAATACTTCACAGCACTGTATTAGCACATCTGAAAACAGTACCAGTTTCCCAAAAGACTGGTGGAAATAGGAAATTGCTACTCATATCTCAAACTAAAGATAACCGGAGATTCGTCCCCTAATATGTGAAGAGCGCATTACCAATCTAGAAAAGAGCATTTCCAGAAGATAAATTGTTCATCTAAATATTTTGTGACATTAAAGCTAACATTAGTAACGCTATGGCAAGTAAGTTAGCAGCCAGCCATCACTGAAGTAGCCAAACCAAAAATGTTAAACAAATTCAACCCAGTCTAGTTTAGATTCTTTACCTGATACGGCTGTGTACGCTCTTTCAAGCAGATTGATCGGAGAGCCACCTTTTCCAACAAGGTTTTTTTTTTCTCCAAATTTAATCATGCATGACTCACACTGGCTAGCTAGCAAATCCCCAACACAGCGATTAATTCTTTTGTTTTGCCCATGGCACAAAATAAATACCTTTAACCATAAACAATACTGCATTCCAGCCACTGCACGGACTTGTTCAATTCCAAGAGCAGCTCCTCTAAATTTAATTTGATGAAGGAAAAGATAAACTTGTTACTGGATGGTGACTGTAAATACTAGACTTCCTCAAGAGGAGCTTTGTAAATAGTTAAGATAACACATCACACAGATCAAATCACAATGCATTGTTTACTTGTTTACTTGCATTCATTATAACGTTAGTATTTTCCAAATAAATACATGCTTCCTGTCCAGATATCAACTTTACATATCATTGTCTCAGACGGCCTGAGACTTCTGGACATTTACATTTAGAACAGATTTTGTCCCCTTGTTAGTTAATGGCTCGGTTTTCTGCTTTCCCGTAATGTATACACACAGCGTTTAAGTTTGATATCAGCCGTGGACAGATCTGGAGCATGTGGGGAGAGAAAAGGGCAGCAGTGACGTTCAGGAAATGCCCCACTGGGCCCCACCCCTCTCCACATGCCCCACCTGCATTAATGAGGCAATCCACTGTTACGCCTGCAGTCTGTAAGAGTCGTGCCAAATAGAACTGTGTATATAAATCAAACACAAAGACACCAGAGCTGTCAAGAGGAGACTTTCTAAAACTCCATTTGTTAGGTTTCAGAACACCTGGCTGACCTTTACATTACACAGCCATCTGCCTGATGAATGGATCAATGTAAACTTGGAAATTACATTAACCGGTGTTAAACACTGAACTTGGCCTAGTTTTCAGTTACACTACTGTTCAGTAGTTTGGAAACGTATAGATGCCAAAATGTATTTTAGTTGTTATATTTAGTATTTTATTTCATATTTAATGATTGCATACTGTAAAATGTTTACTGCAACTATCAATTTATGATATTTGTTTTGTCAGGATATCTGCCTTCAAGATCACCACTCCACATATTTTAGATATTCTGAATGTTAATATTATTATAACTACATTCTCAACGTCACACATCTGTCTTTTCACACACAAGCCATTGTTCCATAAATCTACATCTCCATTCGTCATTCTGGACACATCTAACATTTCTTCATTTTCACAGCAGGGGTCATCAAATAGATCTGACCTGGGGCCAAATTCTCATAGAGCAAATTGTCACTGTCCAATGAAAAACATGTTTCTCCATGTTTGTCTTTTTTATCCTCCAATTTTTACTTTCATACATCATTTGAACACAGCACCTCCCGTTTACTTTGTGCGGAGATTTTATGATGGATGGACCAGCAGAAATAGCCCAAAACTGCTTGGAAAAAAGTCTGGTTCCATTGACTTACATTAAAGTTAAATCAGGTTTTTGCCCTCTCATGTAAAGCTGCTGTTTTGGAGATACTTGTTTTTATTTGGATGGCAACAAAATAGTCTTTACACAGCCAGAAAGTCTTATCTGCAATTTACCAGTTGCTGTTCTAAAAGAATACGGTGGTTTACATAGGATACATAGGATGGTTCAGTTAGCCCCTGTTCTATATTGGATAAGTGCTAGAATAGTCCATATAGGCATTTATACATTTCAGAAGGGGTTGATGCCAGAGAATGCCCGGTTAATCACCACAGTTGCCCGTTTTTAAAAATTGGCATCACCTTTTGAGTATTCATTGACCCTGTTTACACCTGGTCACTCCTTGTGAATAGTATGACTTTTAGCCACATGCATTTACACTTAGTAGTCAAATGTGTCTCTAGTTAGTCAGACTAAAATCTGTTTGCTGTGTTGGACAGAATATGCCAATCCACTCGTTATGCAGCAACCAATTACCAACTGTTTATTCGTTCAGCCTCATTTGTCTGCAGTTTGTTTAGCACAGTAGTGTCTGTCAGTTTAGCTACTATACATTACATTTCGTTTGGTCCATAACCATGTGTGTCCTCCATCATTATCTGCCTTGCAGTCACAGATCGTGTGCCCAGTGGAGAGGTTGTACTGGGAGGGGTTTGTTTCTTGTTTCTGGTTGGTTGGTTGTGGAACAGATGAATGGGTTAACACAGCAATAACATGTGGCTCAAAAACATCCCAGACCACCTCAAGAAGGAGCAACAGGATTAGCGTTTAAATCTGTTTTAGGTGCGTTTACACTGGCATTTTTACGTGTCTTGGCCTAATTCAGATATAATCCTGATACTCAAGACACATGAAGCAACCAAGTGCAAACGGGTTTATTATGTGTCATTATGCAAAGATGGAGAAAATATACAAGCTAACAATATCGAATTAGCTCATTAGCTCATGGGACAGATTTGGCAAGCAGGCTGCTAATTGATGATCCCAGTTTTACAGCTTCCTACTAATTAATGGAAAGAACTCATATTGGACAGGACTGAAACAGCAAGGTAATGTAAACTTTATTCCTCTATAAAGTTACTATTTACATTGATATAAATGTGTAAAGTTTTCTTTTGACAACAACTACATGGCACCACCCTATTCTAGTACTAAAATAGTAAAGAAATATCTTTTGGATAGATAATCTATTACATATAATTAATATAAAATAAATCATTTTTAGTCAGGCTCGTTTAGATCTTCCAGATTCCAGATTCAATATTTTAATCACTGGAGATGTGAAAACCTCTCTAACGGCAAATAGATCTGCAGGCTTACAGGCAGTATTCCCTTTATTGTAAAAGTGGCTGGGAGTACACTGAAAATAGTGATGCAGTAAATTAACTTTTTTCAAAAGTGTATATGTACGTCAACATAAACATAATCATTGCCAAAATAAGGGAACATGTGAATCCACCGCTTCAGTGTTTTTCACTGTGGACGACTGCATTGTACTGTATTTAGCGTGTTAGTGAGGGAGAGCACTGTGCTGTATCAGTGTGTTGGCACTGTGTGTGTAGGATGTGGAGGTGTAAAGCAGTCAGGCGGAGCATGTGTGACTCACAGTCCAGTCGACGGTGGCGCGCAGCTCCTTGGCCGGTCCGTTGGTCAGGGCGGTTAAGGAGCTCTGGACTGGGGCCAGGTGCTGCAGGCCTGAGCGCGAGATGGCTTTCCTACACTCACACAGACACACCAGAAACAACAAACAGAGCTTTCAGCAGAGAAACACCAAAAACCCATCATATACAAACCACACAAATGCTTTACTGCTTTTCAGCAGTGGCGGATCCATACAAAATATTCAAAGGTGGTTATCATAACTGCGTGTCACCAGCAGAGCTATAAAAAATAAAATGACCTAATTTCCTAATGACATTACCTAGAGGTACCACGGCACAAAGAAAAAAGCAAAGGCCCTAAAACTGAACCTTGTGGGACTCCAAAAATGATGTTGCATTTATTGAGGAATGATTTCTCAGTGAATCCAGGAACTGTCTACTTATTAAATATGATTAAAATAATTCTGGAACTCTAATCTCCCTACTCATTTATTCAAGATGAGAGATTAGAATCTTGGAATCAATGATACTGAAAGATGAAAACACCAAGATTCAATAAGACCTAATTATGATGAACAACAGAGGTGGCTTTTGCAAAGTTAACATACACACAATCACTTAAATATTTTCCTCTTGCCACATACTTGCTATATACATTTGTATACATGCCACAGAGCATGGCAGAATATTAACTGCCTAATTTCATCAGGCAGTAGACCTGTTTGGAGCCATCTATACCTGTTATGTTTCTCCTCAGTCATATATACAGCATGGTGCGAAAGTCAGAGACCACCCTTCATTTACTCATGAAACTGGCCATTAAGCAAGTTTCAACATCAAGAAACAAGCAGAACACGTATACTTAACATACAATTGCACTGACCCTTCAACGACTAAATGTATTATGTATTTTTTTCAGTACTTATTGTGTACACTCTTTTACAGCATCCATTCTTTTCAAGAGACTTTCAGTTTTGCAAAGGAATCTGCAGGGATATTTTTCCAAACCTCAGGAGTTCAGTCTTAGAAGCTGGTTTTATTATCCAAGTAAGCCCAAACACATTCAGTGATGTTGAGGTCTGAGATCTGTCAAATTTATTATCAAATTTCCTTCAGTAACGTCTCAGAAACACCTTTTTCACAGCTACGCATCTTTACAGAGCCACGGCATTGAGCTGGATGGATGGACAGAAACATCTGTGGATGTTTTTAGATCTGAAGGAAGAGTGGAGCTTGATTTTCCCCTGTCTCTCAAAGATTGAAGGTTTCAGTACTGTTTATCTGTTGACTATGTTGACAGTTTTGGTGGTCTCCCGGGTCTTGCACGGTTGTGTGGAGCCACATATTCTTTAATCACAACTCCAGTGTTGGAAACTCCTGTTTCGTTCCTTTTTTCCCTTGGACCTGAAAATTGCAGTTGCAGAATTGCAGTTTTATAAGAGGTCATTCCTGGTATTATTCTTTAACAGCAGAGATGGACTTCCCTTTAGTCGACCTCTGCTGATCACTGGACTGGAGCATCTCACATATAAAGCTTCTGAATAAGCCTCTGAATAGGGTAGATAAATAAAGAAGAGTGTAAAACGTCTCAAACCAGCAAACACACACACACACACACACACACAAAGTGGAGCTCCTCCAACTTCTGCCAAAAACAAAATGATCCACACCAATCTGTTGACCAGTCTGCTTGGCCAGGAAACTCCCATCATTCCCTGCGTGTGAGAGAGACTCTGCCTCATATGGTATTGAACAGCAGACATCAGCAGCACTGTTTCTGCTCTGGGTCAGCGTGTGTGTGTGTCGCAGTCAGTGGCCTGTGTGAGTCAGCATCATGTGATCAGTGTTCTCTCACTGTCTTTCTCTTCTAATAGCTCATTACTGTACAGTCCCTCTGCACATCCACAGCTCATCACTGTACAGCTCCTCTATACACCAACAACTCCATCACTGTACAGCTCCTCTATACACCAACAACTCCATCACTGTACAGCTCTTCTATACACCAACAACTCCATCACTGTACAGCTCCTCTATACACCAACAACTCCAACACTATTTGATGAGATTGGCGTCCTCTAGGGTTTAGTTTATAGACACTAACCTTGTGACCTTGGACAACTAATTGAAGACTACAGTGAAAAAAGTGCTGCATTTATTTTAGTTGATTCTAATGTGTACATCATTTCCACATGAATATATCAATCCATTTTTTTTCTGATTTTATTAATGTGGACATTATGTGCACGTTTGAAACAAGTATATTCGATGCGGTCATTTCAAACAGTCATCCGATAAGCCGCTCTTTCAAAGCAGTTTAGTGCTGATTGTATGAACCACTTGCTGCCATGTGGTCACCGCTGGTGCAGCAGGAGCCCAAACTGACCCCTCTCTCCATGTATAGTCTTACCCCGTTGGAACAATGGCAGGAGGGGCAGTGAGAGAGGGCAGAAAGATGGGGGGGGGGGGGTTGTAGGCTGGACACATGACACCCTGCTGAAAGCTTCAACCCCTGGCTAAAATTAACTCGCTCAAAGAGAACAGAGGAGAGTCTGGTTACGGGCCTGTCGGTAAAGTGAGACACGCACACACATACACACGCACCTTCAGCCTCCGAGCTAAAAATAGCAGCATGGGGGCTGACAGGCACGCTGGAAAAATGCCATCATGACGACAACGAATCATTGTGAGTACACGTACACATACAGGAAGGACTGAGCAATATGACCAAAAATTTGACCAGTGGAATTGATTAAACCATAATACAATATTACACACACACACACACACACACACACATATATATATATATATAGCATGTTTGTTTATATGTATAATGTGATAGGCTTCAACTGATTGACACAGCAGTTCAATATAGAGCCAAAAGGGGCAACATTGGATTCTGTATTATTTTATTATAATTGTTCCCAGAATCGACCCAGCTGAATCACCACCTTCAGATCAATGTGTCATGGTGCATCAGTGTATTTTTACACCCCTAGTAGTAATCGGTAGCCACAACGTAAATCACATGCATCACAGCAGCCTCTTACTGGCTGACAGTGTGACCATGTGCATCCCCCATGACAAGGAAACACTTGTCAATGTCATTTCTACAAGCCCCGGCTAGTCGAAGCAGTCCTGCTGAAGCAAATACATCCACACAAAAGCATCTGAACTGAACATGACCCCCGAAAATATTAATATTTAACAAAGAATACTGAAAAGTCTGACCCACAGTCGACCCACACCAACACAAGCAAGCGGGGGGAGGAGTGTGGAAACCAAGCTTTACAAAGATAACACCCTTACTATCCTAAGCTTTAGTGTGTACATGCTTCACACACACTCACACACACACACACACACTCACATCCCCTCTGGTTATGAGTGTGTTCCTGTGTTGAAAGGTCTGGATTACACTAAACTGATTAAAGGCGGTGAGTGATCTGCTGACATTGGGTGAGTGGACGTGTGTGTGGGGGGGAGGATCCTCATTTCCTCTCCTTTCGACAGTCATGAAACCCTCAAATGGCAGACCAGGGCTGCGCAAAATACTGGGTTCACAATTATATAGTAACATACTACTATTATAAATTATTCAAAATTATTACTATTGTACATCTGTATATCCGTGTTCACCCTCTGTCTAAAACGTTCTGTTAGAGCCCAGTGTGCTCTGATTGGTCAATCCCCAGAGCAGTTACAAGTTATAAGACCCACCCCTACATGCAGCCAATACTGATTTTGTTACAAGATCATGTCACCTTGTAAAAGGGAAAAGAGCTGGAAGTCAAGGATGCAGCAAAGTTTCCAGCTCCAATAACTTTGTCTGGAAGTGGTCAAAAATGATGCTTTCTGCTTTCTGCAAAAGGAGAAAAACTAACCAAAATAATAGGGATTAAACAGGTCAAGTGTCAAAATCTAAAACTCTACAAATCATATTAACTGCAATGATAATGAGAAATTATGATTAATAATGCTGCTTGTTTCCTTCGCCTTCCTGTGTCGGTGACTGTGGACACATTCAAACAGTTTCACAAAAACTATTTCACAGTTCCTATGAGGGACATTGCACAAGTGATTTGTGATCACTATTACAGCTGGACGATATAGCAAAAATGTAATATCCCGATAATGCAAGACGTTTTTAAGATACATGATATGTCACAATATTCAGTTTTTTCTAAACAGACCAAGTAGGGCCACAGCTGAACCCAACGATTTGAATTCATTTCACATCCTGTGCTGCGCAAAATCTGAACCTAAAATGAAATGGGACTAACATGCAGCTGAGAAGTGTTTTTAAATACTTGCAAAATGTAAAATACCACATAAACAATAACAAAGGTGGACAAAGTACACAAAGCATGTACATTAGTTAAAGTAGAGATACCAAGGTAAAATATTCCTCCAGTAAAAGTAGAAGTTCTTCAAGTAAAGGTACAAGTTCTTCCCTTTAGACCTCCACTGGAGTAAAAGTACTAAAGTATTTACCCTCAAATGTACTTAAGTATGGAGAGTAACAGCATCATGATTTATTATAGCTCTGATGTCCTATAATCATTTCTGGAACAAGACTCTTAATCAGCTCAGTTTAGGTGAAGAGACTCTAGTGTCTCTCAGTCCACCAGTCTTTAATAGAAGGTCATTAATTAGTCTGACACTATTCACTATTCGTCTATTCAAATGATCAGAAGCACAGAACACTAAAGGAGGACAGTTTCCTTTAGCTAGAACCAAGCTCTGTCCAACAGTTCAAAACAAGCTCAAAACACACTGTGTGCTGTACCCTGATTGGTGGACTCACTTCATGCCTCTTTCATTTTTACATGTTACGTTTTTATGCACACATAAGCCAAAAGGAAGGACAGATTTTGGACAATGTAGTGGAGTAAAAAGTAAGATATCTGAGTTCGAAACAGTGGTGGAGTCCAACACTGGTCAAAATCACTGGATCAGATATTGCCAGACAAGAAAAGTATAATCCGATACGATTTACCAGCCTAAATTTTTCCACTTTACATTTGATCTTGGATGTTTGATGGTGCTGACCAATCACAATGCAGCTAAAAGAGACATAAATGAAAAAAAAAAAAAAACGTAAATGAAAGAAACAGCAGCACTGCATAACTGAGTCATGCTGTGTGCTGGGTATTTGTTCTTGTAGGGGAGGAGAATATGTGTTTCACAGTTGAACTTGATGTTATTTAGATGGCTGGTTCGGTTAAGTCCGTCCAGACAAATGTATTATTTACGGTTTAGGAGAGGGGAAAGACGTGATATCGGACTGATATCAGTATCAACAGATACTCAAGATTGTAGTATCTGTATCAGTACCGGAGATGAAAAAGTGGTATTGAGCCAAAGTGTAAAGTACAAATATGAAATAATGGAATTCAATGGCTTGGACGACCAGCTGTTCTCTGTTGTCGAGGATGCTATTTCTATTTATTGTCAGCTTTCTGTCTTTCGTTTTTTTTTTGTTTTTTTTTTTTGTTTCAGAGGGATTTCAGTGCTGTACACATTGTTTCTGACAGTAGTTTTTCATGTTGCAGGTTGTTTTTTGTCTATCAAACCTCAAAAAAATGAAAACTTGTAATGCATATTGTGTACCGAGAAAATGTCTCGAAGTTTTGTGATATTGTATCTTGGCCTTATCGCCTACCTGCGGGGCGAGGGTACCTAATCTTCAGTTGTTTTCAATGCACAGTCCTTTTCAATGAACTGCACCAAAAATCAATCAACCGAGTGCAAGGCAGAAGGGCAAATGGAAAGCAATTTTAGATGAGAGATCTGCCACATGTCAACCAGTGGCTGTGGAGAGAGCAAGAGAGAACGAGAGAAAGAGAGAGAGAGAGAGAGAGCAATCAGAGAGAGCTCTTTTAACGAAATTAGTTCCAGTAACATCAGCGCTGACAGCGGTTTGGCTTCCCAGATGGATATTACAATGAGAACGTGTCTCTGCGCGACATTTATCTGCAGCCAGCCGGAATTCAATGTGCCGAGGCCCTTGCAAGATATGTGTATGCGTGACAGAGAGTGATAGAGTGAGAGAAAGAGAGAAAGGGAGGAGAGGGGAGAGAGGGAGAGAAAAAGAGAGAACGAGGTAAAGTGAACGTGTAAAGCTATGCCTTCAATTTAGACGCTATTGTTCTCATCTGCTGCACCTTCCCCCTCCGCCTCCCACCATACCTTGCAGTAATGTCACCCCTCCTGCATTACCATGGCAACGGCATCCACACAAGGCTCCAGTGGTGTATTTAAGGCCATCTCGCTGTCAGCATGGTAATCTCCGTCCCCGCTCTCATTGTCTTGAGCAATTAGGGCGCGTTCTTCTGCGTGGGCTAAGAAATCGGCCCATTCTTTAAGTCGAGCTCCAGCCTACCTATCAGGATATGATCTTATACCCCCCTCAATGATACCCCCCCTTCCAGATCCTTTAGATACTTCAGATGCAGTCAGCTCTGCCTATAAGATGTGTGGAAGAGCATGTATCACAGATATGCCCCCTAACCTGAAATGTAGTCAGTCCACTAAGATACATCTAGTGTCTAAAGTTTGCTTCTTTAGTTTTGCACTGAAGCTACAAGGCTAATGAAGCTAACAAGTTAGCAACAATTAGCAACATGCAAAATGCATTCCTAAACCATCAGGCACTTCAGGTATATGGCCAAAGCCCCTAAATTTCAACTGTATTTTTAAATACAAAAAAAATAAACTCGAAAAATGCACATTTTCATGTCACGACTACGTCGAGTTTCAGTCCAAAGAACGAACCTCACTTTAGCCACATCCCTGCATTTTAGAGCAGGAAGTGAGACTGCATCCCTGTCCATCACTGCCGCATAATGAGTAGTTAGATCCCATTGTTTCAAGTGTGCCATTGTCCCATCTGTGCCAGTTTTTAACATTAAGAATTCTTTCACCATTGAAACAAAGATTTTCTGCAATTGGCCAAACCCCCCAAATTTCAACTTGGGAAAATAATAAACATTTTTGTTGATGTTTTTAATAACCTTAACAACTTTTTATGTTGTTTCATTTTTAATAATAATAAAATCAACTCAAAAATGCAGCCCCACATTTTCATGTCACTACCAAAGGCGGAACGTTACTTTAGCCACATCCCTGCATTTTAGAGCAGGAAGTGAGACTGCATCCCTGTCCATCACTGCTGCATAATGAGTAGTTAGATCCCATTGTCCCATGTGTGCCAGTTTTTAACATTAAGAATTCTTAACTACTGAGACAAACATTTTCTGCAATTACATAAACCGTTTAAAGCTTCTGAGTTTAAAATTGTTACTAATGAAGCATTTATTTCCATTATGTTACTGATAGTCATTTATTTACTATTTCATTTAAAAAACCCACACACTTAAGATACAGGGTAACACAAAAAGTCTATGCAGCCACTGACCCTAAAAAAAGTAAAGACTGACAAGAAAAAAAACAGGCTTGCGTGTTGACTTGCATTGTATTGTCACACTTCCCGGTTCTCCCCCTACCTCCGACACTCCAAACTACACTACCCATCAGCCATCTCTGCATGACGTCATACCCATGTGCTCTCAATCCACCAATCACAACCCGTCTTCCCATTCAGCCTTCCCCGAGTTCTAATCCATCTCACCTGTCCCTCATTACCTTCCCTGTATATATACTAGTCTGTTTCCTCTACCTCTTTGTGAGGTATTGCCAACTTGTTGACTGACTGAGCGGCTCTCCTACTCTGCTGTTTCTTGTCTCTGTGGTTTTGACTTGCTTTTGTTCTCTGGCTTTTGTCTTTTGATTTCCCCTTTAACTTGTTCACTGGCTCTGTTTGACTCTTTGGTTTTGACCATCGCTTGTTCAATGGTTTTTAGCTTTGTTTTTTCTTTCCCCATCTGCTGTGTATGCTCTGATTTGGTTGCTGAGTCTGATTCCCTGTTTACTAAATAAAACCAGCCTTTCTTTTGGCTCTGCTTGTGTCGAGGTTTGTCTGTCAAATGTTAGATGAATATGTTAACTGGCTGAATTATAAGCCACATTATTAGGCAGTCAGTACTGAATTGAGACTCTACTATATCATATCAGCTGCATTAAAGGTAGTAAGAACAAGTATCCAGATACTTCCAGGTACTTCCATACTGTTGGCTATACTAGCCTCACATCTCGAATCAAACTTAAGACACTGTATATCTTGGCTGACATTTGATAATAAAATGACTAAATTTGACTTTTGACAAACTACCACTACAATCAGTGAAGTACTCACCTGTAGGCCAACAGTCTGTTGTACCAGGCTCCTTTACGCCTCCGTCCTCTCCCCCTCTCACTAGGCTTCTCTCCACCTGGAGGCCAGTCCCTGGCAATCTTTCCATTCCTGCTACCCATCATAAATGCTATTGCTCCACTTCTAACCAATACAGCATCTCTATTCTCTGCACCTCCTGCACCCTCTGCATGGATGGACTCAACAGCCATAACAAGCCGGAGCAAAGCCCCGGCAGTATGAGAACCTTCTCTCAGCGACACCATAGAGGATGACATCACTGTTTCAGAGAAGGCACAGAGCCTGTGTATGTTCAACACACACACACAAGTACACAAACAGACACACCCTATCCAGGTAGAGCTCATTGGGCAGACAGGTAGCTGAGACCTGATGCCAGATACCCGAGAGTGTGAGGGTGAGTGTCAGATAGGGCCTGTCACCGGAGCTCTAGGAGAATCTCTCAGCACCATCAACGTTACGTCACTTGCCGAAAGGCAAACTGCAGGGTCAGCCCCGGTCTAACAGTGTGCCTATTTTAAGATCCATTATGCAACCCACTTGACCTTCTGCAAGACAATCTAAGGGAGCCAGTTACAAAAAGACATCCTATACAGAGAGTTATCAGTCAATCAATCATGTGACAAGCCATCCGTTTGACCCAGAATAGCCTTGAGTTCCAATCGATACAATACTGTATCCTGAATCAGCCTTCCTTCAGAGACGTCAGTCAGTTTTGTTCAAGGTATCACAGGCATATAGGGCTGCACTATAAAAATGAGGGGTGCATGTGTTTGGCATATAGATCCTCAATGCACAACTGGTCATAACAGTGGGTCATGACTGATATGTCATAAGAGTTTTATGAGTGATAAGAGACTTGTCTTTCACTAGCCACGTTTAACATGCAGCCCGGTAATCAGCCCAATAACCTGACTTATAGCTCAATTGAACTGACATACGATATATTCAAGTATATATATATATACACATACAGGTGAAGACTACTCCAAATGAGGCCATTCCGAATACAATTGCTATGCAACTTAACGAGGTCAGTAAACTTGTATATAATTCATTAAACAGAAAAAGAATAGAAATATAAACTGTGTTTTCATCAGACTGCTAAGTAGACTTTCATCAGACTGTTAAGTACAGTGTGCATTTAAACACCTGTATAATCACAATGAATACAGTCAGATTGCTGAAATGTCTATGCATGTAATCACAGCCAATGAATCAGTCAAAGACTCCTTTGAGACCTGCCATTAACACGTAATGAACATACATGAAATAAAAATGCACTTTGAAACGTAAACATTAGGAGTCTAACTATACAATGTTTTATGCTACATCATTCAGTATGAGTCTCTCAATTCTATACAGGTACAATAAGGGCTGCCCTTTACCAAGTTGCAAAATACAAGAGGTCCTGCAGGGGCAGGGATGCTCTAATTAACCCCTTGGACCTTCAAACACAAATTCTAATTTTGTCTCCCTCACCCACAATCAGGTAGCTGGAAAAGAGCATTTCCAAAAGAGGGATTGTTAAACCAAACACTTTATTGGAAGTTTTCATCAGCACCGATATGACAAGTAAGTTAGAAAAACAATAGTGATATAAACGCCTGGTACTCTAGGCATGCGTGTCTGTTTGGATCTGATTATTTGCAATATACACCTACACGTTTCATCAGACTGTTCAGTAGAAAGTGCACTTCAACAGGTCAGTTCCGGTCTACAATGACAATGAATTCAATCGGATTGGTGAAAGACTATGCATATACACAGTCTACACCTGCCATAAGTGCAAGTGCAAGTGCAGTGCAAGTGTGAACAGGATGCAACATTGATTCAATCAACCAGACCACCCTCTGAGGTGACATGTGACAAACATATGCAGTGTGAACACTAAAGTGCCGCAGTGCATCCTTGAAAGCAACAAAAGACCCTCTTGATCAACTGCACCATCACAGAAATGAAAGCAGCTCCATAGCTTCATTCACTGTCCTCTATCTTGTTTGTTTATAAGTTGTGTTAGCAGTCCATGAGATATAAATGCCTGTAGCAGCCCATATCTGAAAAAGGACTCTCAGAACCTTTGTAGACATGTTTAAACCGGGCCACCTCATAGTATCAGGGTTATATCTGGAAAAGGCCAAGTGTAAATGCACCCAAGACTCATTAACAACAGATACAAAACCAGTCACCTAAACCGCTTCAGTAGATGGTCTGAGACACATTTGAGCCACATATTATAGCAGTGTAAACGCATCTGTCTCTCCAAGAGACATTCGACAACCAAACCCCTCCTAGTATAACCCAAACTCCTCCCCATGCAGTACATCACTGAGAATGTGACCCGTGTCTGCAAGGAAAATAATGATGGAGGACACACATGGAGACCGGACGAAACAAAACACTTAACAGCAAAATGGACAGACACTACTGTGCAAAACAAATGGCAGACCATAAAGGCCGAATGGATGAACAGTTGGTAACTGGCTGCCGTGTAATGAGCAGATTTGCAAATTCCATCCAACGCAGGAAATAGATTTCAGCCTGACTAACTGGAGGCGCGTTTGACTACAAAGCATGTGGGTAAAATCTTATGAGGATACAATCAAGAAAACAGGTCTAAATGAGGTCTTTGGCCATTTTGACACTAGAGTTCAGCATGTTTGGTCAAGTGTGAAAGTTGTTGGTCTAAAATCAATAGTCTGTGGTTTCTTTCTAATGAACTCTGATGCGGTTTGCTGCAGGTGTGGAAGCTATCTGTGCCCGGTGCAGTGTGTGGGGTTGCGTGATTGGTTCATTTTGTAACATGACTGCTTTGTCTTTTCACGTTACTTCCCCCGTCCAAGGCAAGCCATATGATAGTCCAGTGTTATCATCAGTATATGCCTAATAAAACCACACTCTCGGAGGACTGGAGCAAAGCTACTGCAATAAGCTCACATTTGTGGAGTTAGCAGATGCACTGACAGCATGGTGAAAAACGCATGTCTCGTTCTGGCCTGCATGGCTAAAAATCTTCTCATACAAGAAGGAGCTCCTTATTTCCAGGTGCTCCTGCACGGTGAAATGCCATGCATCCAAAAAGCAAACAGATGAAGGTTCTTCCTACCATTTTTGCAAACCTACCAGAGAAAAGTGATGTATGGAATTGCACAATTGATCCATGGTTCAGATTTCTTGTGTGTGAGAGCATACCAGCGATGATGAGCCCCTCCCCCAAAACGAGCCTAGAATCAGTCCTGGATGTGGACTCAAGTATTCAGGGCAAGTGTGAAACTGCCCTTCGTCTCCCAACAGTTGAAATGGAAAAGACGTAGGAAATCCAATCATAAGCAGCCAGTACACAAGCATTTGTGATTCCAGGTGTAAATGGCCATGAGGCCGGCCGTCCACTGGCAATCAGATCACCCGAGACAGATGTTAATACCAAGTATGAACCAGGCCTGACCTAGTTGTGTCTGCTGAATGCTTAGATAGCAAGCAAACATCTCTTGGTACATAGGACTCCTGAAGGAAAAGATGTAAACGTTTACATGTGACTTTCTGCCAACCAGTGATGGGATCCAGGACAATGAACTATACTAAAGTCTCGTAGAAAATCCTCCAATCAAAAAAAAAAAAAAAAACATCACAAAACTCAAGGCGCCTGGAAACGAGACTAGTCTCAGATTGATAGTGTCTTTGGACATGTACTGCAGGTGACCTCAGTTATAATGAGGTAACTTGCAGCATGCTAGATGAATGATTACGCAAAAAGGGTCAAGCTCAGTAAATGAATGTGTATGACACAAACATTGCTTACAGAAGGCATGACCTGACTGGCACTTGTAAGACACAGACGCATTTCACGCTGGCAGCAGCCTTTTAATAACTGCTATTGACAAGGCCAGAGGGAATCTTCGAGTGATGTCACCACAGCAACACACACACACCAACAATAAGAGCATAACAAGGGCTCAGTCAGTTCTGGAGTAGCTCTTCTATCTGTCAATGCCTTACACTTCTGCTTTCGCTGTGTCTCTCCTTTCTGCAGTGCCTCTGAAGTGGGTCAGTGTGTTCACAATAGCATGGCTTGCCTGGAGGGGCCCGATCAGCAGCTGCTCGAGGACACCCTCATCTCAAGGCTCTTCTATACACACACACACACACGCACGCGCACACCATAAAAACACACCACCTTCACCTGGTTGCCTGCAACAGCGTTCCCCAGGTCTATTCTCAGAGACCCCAAGACAGTCCCTATTTTTGCTCTATCCCATCTTCCTGTACAAATGTATCAGGTATTCAGCGTCCTTTCCCTGGGACAGAGCACAAATGTGGACCACCTTGGGGTCCCTGATGATTGGGTTGGGAAACACTGCCCTACAACCCCCCTCTTCCTGTGCCTAGCATCTCTTTAGAGACTGAAATTTAAGAGTGGGGACTACAGGCGAGAAAAGAAAGAGAGAAAAAGAGTGCTACAGGTAATGAGCGTAACAACATCAGCGTGGCAGCATCACACGCTATCCCGTGAGACGCCCTCAACTGAGGGAGCAGGGGCGCATCTGTGATTAGCACTAATTCAATCAGATCTCTTTTATCTAATGCCGGTTGCCTTAAGATACACGGTGCTACACTCAGTAGAACAGCACCAAGCAGCGATGGAACACTCTAGACCAATCTATAAAACAGGATCTACGGCCCTTTCTTTGAATGGTGTTCTTGGAAGCCACCATCAAGCAACATCAGTTGGAGAACTGGAGGCCTAGAGTCCAGCACAGTTGGCTCAACCCATCTGATAATTACCAAGATTAGCTTGGTGTCTAAAGCTCTATTCAGATTGGATTAGTTCATCAGGGGAACATCTGTAATGTAATTTTTACACATTTCCTCAGTGATAAAACTCAGCAATAAAATTACCATGAGCCAGTTAGTTTCTAGCAGGCTGTAATTTCTATACGTATCTGGATGTGTATCTGGATATGTCACTCGTGGCCTTATAATCAGACAAAACTTAGAGCTGATGACTTGTACCTGTAGCTGCCGTTATATCTGCACCTTTAAATGTCCAATATGTAAGATTTTAGTTTAAAAGTAATTATCTTATTATAAAACTAAAATTATCAACAGATAGACGGAAGAAGAAATTTCTGCTTTGACAGTATGAACGAGACCAATGCATCCAGGTACCTTGGCCTTGCGTAATGCCCCCACCCCTTTTTGGGTGTAAACAGTCGCTCTGATTCGACTGGCGGTAACACAAATTCCGAGGTTTTTAACAATTTAACAGCATAATATTAAAATACCCAACTGATTTGTAGCTATTAGGAGTCCAAACCCTGTGGCCAGTCAAACAGTTACCTCATGTCATTGCCAATCAACGATGGCAACCCTACTCAGCGACCAGAACTGCTATATCATGACATATAATCTTGAATCATATTTTAGACATCAATCACTTCTTCTGTTATTAAAACACTTTTTTTAATGAGGCTGAAGCTGGTGTCAGATTCACTGTCACTGCTGCACCCTTTAAGGTGGAAAGGGACAATTCAAAGAAGAAGTTAGCGAATAAGAAATCGACTTTATCCACTTCTTCATTTAGCTGTCTAACCTGACATTACTGTTACAAGTTATCAAGTTATCTAGCACCAGCACCCTGCGACTATACCCTGTTAGCCAAGTTAGTCCTATTAGTAACATTAAATGGGGATTTCATTGGATGTTCTATGTTCTGCCCTCCCAGTGCATCAACATTCACTACTTTGACTTTTAACACTCCTACTGTCAACTTTAACATCATTAACGTACCTGTGATAAGGTGTGTTTCACAGATGTACATGTACTTGCTAACCAGGTCTTGCAGTATACTACTTTTATGCTTTATCCTTTCTGCCTCATGATATTTCATTTTTCAGAAGTATGATAAGTTGGAACAGACAATAAAGCACCAGTAGTGCAAAAAATACTATCAACGCTATCAGTACAATGTTCTTATTCATTGTTTCACACGCTGTGCTACGGCAGACCCAGTTAAGACTGATTATGTTTTAGTAATAAAACAAGCTGTTTGTCAGATCTCTTTCCGTACAGACTCATATTTTGATGTTACTTATCATGATAACAATAAATATTTTAAAACTGCCCACCAGAGCCACAGATAAGGATGCACTAGGTCTTCCAGCTGGGTAGGGGTGTGCTACCTCCAGTCATTACCTACCATCCATTGCACTACACTTAAATATGGATGTGAGCACCATTTCTATTTATTCACTGAGTTTAACATTAACGAGTGCCCCAATAAATACAATTCTGCAAATAAACATCTAAATTGTGTATTACAATGTACACCTCTTTGTGGGTTTGAGGTTGTGTTAACTTTTATTCATTTGTAAGATCAACAAAACATGTTATCTGACCAAGGGTGCCAAAACTTTTGGATGCAGTTTATGTCCAATAGTATCCAAACACCCATTCTACATAATGAATTAAGCTACTAAAGGGCACTCACTGCTGACACATACAAACTGCAAGCACACAGCTTGTGCAATCGCCATATAAAGACACTGTCAATAGAACAGGATGCTCTAGAGCAGCTACACATGAGACTGGTCTCCATGTCGAAAGCCATGGATCAGGTACAGGGGTATAAAGCCCCCCAGCACTGGGCTGCTGAGCACTGGAACTGCGTTTTCTGGAGTGACAGAACTCCATGCAATACCTCTGAGATCAGTTGAGATGAGTGGGGTTTGTGATCCAAAGTCATCTGGCATCAGTACCCGACCTCAATAATGTTCTGGTGTCTGAATTCAATCAAATCCTCATAGCATGTTCCAACACTGAGTATAAAACCTTCCCAGAAGAGTGGAGGCCACAAACTCCCTATTAATACCCATGATTTCAGAAGAAACGTTAAATAAATAGGTGTCTCCAAACTTCGGACATAGTTTAATAACATACGTTTGATGAAGCATGCTACGCGCATTAGTCACCATTTTTGACAGACCAACTCTAAATTTTAGTCGTGATTCCTCAATGAAAACCCAGCAAAGTTGAGGACTTCAAACAGTGCTAAAATAAAGCTGTCCCCAGGAGCCGTGGTATACCCGAGTGTGTCCTGGAAAAAAGTGGTAGAAGCGAAAGAAGGCCTCCCCCTCCACCCTGCTGAGAACGAAAGAGCAAACGGCAGGAACATCAGCGCTGATGTGGAGTGCATTACTGAAATCACTCTCCCACACACGGGCAGTCTGAGAGAGATCTGCTGCTGACATCAGCATCGCCGCAGCTGGCACAGTCACCTTTTTAAAAGCATGGCGGATCTGCTGGCATTTACCTCTGCGCTCTCCCCAGCGTCAGTCTATAAACTTCACCGTGTCAGTGTTGAAGAGCAGTAATAGGAGCGCAGAGTAAGCCACCGCTCCTCGCTGGCTTAATGCCGAGATGAACTTGAGTCACTCTGAGGAGGAAATGGTGGCTATACACTCGCCAGGTAGTGCTGGATGAAGTTTGTACAGTTACATGTAGTTATTCAGAGGTTGATACGCATTAACCAGCTACTGCACTAGTTACACTGGGTTAAGTACCTTGTTTAAACTCACCTATGACTCAGTAAAAACATGCAGCACTCAAATCACGGTACACTTTAAACTGCAGGACTTTTGTTGACTTATGTACAATCATCATCAAAAGAACAGCTGCACAAACAGCGGCACCCAGAAGGAATCAACCGACAGGAACGAAACTTAGTGGGTAGGTTTGAGGTTGTGAGACATGTGAATGATTCAAGTTTCACGCTCGGCCGTGCATGTGATGTAAACAAGGACAGGCCTTATCGCTGTACCCGACTGACCCAACAGCCACAACTGCAGACATGTTGTTAGTGCCAGCACCATTGGCAGGCGGCTGGACAACGCAGGACCACATACAAGCAAGCTGTTACGACAACTGTCCCTAACACCACATCAACGTCGCCAAAGACGGCAATGGTGTGGTGCCACACTGTCATGGAGTGACTCAGAACGGCAGCGGGTCAAACATAGAGGCCTGACGCCATACTGAGAGACACTACTTCTGTATGTGTAGCTCAATAAATATTTCCCATATCAGTCTAAATTTATCATCATTTAATGTTCCTGGTAACCTTTATCTTCCTTCACAATCGCATAGCAATCCGACACTTCCATCTGGTTGCAGCTATTCTTTTGATGATGAGTGTAGTTCCAAATAACAAACATTTCCAAGACCAGAGGTCAGAATATATACAGCAAAATGATGCAATTGTTTTAATTGTAATACACATATGTCTTATTTGCAAGGATTGAAAGAAGAAGTATTAACCTAAGGCTAAGTTGCTAGAGGATGGTAACTGTTCAACATTTAACGCCATATTTTAACATCAAGTATAAAGACATTGATGGCGGTACTGAAACTCTAGCAGTACCCACTGGCTGATCTACTGGCTCTTGAAGTTGAACACCATGCTGGTGTGGTTGTGAGATCCAATGTTCCTGCAAACGGTCCAAAAACATTCTGCTGGCTTCCTTGCTTTACTTCAGTTCACAATGTTCGCCTTCTTTCAGACTATTTCCAACGGCAAATTTCTTCATGCAGTATCAGTACTGCAGTGTCTGCCTCGTCTTTTTCGAAGCCAGTGCTTGTAGTCATCGTTTTTTAGCCACCAGAGGTTAAACACACATTTTCCAGGCATTCAGATTAAATTAGGTGTAATTGTGGCTGATATTTAGTCTACACTAAGAGCTAAAAGACTGTCTGAGCTAAGGTTAATGGCGGGACGCACATGTTAATTGATCCCACAAATAATGCAAGATCATAAGAAATACAGGCATGGGGTCACTGGTCACATGGAAAATTAACTTACTATCAGTTTGTATTTTACATAATGACATTAACATAATCATATTTTCCATAACACTATTTCTTTTCAGGAGCATTTCTGCACTGGATTTTGGCACATTTATTATCCAAGACCTCCAGGTTTTACAAGCCCTGCATGAGCCCTGTGAACTGCCTTCCCCACGCATAAATCATGGATAATGCTGGATACCTAAAAACAGTTCCTAAATCACACTGGTACTTCCAAGCACCAGTCTTCAGCAGTACTCTGCAGGTCTTTCAGGTTGTTTTGTGCACTTGCCAAAACATGCTTCATAAGTTCTATTTATTTATGATAGATTAAAACTGGCTTTTGGCCCTTTAAGAGTTCCCTGGGAAACGAGGCAGAAAGCGCAAATCTTTAGTAGCTAACAAACTTCGTGTCATTTTCATGTGATTGATTGGCTCCTTCAGATGTGCAGAGCAGGGAGAGAGAAGCACACAACATGGCTCAGCTCTAAATCTGGCTTTACTCCTCACTGCTAGACTCCAGATGCCTTACACTGGTGATACATCAAACCTAATAAAACATGAAATTCCATCAAGAAAACATGATTACATGAGGAATAACACATCTTCTATCTCTAAGCCCCTGAAAGCTGGTGGCAAGATCCACTCTGGTGATAGGAACCAGGGGGTTGCCATGTCTACAAAACAAATATAGTCATTTTATTTACTATCCAAAACCACCAGTGAACCCACATGTGCCTTTGAGGTTTACATGCACTGCTGATGATAGTAAATAGGGGCAAATCTTGCACTATGTAAGACCGTTATTTGTTAAGAAGCAACATTATTGCGTCAGGAGAAATAAGAACAAGCTGAAATATGGTAAAACATATGTCCTGCTGTGAGTTGCCCTGTAAACCTCAAATATTCATTTGAAAGTCTGAAGCATCAGACCATATACTGTGTGAGTTGTTTATTCCAAGGCGATTTCAGTTGAGTCTCTTGTTCAAAAACAGTATCTGGACACTGGCCTGTTTCACCCCCCTTTAATGTACAAAGATGGAGTATTCTTGTGTTGTTTTACTGGAGGGTCAGCTCTCCTAAACAACTATTGCATACAGGTATATGACCTTTAACTTATAGGTTTACAACCCTGATGAAAACCCTGTTCCAAAGGTCAGACTCTGTCCGTAAATGCATAAAATGGAAGTTCTGTTCCAGCTATTCCGCAGAGGGTAAACTTATACACATACACACTTAAACACATTAAACACAACACTCAAACAGTGATATCCGACAAAGCAACCAACTGGAATGCAACTTGGTGGGGAGGTGAGACACACGGATGATTCAAGTTTCACGTCATGCATGTGACGTAAGCACGGACGGGCCTTGGCGCTGTAACTGACTGACTACATAAGGTCGTCCTGTTGCACATGCTGTCCATTCGGACTCATGCTGTTGTGTTGCTAGCATCCTTTGCAAGCAAAGTATGCCTCAGAGAAGACTTTGAAAGCAATTCAAGCAGTTGGAAGAGTTGGGAAAGGGGTCACATTGTAGAGCTCTGGGAAGCGGGGCGGTTTTAAAGACATTACGCACGCCATGCTGGTCGTGCGGATATTACCACAACACACTGTTGGCAGGAGTGGATAGAGCAGGCATGTACCAGTGACACAAAGGATCTGGGAGACCTACATGAGCAACAAAGAGAGAGAACCAACATACTGTCCGACACGTGCGGAGTGACCCAACAGCCTCGACTGTGGACATTCAGCGAGCAGTGATGCCCTCTATGAGTCATCCTGTTAGTGCCGGCACCATTGCAAGACACCTGCATGACACAGAACTACATGTACGACGACTGCCCTTAACACCACGTCAGCGTCACCCAAGACTGCAATGGTGTCGCGCCAGACTGTCATGGAGTGACTCAGAATGGCAGTGTGTGTGGAGGCACCGTGGTCAGCACCAAGATGAATGGTTTGTTGTCACACATCACACATCAAAAAGGTCTGGTATCACTGTGTGGGGTGTGATTTCACACGATGCAGGATCACCTTTGATCTTCACTACAAGTACTTTGACAGCCCAACATTACGTTAATGAGGTCCTGAAACCAGAGGTCCAACCTTTTCTGAATGCACTCCAGTGCACTATTCCAACCGCACAACACTCTTCGCATACAGCTGCTGTCTCAAGAGCTTGCCTTGAACACACAGATACTATGCCATGGCGCATCCTCACACTTATTCGAAAATGAAAATGTGTGGAATGGACTTGAAAAAAATAAGACATAAAAAACTAGACCATTACAAGAAAGTATTTTTTTTATGTTTTTAATGTGGTATAGAAATTGGCACTGGTATCAAAACATTCCCAGGAACTCTCAGTCCTATTCATGGACCAAACCAAGAGGTCAGAACATAATCTGGCCACACGTATACATGGTGTGTATGCGGTATGTGAGAGCGTGTGTTTGTCCGTCCTGTTGGGGTCGTGCTCCCTCAGGTCAGGGTTATCTTTGGTGTGTGTGTTGGGATTTGAGTGTTGACCGGATGGAGACATATTTCTCTCTCTTTTGCCCCAGCTTCTCTCACTGGAGTCTGATACACCCCCCACTCACAATGGCAGGAAGAAACCACACACACACAGCCTACACTTGCACACCCTCACACGCAAATGTTCATACATCACCAGACCCGTCACTGGGTCACAAAGAACGAACAGATATATATATACATATATATATATACATACATACATACAAACACCTGCCACTTTATTAGGTACACCCACTGTCCTACAAGGCACCTCCTTGTATCTACACTCACTGTCCATTTTATTAGCTCCCCTTACCATACAGGACCACTTTATAGTTCTACAGTTACAGACTGTAGTCTGTCTGATTCACAGAATATAATGTTAGCCCCCTTCTTTGACCCTGTTATTCAATACCCCCACAGGACCACCACAGAGAAGGTATTACGTGGGTGGTGGATCATTCCCAGCACTGTAGTGACACTGACGTGGTGGTGGTGTGTTATTGTGTGTTGTGCTGGTGTGAGTGGATCAGACACAGCAGTGCTGCTGGAGTGTTTAAACACATCAGGGTCTCTGCTGACTCACTAACTCTGCAGCAGCAGAGGAGCTGTTCATTTTTGTGCCGTAGATAATTTTTTACATTCCTGCATAATTGAACTGCTGTACATATGTAAATAAAGTCATTCAGCGCTTGTAATTTTAGGTAATTTATATAAAATGCCTTCTTTGTGTTGTAGATAGTGTGACTCCTGGTTCCACCACTCATCACTTACTCTATAATACACTCTGAAAAACACTGTTTGCATCCTAATGACACTGTTTACATCCCAGCACCTGAATTATGTAGGAATTCTGAAACAATAGTGGAATTGCTCTTTAAAGGTGAATGTGAAGTACAGAAAAGACCCCCAGAACCTTGCAGCAGTGTGTCTGTGTGTGTGTGTGTGTGTGTGTGTGTGTGTGTATGCATCCTGCTGGTATGGAGTTCAGACAGGAAGTCTGGGCTTTTCCCCTCAGACTTCCAAAACACCACACACACTTATTTATATCCATCAGGCCACACCTCACAATGCCACACATTCATTCTCTCTCCCCTCAATACTCTCTCTTCATATCTCTCTCTCCCTTTAATTCTCATTCTCTCTTTATCTCTCCTCAATTCTCTGTTTATCTTTCCACAATTCTCTCTTTATCTCTCTACTCAGCTCCCTCTCTTTATCTCTGTAAATTCCCAATTTCTCTCTCTCTCTTCAGTTCTCTTTCTCTCCTCAATTCTCTCTTTATCTCTCTCCATTCTCTCTCTTTATCTCTCCCCTTAATTCTCTTTATCTCTCTCCTCAATTATCTCTTTATCTCCCCTCAATTCTCTCTTATTAACTCTCTCCTCAAATATCTCTCTTTATCTCCTTCCTCATTTCTCTTTATCTCTCTCAATTCTCTCTTTATCTCTGTGCAATTCTCTCTTTATCTATCTCCATTCTCTCTCTTTATCTCTCTCAATTTTGTCTTTTTCTCTCCTCAATTCTCTTTTTACCTCTCCTCAACTCTCCCCTCAAATATCTGTCTTTATCTCTTTTCTTAATTCTCTTTATCTCTCTCCTTAAATATCTCTCTTGATCTCTCTCCATTCTCCTATTCTCTCTCTCCTCAAATATCCCTATCTTTCTCCTCAAATATTTCTCTTTATCTCTTTTCTTAATTCTCTCTTTATCTCTCCTCAATTCTCTCTTTATCTTTCTACAGTTCTCTCTATCTCCCTCAATTCTCTCTTTACCTTTCTACAATTCTCTTTATCTCTCTCCATTCTCTCTCTTATCTCTCCCCTCAATTCTCTTTCTCTCTCTCCTCAATTCTGTCTTTATCTCTCCTGAATTCTCTTTTTACCTCTCCTCAATTCTCACTTCATCTCTCTCCTCAATTCTCTCTATCTCTCTCTTCAATTCTCTCTTTATCTCTTTCTCCTCAATTCTCCCTTCCTCTTCCCTCATCTCTCTCTCTCCCTCTCTCTCTCTCTCTCTCTCCCCCATAGCCCTGCGTGAGTGTGACAGTGGGTGTGTTTGCACGTCCTTCCCCTACGGCACTGTGACAGCCTGTTCACGAACACACTCTCTCTCCCTCTCTTCCTTTTCTCTGTCCGTTTCCTCTCTTCTGAGAGAGTGATAATCTCTTTTTCTTGCCGTGTCACTGCAGAGCTCGACACGTCCACCCCCTCATTTCTTTCAACAGACAAAACAGCCACTGAATCGAACTACACATTACACAACTTCTTTCTTCAGTGTATGTGTTCAGTAAATCTGTATGTCTTATTTAATGTGTATTTTCTATTAGCAGCTTAATACAGCACGTTCTCCCGCTGTGCGTATAAGAGCCGGGCGCCGCAGACTTAGACCCTGAACTGCATTCAGACAGACAGAGCTGCAAAGGTTTTGGTTCACAGGCCTTTAGAGACTTGATAAAGCCTTGGATGTGTAGAGATATTATTTTTGTCGTACTGTACATTTGATTCCAGTTACCTTATTATTTGTAATTAATTACTGTAAAATAATCTCTTATATATATATACTATATTAAAAAAAATTCCACCGTTAAACTAACAACTGTACAAGACCTGGTAGACCACCAAAACTGTCACCATCAGAAAACTCCACA
>CM067474.1:19387029-19404807 GCA_034552555.1 Semaprochilodus insignis | reverse complement strand
CCCCTGCCATGAGAACACGCTGCACACCAGTATTGGAACCAATACCAGTTAGCAAACTCACGGGTCCAAGTGAGGTGCTGTTTCTGCTGTGGTCGTGTAGACAGGGGCACTCCATTTCCCATGGGAGCTAAAGAACGCTGCACTGACCTGCGAAATATGCATGTAGGGCCTCCTGCATTGAATCTGGATATGATTTCTGCCAGAGACGCTTGTCTGTTCGTGTTCACACTGACAATTCTAGCCAGACGCTGCCAGTCACGATCATGAACCACCAGGTTGCGGCCACTGCACTGTCCACTGTGGGTGCTAATGCCTTCTATGATAACAGAGACATACACTGGCCAGTGTTCAACCTCACTCACAACATAACACCTCACAACCTGTCCAGGCGTGGGTGTTCCCCAGCTGGGCTCTGAGGTACCGAAGGTGTCATAATCAGTTTACTTTACGGTATGTTGGTGTACATTGAACATCCAGCAAAACTTTAAAAAATATAAGATATAAATATGACAAAACATATTTGATCAGACCTTTCCAAGAGTGTGGGTGTGGCTAATGAGCAGCTTCATTGACAGGACTCTGTCCAACACTCCTAGCCTGCTATGCCATACAGAACTAATATCATTACCTAGATTTTATGTGATGCTAACTGACCCAATATGTCAGAGACAAACAGACCTTCAGGAGGATGGGCAAACAAACAGACGGACAAAGCAACATGTGAGTGAAGGAACAGACAAATGAACAACGTTGGTGTATAGATAAACAAACAAACGAGTAACAGGCAGCTACAGACAGGTGGTCTAGCTTGCTAGTGTTTGGTCAAGCTGAGTTAGCTTCCCTAACTCTGAAAATGTTTGTGGGCGGGGCAAGAGACATCAAGACCTTGTGATTGGTTAGGAAATACTTACAGACGCATCACCCAAGATTAGGACCACCCAGTTTACACAGAGAGAAAAGAAATGTGTGTTTCAAACTGTATATGTAAGATAAAAAAGATATATAAGGGAACGCAGCAGACTTTTGATTGATTTGGTGGATCTAATGGCCACAGCTGCACAAAACCTCTATAACAAAGACATTAACAGAACATCCACGTGCAGGCAAATCAAGATACAAGTGAACTAAAGACACAGTGGCATTTAATTTAAGCTCTACAGTTCTGCTCTGCAGTGGAAAACAGGGAAGGTATTGTTGGAACTCTATTTATGGATGAAATATTAAGTGTATTTCATGTTTCAGATATAAAAATACTACTGTCAGGTGTATTTTAGGAGAAACAGAGCTGCAGAGAGACGGAGGAGGCCGAGAACAATGTGACAGTCAAGTCGATGTTAAAACGTACCTTTGAACCCTTTTAGGCCTGTTACAAAATAAAAATACTCAAGCTCATTAAGCGCACGCTCATCCCTTACGCACCCTCACGCAGAGGCATGGGGCATGGAGGCATGAGTAAAGAGTTTGATGGTGGGTGTTGTGTGGAGGTTAATGATTAAAGAGGTGAAAGGCTGAGAGATTTCTCTTTATCTCCATCTCTCAGGAGCGTCTCACATCCATGGCCTTTCACCCGCTGCCTCCTTGACTCTCTTTTTCCATGGCTGTCTCTTTCTTTCTCTCTCCTTTTATACGGCCACATTTAGACATTCCTTCATTTCTTTTCTCATCTATTATTTCATTTTGAAATAAAGTGAGTTGCAAGAACGACTCTGGGTTCTATAATTAAACGTTCTGTCAGAAGTTTTTGTCATAAATACCACATTTTTGAAGCTTCATTTATTACTTTAAATGTCTTAGTGTCAAACTACATGGAATAGAAGATGAAGATCATACGTCCTTGTATCTCATTGTTCATGTTATCAGCTATAGGAACACTCTGTAGTTCTACAGTTACAGACTGTAGTCCATCTGTTTATTCGCATACATTGTTTATCTCTGTTTCACCCTGTCCCTAAAGGCTCAGGACCACCACAGAGCAGGTATTATGTGGGTGGTGGATCATTCTCAGCACTGCAGTGACCCTGACGTGGTGGTGGTGTGTTGTGCTGGGGTGAGTGGATCAGACACAGCAGTGCCCCACTCACTGTCCACTCTATTAGACACTCCCACCTTATTTGTCAACCTCGTAGATGTTAAGTCAGAGACGATAGCTCATCTGCTGCTGTTTGTGTTGGTCATCCTCCAGTCCTTCGTCACTGGTCACAGGACAATTCCCACAGGACGCTGTTGGCCGGATGTTTTTGAGTGGTGGACTATTCTTAGTCCAGCAGTGACAAGCAGGTGCTTAAACTCCAACAGCACTGCTGTGTCTGATCCACTCGTTCCAGCGCAACACACACTAACACAGCACCACCAAATTATTCACCAAAATGAACCTATTTGGTAAGTGGAGCTGATAAAATGGATAATGATCGTTCCTAAAGAAGTGGTTGTGAGCATATATGTCCTTCATTAGGCCCTTATAAACTACAATGAGCTTTAAAGTAAAGACCTTTTTGTACTTTTTCCATGTTTCTCTCTCTTTTTGCCCTTTTCTAAGACTAAACACATTCCTCATTTCTCAATAGGTCTGATACTGTGGCTCACATGTTTCTTGTCCTTCAGTGAAAGGACAGCACTCTCTCCCCCGTTGCCCCAAATGTCCTACATTCCTCTCCTCTAGTGGACTGGGGCTGTGGGCGCTTTTGGCTCTGCAGACGGCTGCTCCAATCGCTTAGAGGCTCCCCTCCATTTCTCCATCACTCCGTCTCCCGACCTTCAGCGCTCTGCTGCATTTCGGCATGTACAGCTACACTGGCTTTCACTGAACCCAGACCGCTTTATCTAGGAATTCGTTAAAATCATACTCAAACTCGCAAGGTGACCAACCAAGACGTTTGTGCTTCTTCAGTTTTGCGTTGAAGCAACGAGGCTGAACGTTTCTGACAGTATATGACATTTTGTTAGCTATTAAGATGAACGGACAAATGGTTCATGCCAGCTGCTATTACTGTTTTTTACAGGCAATATTCTGACACGTGTTAGCTTTGTTGCATGACGCTAATTGGCATACATCAACTTCCACTACTCATTAGTTAGGTTAGCCTTGTAGCCCCACCTTGTCTTAACCAGATGACATCTGGGATTAGAGCCGGCCTGGATTATCTTATGGGTTTTATGGGCACATACCCAGGGGCCTAAGCCCCCCACGGGGCCCTGTGAGCAATTATCAACCCAGCTGCTTTGACTCAGAATCTATTTTCAACCATGGATTTTACCATAGAGTTGCCACGGTGTTACCGGCACAGTGATTATTATAAGTGATTATTATTTGCCTTATTTCAACCATGGCAAAATCCAGATGGTCAAAAACTGTTTAGCAACTGTTTTACTATCTGCCAATACCGCCATCATTTCTTGTGCATGTACTGTAAATTTAAAGCTTCAGATATTGTAAAGATGTGCCTGGGAGGGACATATACCTGTACTCAGGTACTTAGTCAACCATCTGACGTGAGGAGAAAACATACAGACCAACAATTCAATGAAACACTGTTACGTTTTAACAGGGCTGTAAACTGCTATGCTCACATTTGTATGAGTAAGTATATTATACTTTCACTCACTGACACTCATCGCCTGAACTTAAGAGTTTGCAACTTGACAGCTGTAGTGCGGCTTTATTACTGACTAGGCTAACTACTCTAGGTGTTTAGGTAAGTCCAGAAGCAGAGAAAACAGCTAATGCATCGTACACTACGGAGAAAATACCTTGCATAAGACAAGTCCTCATCTGCATCCAGTGTTGTACCTGTGTTAGCTGTAGAGAGTGACAGATTGAGAAGGCAACTAACATTACTCACCCAGCATGAAAACTGCCAATTTTCCATAGCTTTTCTGAAACATGAGACAAATGTATTCCTCTGCTTGCTGTTCACTTACTTATTTGGCTTATTAGCATGAAAGCTATAATCTAACCATTCACACTAGCAGGCAACAGAGCGACAAGTGACCAAGTCATTTCCTATGGTACATGATTTCCTATGAGTACACGATTTGTACCTGTGATTTAGTGACACAGCATCAGAGCAACAAGCGACAAAGGGAGTTGAAATATTCTCAGCTTTATGCAAATGAATTATGACACAATGAAGCGACATATTAAACTTCACGCTCCAACAAATTATTTGGACCAATCGTAGACACGGGGGTCTAAAGCCCCCAGTCTCTGCTCTCTGAACTTTAGGTTCCTACCAGCATTTCATTCCTGTGTGGTGGTAAACATGGAAGAGAAGCTCATAACCACTGTTTCTTCTTTTCCCAATGTATATGCATCTTTGCACACATACGTTTGAAGAAAAATGAAGTGTGGAAGAAAGTAGCGAATATTATTGGTGTCTCAGGTGAGTTACATCACTCGAGAGCTAGCTATGTTAGCCAGCATGCTAACCAGCCAATAAAACCAGCAATTAATTCAAGCAGTTAGGTTTACAAACAAACTTGCTCATCAATAATAACATGTGCTTTCAAAAGCAGCTAGCTTTTCTGGACCTTGTACATGCCCACACCCGGCAACGTGAGCAGCCTCCAACACCCACAAGAGACAAAACTGGGGCGATGTAAGCAACTAGGCAACACAACCTGCTAGTGTGAACATAGTGTAAGAGATTCAGCTTCTGGCCATAAGTTAAATTCAGATGAAGTAACCAAGTCCGTCAATTTGTTATCAGTTTCAGTTATAAACTGTCCATATACATTTTCATTCCTGCCATGTCAATACGCTTTATGTTTAGAATGCTTGATGTTTTATGTTTTAGAGGCTTGATTATATAACCATGGCACACACACGAACACACATGGGGGAGATTTATATTTTGGGATGCCACAAACCCCAGACAAGGTAAATAAAAGGGTAATGGTGGTGACGTGTCCGGCACCACAGTTAGTATGCTGCCACTGTTGTGTTACACAGCCTGTGATATCATACAAATTTTCCTTCCCACCAAAAAAAGGCAACCAAGTGGGGGCCCAGCAAAGATGTGCACTAGGACCAATAACTTGATGATCCTGGCCTGGGTTAGAGAAATGACCAATAAAAACCATGAACAATAAAAAAAATATAGAAATAACTAATCTCTTTTAATGCGCACGTGTTGACGGCAGTGCAAAACTCCCATGTGCCTGTGCTATAGTGCAGCCTTACTGTAATGCTTTGGTCCCTGTTGTTAATGGTGTATGTGCTGTTTTGTGCAGCTTGTAGAGGACAGAACAGCTGCGCTTCATTTCCTTGCGTTCCAAAGGAGAGGTACATACCCCCTGCAGTCCTTGTGTCCTTCCCGTGACTGGTTATGACCTCACACGCAAACACACACACACACACACACACACACACACACACACACACACACACACATATATATATACACCCACGGCGGGAGAAAACAATCACAGGAAGTCAGCAGTCCTCTCTCAGGTCAGTCGCTCAGAGCCTAGTCACAACACTAATATAGTAGACACACACAGTAATACATATATATATATACATATATATACATCAGTCACCTACTACCTTATATCTACACTTTACACCGTCCATTTTATCAGCTCCACCTGCCTTAAAGACTGAAGTTTATCTGTTTCTCTGCACATCCCCCTTACTACATCCTTACTACATTCATCACTGGTCAGAACCCCCAGAGAGCAGGTATTATGCTGGTGGTGGATCATTCTCAGCGCTGCAGTGACACTGACATGGTGGTGGTGTGTTAGTGTGTGTGGTGCTGGTGTGAGTGGATCAGTCTTTAAACAGCTCTGTGTCACTGCTGGACTGAAAATAATCCACCAACCAAACATATCCTGAGTCCAGAAACTCATCACTTCACCATGAACGTCTAGAGGATGACTACCACAAGCTTAGCAGCAGCAGATGAGCTATCGTCTCTGACTTTACATCTGCAAGGTGGACCAGCAAGGTAGAAGTGGACGGTGAGTGGACAGTGAGTGGACACAGTATTTAAACACTCCAACAGCCCTGCTGTGACTGATCCACTCATACCAGCACAACACGCATCAAACACACCACCGCCACGTCAGTGTCACTGCAGGGCTGTGAATGATCCACCTGCTCTGTTGCTTTAGAAAAGGTAGAGGGACATAAACTGAACTCTATTCATGGAACGTGCCATATATAGACGGGTACATGGCAGGTTTTTCTTGAACCCATTCTAAATGAGAATATATGATAATCTGTGTTATCATAGATCTGATGGTGTGTGTGTGTAGGAGAGTGTGTTAGCATCTTGTTAATCCTGTGTGTGTGACAGTACCCTGTGGTGTGTGTGTTCTCCACAGTGCCGCTGCCTGTCAGTGAGTGCAACGTCGAGCGAGTGGGAGAGTGTGGGAACGGAGTGTATAATTACATCTATCTGTGACGGCCTGCGCTTTTGTGCCTCTGCATGTGTGTGTGTGTGTGTGTGTGTGAGAGAGATTAGGAGCATCGTTCGCAGTGTAGGAGGCCCACACCAACCTCCTCTCTCTTTTCTTTTCCTCCCTTTCTCTCTATCTATCTCACTCTCTATCTATCTCTCTTTCTCTCTCTTCTGGATGCTAGCACCTCCATAATTAACCTCAGTGTTGGGTGCTGCGTGTGTGTGTGTGTGTGTGTGTGTGTGTGCGTGTGGGAGGCATCGGAAGCACGCATCTCTCCCATATCTGACCCCTCCATCTGCTCAAAATAGCCCCGTCATCATGACGAGAGTGGACTGTGATCTGCAGTGAAGAGTTCTTTCTGATGCTGACCTGTACACCTACACAAGCAGGAGACTCAAGCTCTGATCAGACAAACTCCTCACAGAGCTCAACACTAAATAAAGCCAAGCTCTGTCACTGAGTAGTGTAACTGAATTCCATCTGGGAATTGTGGTCTTCATCCATATGGGTTTTTTCTCATAAGCACTTTCCTCATTAATTGGGAGGGCAAAGACCGGCAAGCATCTCCTCCCGAGGGTGTAATATTGCTTTCAAATGGTCTTGGTTTTATCAGAAAAGCAAGGTTTATGTCCCACCAGGGGTTCGATGTGAGCACCCTTCAAAGTTGGATAAAAAAACAAATTTTAATGCAATGTGAATTGACCAATTTGTGACATCAACAGCATCTTCATCATAGCTAAGGATAGAAGCGGACGGTCCAAAAACAGAAATCAATCAAATAAACTGAATAAATACAAACATCATCAGAAAAGTAGCTGCACCTAGAAGGAATCAAGCGACGGAATGAAACTTTTCACACGTCACATGTCCAGAAGGCATGGTGTCACTCCACCTCCACCCGTACCGCAAAATCTGCAGGAACTGTGCGAGAATATTCAAGCTGCATGGGATGGATTATCACAGGACACCATTAGGAACCTCTACACCTCCATGCTGAGACATCTGGCATGTTGTATTAGCAAACATGGCGGCCTGATGCCATACTGAGAGACACTACTTCTGTATGTGTAGCTCAATAAATACTGCCCATATCAGTCTAAATCCATCATCATTTGTTGTTCCTGGTAGCCTTTATCTTCCTTCCCAATGGCACTGCAACCCGACACTTCCTTCTGGGTGCAGCTATTCTTTTGATGGTGAGTGTATAATAAATGATAAAGGTTTGGCACTGCAAAACGTGCTGAACATCCTGAACGTCCACTTCCTTTTCTGCTCCAATCACTGCTTAGCAGTCACTACGCTCTCCGCCATTACTTCGGTCAAGCTGTCAGGTTTTTCAGTAGTGAGATGCTTAGTAGTGAGGGAGCCTGAAAAGCCAAGGCTGAGAGCATTGGTAGCTGAGTTATGCATATAGTTAACCTTTAAACAGACAAAGCAAGTAAACCAAGTAAGTGAAAGTGCAGCAGCAGCAGTTGGTCCATTTTGTTTCATTTTCCTGTTATTAATGTGTTAAATCCAGGGTTATTACAAATATCCAGACAGTTTTGTCAGCAGTTACGTCCTGCAGTTTGAGATGCAGTATGTCATCTGGGTTGGGGAAATCCATGTTGGGCACATATTGCATAGTACTTTCTACTTTTGGGGAGACTGAGTTTGAACAAAGCCTTTAATACCCAGTTCACAACCTCAGTGTTCCGATGTGTTGACTGTCACCTCTCACATAAAGACGCACGTCGGAAGAACAAGTTCCTCCTCGGAGAAAACTATCATCACAGTTGCATTTGGCGCTGCATCAATTAAGACAACTGCGCAATGTACAGATGGCACCGAGACAGGTATTTGAATCAAGCTGATATCAGCAGAAGATGCTGAATTAGATGTTGCAGGGAAAAAAAGAATCTAATCCTTTAACAAATCTATCCTAAAATATCACACTCACCTTGTGTAATTTGATGCAATTTGGTGTGCATTTCTTCCTGTGAGGTAGCAGAACGTTGGGGCAGTTTGAGAATTATAGATTGCTTGTGGGCTACATCTAGACTGCAGATAAAAATGGTCCAAATCCAATTTACTGCCCAAATCAGATTTTGTTGTTTGGTTGTTCTCGGTATCTTTTTAACGTTACCTGTATCTGACTTGAGTCTGAACAGATCATGGTCTTGAACTAACCCATATAAGCAAAAGAACACCGATCCACGAATCACTCTCATTCAACAAGTACAGCTATGCTCTACCTTTCCTTCAGATTCCTTTAGAAACTCCTTTCATGTGTGTGAACTGACACTTTAAGCCTGAAGGACAAACATCAGGGTCAAAAACGGCCATGCTAGGCTAGGTTTGCAGAAGAGAAACCTTAATTTCCTCAATTGTTTTAGTTGGGCAAGCTGATCAAACAGAGCTTGTTCGTTTGACAGTTCGATTGACAAAAGTCGCATGAATTCTGGACACACTGTACAGACACAGGTCAAAAAAGCTCATCAGACAAAAACTACTCACCTTGTGTGTTTAAGGTGGTAGTAACTTTAGGCTCCTGCAGATGGAGCTGCATGCAGATGACCGGGCTATGAATACCTGCAGGGTGTGCAGCAGGATTCATAGATTGAGAAGAGGTGGTACAGTGCAGTGAATGTCTCGTTCTATGTGTGGAAAATGGGTCGTGAAGAAGATGTTAATGATTGGCTAAAAGGAATGATTGTATTTGGGCGTGCCAAAGGCCATAGTGTGAAGGAAGCAGCTGAATTTGAAGTTGTGTGGAAGCGTACGGTCATACGGGTCTACCAGCAGTGGCTAAAATCCCAGTCTACAGGAAATTCTCCTCAGAATTGTGCCAGGGAGGGAATCCACCAAATCTGGCCCAACTGCACAATTCTTTGATGCAAGAGTGTCTGAACATTGATGTGGCCCACATCCAGAAACTTGTCCAGTCCATGGCAAATCGAATCACAGCTCACAGCTTCACTGAATCACAGTTATTCTTGCTTGTGGAGTTATTACACGCTTGATACTGTCAGATTTAATGTCACACTGTCACAAACACACAAAACTGTCGAATTTGAAGAAAAAGATCATTACTGGGACAATGAGAACACAGCCTTGAAGTTTATCAATAAAAAACAGCACATTTTTGTAATAGTAAATAATTATCTGAACAGCATCGGTCAGTACTCAAGGTTTTAATATCGGTACCTGCATCAGAAAAGAACAAATGCTATCCTGACAACTGTAGCTCAATGTCCAGTCATCTTGGCTATGACCAGACTGTAAGTCAGATTTGTTTCTCAAATCATATCATCTGAGACGGCTGCCCACACTGGTATTTCCAAGTGATTTAACTGTATTTGTGTGTCCAAACATCACCAACTTATCTGCATGGGTTGTGGTGGTAGTGAAGTAGCTATGCTGTGATGCGGATTACAAATGCAGATGCAGGAGCAAATGAGGTGCATCATCTTTGAGCCGCATTTCAAAAGTCTTTGGTGCTTTTCTTGAACGCCGGCACTTCTGCCTCTACGGATTTGACATCATTGTTGCCTGTTGTGTTGCAAAATACTTCAAAATCTGATTTGAGGGTCCAGACTGAGATGCATCTGTAATAATCTGATTGGTATCGCATTTCAAACCACAACCAAATGTGGTTTGGAACCAATTTCCAAATTTCATGCGTTTTTTTCCTGTGTCCAAACTATCAAAAATCACTCTGGATATTTTCTGGATATTTTTTGGCAGTTTGGATATGAGTCAGATTTGGGCTGGAAGTCTCAACAATCTGCAGCTGCAATGCATCAGTAATCATTATGGCAATACTGGCCTTCAAAATACTGATATCACAGAGCTGTGCAAAATTCAGATTCTAGCCCATTAAACAATTACAGACCTGACCTATCCAAATTCATAGCAACTGTTGCAAAGTTGGACAATCTTTACGAAACTCTGGCAACAATTTCATTCAGCTGATGAGAAATCATAGCGCACATTCTGCTTAATGTCAAAATGCCTAAATGATTATATAATAGTTAAAATTATACAATCATTACATAACGTTTTTGTATTTAATGGAAACTATGGAGACTGCAAACAATGCTAACATTAGCTTGATTACACAACAGAAAAACTACATCTGAGCTGAACTAAGCGTGTGACCAGCCACAAGCATACAAACTATCATTTGAATTGAGGTATTTTGATGAAATCTGAGCATGCTACAATTCCTCCTGCAATTAGGTTTAATGGATTTTTGTCGACATTCTGTAAAGCTTGTCCAATCTCGCGACAGCTTACACAAAGCTAAATCATAGGTTTATTTATTTGCACTATTACACTTGTATATACTGTATATGCTGTACATCTTAACTCCTGGACACTCTGGACACTCTACTGTATATCCTGTATATCTTAACTCCTGGACACTCTGGACACTTTACTGTATATACTGTACATCTAAACTCCTGGACACCCCACTTTACTTAAATACCAGTATATGCACATGTTTATTATGTTAATTCAGTCATTATCTGCTGATAACTGTTCCCCTTGCACATTTATGCACTTTTATTTATTACTATTGCACTGTCATTTCTACAGGTCTACAGTTATATTTGTATTTCTTGTATATATTTCTCGTCTCCTTGCGAAGTGAGATATATTTATATATTTATCCATAGTGACCTGTACTATGTATAGTTTATAGTTAATAGCTAATAATACTGCTGAGCCGGTACCTACCCATTTAGGTTTTCATACTGCACAACCCTGTTTTTTATTTTGTATTTGTTTTACTGTTTTACTGTGCTGTTTTTGTGAAACTGCTACTGGCTGCTAAATTTCCTTCGGGATCAATAAAGTATCTATCTATCTATCTATCTATCTATCTATCTATCTATCTATCTACAAATAAGTCAGCTGTGTACTCTGAATATCCTCACCAATCACAGACGTTTCTTGACAAGTGTTCTGTGCAGGTCAAAGGTCTCAATGGAATCACAACACTTATTGTATATCATGTCTGTTTTGTACGCAGCTTGTGCATCCTCGGATGACCTCCAACACAGCACTCTGTGGCCAGGTGCACCCTCAAGACATAACTTTGGTTTGTTTAGAGCTTTCAGAAAACACAAGCCACAGAACAATGAGACCCCAATGTCCCAAAGCTCATACTGAGCTGGAGATGAGATCACACAATTTATCAATAACATCAAACACGCTGTGACGTCCAGGGTTAGAAGTGCCAATGAAATGCAACAATGCTGCTACTGTGCAGAAACTGTTTAGGGGGCAGACTGTTTATAAATGCACTGATTCAGGCAGGTATCCACAGACGCAATGACAGACTCAGTAAACTGAGTACAATGCACTGAGTAACCTGAGAGTACATGTATTATAATCTATATTTGATCTTGAGTAAAAATTACAAAAATACTTGCTTATGAAAGTACTCTGAGTTATTGTACATGTTGTGCAGAACATTCTGAAGAACAATTTCCCTTCAGGAGCCCTGTGTACCTCCTGTACATACAAACAACTCATGCTTTCATGTCATACACCTCTTCATGGTAGAATGTGTTAATGAATATAATATAATAACTCAAAGTACATCTATTTTTAATACTTAAGTACGTTCACTAGGAAATAGTTTTACTCAAGTATTGATACAAATAGAATACTTGTACTCAAGAAATATTAACCAAGTATTTCTACTTTATCCACCATTGTATAGAAAGCTGAAAGTGAAGGGACCATATCGCATGTAAAAAATGTCTAAATTTTAACCATAATGCCATCCAACAAGTCATCTATCCATCCATCATCTAAGGAACTGCTAAGGCTTATTCCAGTGCTTGTTAGGCAGAAAGAAATACCTATTAGATTACCCAGTATTTCGAGTTTCACAGGGAAAAAGAATGTCCCGCTCACTGAAAGAACTGAGAAGATAACGTAAAACGTAATCCATGAGGGACAGCTAGTTTGATTGCTTATTATTAAATGACTAATGTCAAGGCTTATTTCTCATTAATCACCATGAATTATTCAGTAACAACTATGAAACTGGTAAGTGGAATTTAAGTGTGGGTCAGTTTGCAGTCCCTTGGAAACTGAAGGTGAATTTCTTCTTAAGTCAATGGTTAAAACACCTACAAATACATTCAGAGTGGTGGGAAATGAAATGCACCATTATAGAGGAATTTAGAATTCTGAACTGTTCACAGTGGTGATAGGAACCAGACGTCCTAGAAAATCCTCCAAAAGCTACTTTATAGACAGTAATTATACACTCATCATCAGAAGAATAGATGCACCCAAAAGGAAGTGTGGGACTGCAATGCTGTTGGGAAGGAAGATAAAGGTTACCGGGAACAATACATGATGATAAATTTAGACTGATATGGGCAATATTTACTGAGCTACACATACAGAAGTAGTGCTAACGCAACATGCCAGATGTCTCGGGATGGAGTTGTAGAGGTTACTAATGGTGTCCTGCGCTAATCCATCCCATGCAGCTTAAACATACTCACGCAGCGTGCTGAATGTCCGCAGTCCTGGATGTTGGGTCAGTCAGGTACAGCGATTAGGCCCATCCTTACTTACATCACATGCACGGCTAAGCATAAAACTTTATTCACATGAGTAACTATTTTTTCTTCTGACGATGAGTGTAATAAAAGGTTATGCACAGTTTGCCCGATGTCCAGGACATTTTTGGAAGAGAGTTTGTACATTCAAGGTGGAGAGTTACATGTAGAGGAATTAAAAGCAAAATATTTTTTTTAATATTATATTTGCATTGTAGACACCACCACTGTGAAGAAATCTGAGTGGACAAATTCACTCAAATCAAATGAAATCGTTATGACTTCTGCATTCTAAATTATCCCAAAATTAAATAAAAGTTCCCCTTTAAAGCTTCCCCTAAAAAGTTATGATGTTACGCATAATTCATAAGTCATTTAGGTGAAATTACATTCATTTCTTAGTTTCCTAGCTTATGTACACCCATGCCTTACTGAAGCAAATTGCGTCTTCAACTTTTTGACAGTTTTAAATATTGCAATTGAAATTTTACAATAGAGAAACTCACATCAGTCCAACAACAGTGGCAGAGAAGCCGGCGCTCAGCTAAATGCTGTTTTGTGTGTTTAAACAACTCTCTGAAAGCACTGGTAATGTGGATCAAGGCCCCGCACTCAGGAGCCTCCATTAGTACTGCTGTAGCAGGTCACCGCTCTGCCCTGCCGAGAGACACCCACGCCAGGCCTCAGAGAGGGACGTGACGCCCTCCTGCCTTTTCCACCTCAGCTCCTGCCTGCCTAATTGAATTAATCATTTGCTAAATGAGGCTGCCATAACCCTGTGCTAGGGCTGAGCCCACGAACACACACACACACACACACACACACACACACGCAAGCACGACCTCCCAGACCACAGCTGGAGAGCAAGAGGGACATGCTATAATTAGTGATGAGACCGAAAGAACGACAGTTAGATGATGTGTGTGGATGGAAACACACATAAAAGCAAGCTGTGTGTGTAGTCAGGCTGCTTCCGTCCGTCGTGAACGCTCGTCACTACAACAGTGGTTGAAAAATAAGTCTCAGGATTATTAGCAGAATAATGAGCCTGCTTAAACTGAATAATAAGCAGGTTTAATCCTTAATATTTATTACTGGCAATAATAAAACAGCATGTTCTCTATAGTATTATATATGAATTAACTTCATTAACTGTCCAGTATTGATGGCTTGCAGCTCGCCGCTCTCTGCTCTACTGTTATCAATTCAGAAAACAAGAGAACTTTCGTTATTTATCACTGCACTTCAAACGATAACTCTGGGCTTATTGAGCAGTGCACCGATGTGGCACTGAATGCATCTTAGAGAGCTGCCATTAGTGCAGACGTTTTCACATGTCCTCAGAAGTGACGGGTTATATAAATGCTAAGAGTGCGCTGAGAGCTTTAAAGTTGGATGAATAAGCAGCAAGGCATGAAGCTACAGTTCACTTTCAGGCAGGTAGGATTACACCAGGCCTCCTGCTCTTTCAGCAATCAGTTAAATTACGGGCCCACTCTAGGCTAATGCCCGGCCTCAGCGTTCAAATCATGAATAAAACTCAGGCCCTCTGTCACGTCATCTACTAAAGATAGCATCCCATTAATCCAAACATACTGCGTATTCAAGAGGGCTTCTGTGCGTGTGTGTTGGGGGGTTTGTGTCGGTGTCTGAGTGTGTTTCTGTGCGTGTAGCAGAACACCTGGTCCAGGTACGATCAGTTCATGAATAGTCAAGACGTGTGTGTGTGCACAGGAGCTGATCCGGGGGTAGGGGGACCAGTTCTTCTGCCTTCACAAGTGCCATCTTGCTTTGCGTGTAGAATAATTATGTTTTATGTGGCCATTCTTCAGGATCCCTTTCTGCGATAACTGGTGGGAGCGTTTAGGAGCTTTATCGCTCCTAGGTGCCCCCTCTGGTGCAGTACTGACTGCCTGAGGAGATTTTACCCCAGTTACTTCAAACAGTTGCATATGTGCCGCAGAGCTAGAAATCCCAATGATAAAGTACCGCTAACTTCAGCGTCGTGTCCATGTGGAATTTAATGCTGTATTTGGTAAACAACCAAAAATAATGTTGACACCTAAAAAATTGCTAAACTAAGTTTTGTTATTATTAAAAACATAGTAATTACGTGGGAAATGTTGCAGTTGGGTGACTGAGGCTTAAATCCATGTTTGGGTCATAAAAAGGGGTTTTAGCCGCATTGAAAAACATCATATCTGAAAACATCTGTCTTTACTGATAAGAGTGTCTATAACATACTGTAAATTAAACTTAAACGTTTCACTCATGGTTCCGTTCTCGGTTTTCTTGTTCTTGAATTATGAACCTTTAGGACATTTTATTTTGGGGGAGGGATGTGGATACATATGCCAGAATTATGGTGAATACATGAACATGATCAATAATTTGTTACATAGGAACACAGATGGTGTTGAGGCAGCAGAACACCAAACCAGATTACAGCTGGATCCAGAGAGACAGCACAGCACAGTTTTTATGGGTACTGTGGCCTCGCTGCTTGCTTTAAATTCCTACAATTTTCCAACTGTTGAAATAGGGTTGGGCCATTCAACACTATTTATCGCTATTTCGCTTATTTCGCACTGTGCTTTTGTCCTTCCCAGCTGCAGGTTCGATTACAAAAAGAGCCCAATTAGTCCTGTTCAACTAGGTTTAGTGCAGCCCAGTATGATGAAAATAAATGATGAAAATAAATCATTATATTTATAGTTCTTGAAAGTATTTTTAATGTGCTGTTACTTTGGTTAATTCAGTTCAATTCAACTTTATTGTCATTATACCAATATGGGGTGTACAGTATAATGCAACACTATCAGGCTATTTCTCCAGTGCAGTAATTAAAAAAAAATAATTTAAAAATATTTTAAAATGGTAAATTGTTCCAAATTACCAAATGTCAAAATCTAAAAACAATCTGCATGGTATGCATGCATCATCAAAACCTCTTAAAGTATCATTATTACATTTCTGCTATATTGCCCACCTAGTGAATGCACTTTCACTACCATGGTTATTTTCAGACCGTTCTATGCAGTTTCACTACCATGTTTGTTCTCAAGCATTGTGCACCGATTGCTGGAGCACTGCCCTCTCTTTTCCTCCCCCCTTAGAAATAACAGGAGCTTTGCAGTGGCTGGTTGATTTTCATTTTACAGTGAGGTTTGTTGCAGGAGCTGCTCGATTCACCCCCTGACCTTAGGGCAACATGGGCAGGCATTTAAGCCAAACTGTCTTTTACATTTAGCGCCAAGCAGCCTTCATTTCGGCTCTGGTGTTTTTCTTGTGTGTGGTGGAGGCTGGAAGAAACAAAACACACACTCATAATATCATTGCATAATATCTTAGAACCTGTATGTGGATCCACACTCTCAAATGTCCATTCTGAGAAATGTTGGCTAGAGTTCAACATCACAGTGAAGTTGTGATCCTATCGCTATAAAATGATCCATGAAGTTTCCTTCATTGTTGGAAACACTGTCTGTTTTTCGTCTGAACAAACGCGCAAGCAAACAATGCATTTTTTATTAGCCAGTGTTTATTGATTTGTTTAATCAGAGGATTGATGAAACGATGCGTGACTCATATACTACATATGTTTCTGTTCGTGTGTTCAGGACCATTTTTGTTTGTTTGTGAATCATGACATGTACGCACATTGTAATGCGCAGCATGTATTTTGGAAATTATGTAAGAAACATGGTATGACATGACGTTGACAATATTGGTATCAAAGTAGCTACTGAACAACAAGCCGTAAGATTATAACTGAATAATGATCACAAAGTCTAAGCGGTTAAAATGCAAAGCTCCAGGACAAAAGAGGCCAAGTCCTGACCTTCGCATGCTGCAGCACATCCCAACTAATAACAACAGAGTCATAAACAAGCTCTTTCCATCTGCCCGCCTGATGAAACAGGACAGCGGCTGATGCAGGATGAAGCCATGTTGCCTGCTTTAACGGCAGCAGCAGCAGCAGAAGAGCTTTTCCAAAGACTGCCTGTTTCCCAGAGCCGCAGGCTAGATGAGTAGCACATGCAGAGAGGGAGTGATAAATGTCTCAGTGTGGACAGAGGAGAGATGGAGACATGGAAGAGAGAGTGATGGAGAGAGTGAGAGATGGAGAGAGTGAGAGAGATGGAGTCACTTGCACCTCCAGCAGGGTTTCTGTCTGCAGGTGCTGCTCTGCCAGAGCACCAGGTGCAGGATTGAGTCTCTGCTATGGAGCCAAAGGGGATTTGCCGAGGCAAACAGAGTGAGAAAGAGGCAGAGAGAAAAAGGGAGACAAAAAGATGAAGAGAGATAAAGAGAAATGGACAAAGGCAATGATGGGGGGCAGACAGTGAGACCAGCAGAAAGAGAAATAGACAAAGAGGGGAATATACACGAAGCAAGAGAAGAAGACAGAGAGAGAGGGACAGTGACAGAAAGAGTGGAGATAGAGAATAAGAGACACAGATGGTGGGGGGCTCTAGACAGAGAGAGGAACAGGGCATTGTAGGGACCTGGGAAATATGTGACACTGAGGAAAAACACATTAGCTAGAACATGGCATTCTGGAGAAATGGAGACCCCCAAGTGATTGTTTCCCTTTATTCATTGTTCCCCCAGTGACTATCCCCTTTCCCTGATTTTGGCCTTCAACAGCCAGTCCAACTAAAGCTGTTCCCTTTGGCTGTTGCTCATGGGGCTGTTCTTCAAATGGCTAATCCCTCCGTGAATGTTTCATAAGCTTTGTAAGTGGCTGTTCTCTTAAAAGGCTGTTCCTTCCATGGTTGCCCCCAAGTGCCCTCCCCAACTG
>CM067474.1:19342492-19382946 GCA_034552555.1 Semaprochilodus insignis | reverse complement strand
TCGCATCAAGCCTATGAGTAGGCTAGCTCCACAACAAGACTTTTCCCCAGGGTAGGCACTGCACAACTAAACACAGTGAACGCTCCATGCATGTTTAACTCCTCATCACCTTGGCAGTCGATGAGAGAGAAAATGTGCCAGCGATGTGAAAACCTACTATCGGGACTGTGGTCGGATTTTAATAATGCATGAGGCCTTTTTATGCCACATTGTCTCCTCATTTGCTCTGGGTTTCTGGGTCTGGACAGTGTACACATCCTCCTTCGTCAACTAAGAATGCAACCATCCACAAGGGCCTCTTTATACTCAGACCGCAACTGGGAGAATCATAAAACTCAAGTTAAACACACTCTTTGAAGATCGTGGCGAAAGAGGAACGTCTCTGTCTTTGGGGAAGTTCAAAGCCCTGCTCCATTTTTAGCCCACATTTACTAAAAAGAACGATGCCCCACTATCTGAGATGTAGTACGGCTAAAGCCAAGCCAGTGTATTCTTCTTTCTGCTCTGTTTATTTGTGGGTTTTTTTGGGCAATTTTTTTCAGCAATAGTTTAAATTCACAGGCTCATCTGTTATCTCATCTGAATTGGAAATGGAGAGTACAAGATGGCTTTGATCATTTTGCTTCAGTTATGATCCTGCAGAAAGAGCACAGGGGCTGATCTGGTCAAAAACATGGGGTTGGGAGCTGGGGGGAGGTGGGTGATGACTGCTCTTGTCTTTTAACAGTTGTTAAACGAGGGGGGGGGGGTGCTTTGAACAAGGGTTCTCTAAAAATAGACAGAAAGGATGCCTGCTCTTTGGGAGCGGAGTCCTGCACTTCACACACACAACCCAATGTACATAATATATCCGCTGTATATTCCGGGCCATCATCCAGTTAATCCAGTTGAACTCTCCGTGCTTCACCTACCACGCTATCCACTGAATTATCAATAATCTGCCCATCCAGTTTTACAGGACTTTAACAGAAGTAACTAAACCTGCTATGCTTATTACAGCATACACCTCCCAATGCATTACTAATTTCACATTGTATTTATTTTGTGTTGTGTTAAAGGTCACACCATTTTTCTGTAGCTTTTGTTCTGTGTAATTAAGCTTAGCAAATTTCCACGCTTTCTAATTCTGAAATCTAACTATGTGACCCAGCTCAGTCTCACAGCATTTTGGACTGGCATCTCAAACTCTGTGGTGACTCTACAATCTAACTTACTTCATAAGGCAGAGTGGTATTTTACGGACGCTCTGTAAAGCTTATCCAACTGTGAAAGAACACATTTGTTGGCTGTACCATGTACGGCAACAGTGCAGTTCAGGGATACATCTTTTATTTTAATTTCCTTTTTTTACTAAAATTTACGTTGTGCATTCCAGCTTATTTTGATATTCAAGAATCCACAATAGTGAACAGATACCCGGTTAACCACAAGAAAGGAAAAACACAGCCAGAAATAAAAGCTACATCGGCTGGAGTCTTACTCTTTCAGGTGACAGCGCTGATGTTAAGAGCAGATAAAACAGCAGTACAAGATTTTTACAGTAAGCAGAGGCATACATTTGAAAACATTTTTTTATTTTCTAAAAGGCAAAGAAAAACAGAAAATTCCTTTTCAAATATGGGATACAACCAGAGCAAGTCTAAGAGGAGCCTTGTCAATTCATAATTCTCCTGATCAAAAATATGACCGTAAAATGCCAGAGGACACTCACATGCAGGTCCGCCTGAAAACTTTATATTTCTAAATATTTCTAATCTTCGGTGTGGGAAAGATAAATTCCGAATCAAACAATCAAACCTCGCCCGTTTGTTTCCATTTTCCTTGCATGAATGTTTTGAGCGGTAAGACACCATCATTATTGCTACTGAGTACTGACATGTTAGGGAGCTCTTCATTTCCACTGGAAGAATGGTGTGGCCTCCACTCACTGACATCGTAGACAAGCCCAAGGCACCATTAGAAAGTCCTATAACGTGAGTTCATCGGCACCTAAAAGCTATATACAACTTTGAAATATACATATTTTATGCTGTGCAATACTGAACTCTTCTGTTCTCTTCCTTATAAGACATTACTGAGCATTTACAAACCATGATTTTGCACAACAGCTCCATAGGAGTCTATTACTTTTGGACTCACTCGGGAGCGCCCTCTAGTGTTTGACAAACCCAGAAGGCATTATAGTGATAAAACTACAGCTATCCAGCACAACACTGGACGCTCACGAGGACTGATCCGAGCTGAGCATTTTCTCCTCAGTGGACATTGTGCTAGCATGTTAGTTTCTTAAAGAACTACTGTATATTTCCACTGTTTCTGGACCTAGCTAACATCAGCTAGAGTAGCCTGCCTAGTTAGCATTAAAGTTGCACTACATCTGCATCAAGAAGATCCCTGTACCTCAGGCCGCCATTGTAAATATGAATATGTTCTTAACAACTTGCTAAATTTAAGGTTAAATAAGAATTAAAGAAAAAAAAAACAACACTTCCGATTCTGATTCTGTGAACACTGTTTGTCCCTGGAGAGAGTTGCTTGGTGTGTGCGGGCGCCTGACTCATACCACAGCCTCACACCTCAAAACCACTGTTAGTATTCCGCTCTTGTGGTAGACAGCTTTTGCTGGCTGGATGCAGACAGACAGGCTCGATTAAACGTGCCAAAGCTCCTCTTCGCACTTACTTTCCGCAGGCGACCTAGTTCATTCTGATGAGAAGGCCTAGTAAGCCGAGTCACTGATTGTAATAGCCTTTAATCCTAAAGGACTGCAAGTGGTTGAGTCTCATCATGAATATTACACTGCATACGGACACAACTAATAGTCACTCAGACTGAATTTGGGGATTAGCCAGACGGCACACTGAGAAAAGTGAATCTACTTGATTCAAATCCGTACACCACTTCCACATGAATAAAACAGATTACATCAACACAGCTACGGCCAAAAGGAAGTAAACAGCCAAACTGTGTTGATGTAATTTGTAGAAACAGTATTTATCTAAATCAAGTAAATCCAATGCATTACTCTCCTGCAAACCTGTTCAGGGTGGGCGTATTCATGGGAAGTGATTTCTAAAACGATCAGCTTGGAGGGTTATACCTGCAAGCGCTGGAGAGGGTAGTGAACGTGTATGTGTAGGTGGATATAAGCTTGTCAATATGGTCTAAGCTCTTCAATCTTTCCAATAGACTGGAATCACTAAATCCCATCATTTACATCAACACACACTCATGCGCCCTTTGGACAGTTCCTGCAGTGCAGTATCTACAGCAGAGTAAAAGGTTGGTCAAAGTGCACAGACATTTTCAAACCACTTTAACGATGTTTTGTCACTCTATGACACTGCACACTTATTGACAGATTGGAAATCTTTTCACTGTGCCGAAGTGACCTTTCATGTGTTAGAGCCAAAGAGCACAGTATCAGACAGGGGCGTAACATATCAATGGGCGGTATGGCCAAACATTTATATCGTAGTATGGATTAAAATTCATACAGCTTTAAGATATATTTCATTTTTGTATGTTCACATTAGTTTATTATTCTGAGATGTCTCTTCACTTTATAAAAGGGGGCATATTATGCTTTTCTGTTTTATCCTTCCTTTCCTTAAGCATGTAATGTAGCTTTTTGTACATGTAAACGATCTGCAAAGTCACAAAGCTCAAAGTACATGCCAGAATGAGAAACTCTCTCAGAAAACTCTTTTCCTTACCTGCCTGAAACACTTCACTGGAACTGCAGCCCTTCTGTCTGTTACAAGGTGACATCATCTCATAGCACAATCCTTACTGCCCGCCTTCCGCAGATCTTACACAACGCACAGAGAGCTAAAACAGTAAACACTTACCACTCTGAAACTTGCTCCAGTCTAGCTAGCGAAGCTGGATCAGGCCTACCAACTTGTTCTGCCTGACTTTCAGGATCGGATTCTGGCTCAAACAGATATGGCAGAACCAACACCATTGTAAGAACAGCCACAGCTGTTAAAATTGACTCCTTCCCTGCTAAGTTTCTTCAGATAGGATGCACTCAATTGCCTAGTCTTGATCTTTGGTGTGTCCAAAAAATTTTAATTCTGTTTCAAATTTCAGATGTTTCAAAACATACTGAAATCACTACACGTTTAGTATGAAAGGAGATTTACCTTATGAATGTAACTTTATTTTCCCTAATAATATTACTGAACCCATGATTCCTGATTGCTGCTTATCTATCTAATCGAAAAAAAATGTCTTATCCGAAACAGCTTGTTTTGATTTTACTTAAAATTTCCCCAGAGGAGATCTTGTACAGGACTGTAAATGTAAAAAAGACAGAACTTACACTTTCGGAATTACTACAATTTGTTTAGTCGGTGAGGGTCTGGATACCATGAGTAGAAATCACACAGGGTCTGGATACCAAGAGTAGAAATCACACAGGGTTTGGATACCAAGAGTAAAGATCATACTGGGTCTGGATACCAAGAGTAGAAATCATACAGGGTCTGGATACCATGAGTAGAAATCATACAGGGTCTGGATACCATGAGTAAAGATCATACTGGGTCTGGATACCATGAGTAGAAATCATACAGGGTCTGGATACCATGAGTAGAAATCATACAGGGTCTGGATACCATGAGTAGAAATCATACAGGGTCTGGATACCATGAATAGAAATCATACAGGGTCTGGATACCATGAGTAGAAATCATACTGGGTCTGGATACCACAGGTAAAGATCATACTGGGTCTGAATACCACGAGTAAAGACCATACTGGGTCTGAATACCATGAGTTGAAATCATACAGGGTCTGGATACCATGAGTGAAGACCATAAATGAATTTGTCAACAGGGAAAAAACTGGACAGAACACTCAAAGACGAACAACATAGTCCACCAACGACCAATGGTCATTCCAAAACGCGCATATGTACGTATGTTATGCAGTCTCCTGATGTAAGACTTGATCTACACCAATTAAACCCATGAAAGCCGCCCAGCCACAGAAGTGGGCTGGCGTTCAAAAGAAAATCCGCACACAGACTGGATGAAATCAATATCGAGGCTAACCCACACACCACCACCCCCTCCCCCCGCAAACCCCACACATTCACCACACCACAACAAAAACGCTATAACACGCCGGTGACTCTGAAAGACTCTGTACTGATCTGTGTCCAGAATGTTTTACATGGTGGTCTTGCTCTTGTTGTTAAACCCCAGACTGTCAAGTGCACGCGCCTGACTTTACTCTCGTGCTGGACAGGAGAAAACCACAGCACGGACATGCAGAGCAGCCTGGCCATCTAGCCGAAAACACAGGCTCACCCCCTATCCTCGTTTTTGTGCGTCTCACATAGCAAGCGGTGGTCCCCGGTGATACCGGGACCCTGTAATCTGAATCTGAATTAGTGTGCTCCATTTGGATCCCTTTCCTCTGCTCCACTCCACAAAGCCTGCTGGTCATTTAAAAATCAGACTGGCTGCCATGGTGGTCCCCCCTGAGCTATACATGCCTGGAATACAGTCTGAATTGTGCTCCATTTTTGTTTATCCAGTTTCTCTGCTCCACACAACAAAGCCTGCTCATCTCATCTCGCCTGGTCATCAGGCTACCCAGCCACGGTGGTCCCCGGTACCGCGCTTTACCCAGAATCTGAATTAGTCTCGACCGTCTTGTTTTTTAGCTCCACTCACCTGTACGATGTCTGCTTCCTGAATGCCAACCCCCTGAGTTTCTCCTCCAGCGGCTCCTCTCCGTCCTCCACGGCGCTCGGGCTGTCCCCTGGCCGCCTGGCCTCGGCCCTCCCGCGCCGCTGTTCGCTCGCCTCTCCGCCCGCAGCTCCGAGGCTCCAGCCCGGCGGGCTCCTCTCCTCCTGTGATTCGGTCAGGGGGTCCATGCTCCGGCTCCGGACGGCGGTGGACCCCCTTCCCCTCCTCTCCTCCCTCTCAGCACCCTGACAAACAGACAGACGGAGGTGGACGGGGGAGACAGACGGGTCTGTAGCGGCTAAACCGCGGTGAACCCTGCTCACGCGTGTCGACCGGGAGCTCCAGCGAGGCGGCTGGAGGCTGGAAATGGCAGCGCGACTGAACGGCGGAAACGAGGCACGAAAGCATCTAGAGTCCGCATGCTTGGTGACTCCTGCTCGGATCTGCCTTCGCTCCTCAGTGCAGCATCCCTCCGTAGAAAAGTAGGGCACAGGGTGCAGGTCTGACTACACACACACATATACACACACGCGCGCGCGCGCCACTGAGTGAAGCGCGTGCTCGCCGTCGCCTCTGCAGTTAAAGGACGCAATTAACGGACATCTACTGTCCACACTTACATACACACCTTTCAGCTGGCGTTCAGATATTTAGCTAGTCTGTAAGCCTGAATATGATGTATATCTTGATTCTTCTGATATCATGTCGAAGAAAACAATTTTCCCGTGTAAGCCCCGACCCCCGTTAGCTATGGTCCCACCGGAGAGACCTGTTCGGGGTCTTCTTACTAAAGGACACGGGTTTTGGTTCATACACGGTCACCCAGCGAAAGAGAAGCGGGACTCAATAAGCACTTTGCGCACTTACACCTGTCGATACCGATGAATAATTTAATCCAGCACATTAAACATCCTGTTACAGTAAATTAGAACAACAACGATAAACACCCGAAACTACATGGGGTTGCTAACCGTTAGCAGCGTTTATCCTCAGCACTTCTACTCCTCCGAACAGCTGTCTGTTTGTAAACACAGTGAAATATTAACGTTTCGGCATTGCAATGAAATTACTAATGGAGATGAATTAAAGTCTTACGGTACACATCATTAACCGAAATATGTTGCTTATAGTGACTAAACCTCTCAGAAATAAAACAAACAGGTTAGCGAGAGAAGTTAGCTAGAGCTGCTAACCAGATTGTCAAAACTATATTATTATATTATTGTCACTATTTTTATTAGTCATAAGTAAGCACAATAAATGTATAGTAAATAATACTTCATATAAAAATATATAATACATAGCATATATATAAAATATAATACTATATTCCACTTTTAGCCAGACCCTTACACACCCCTGGTCCAGCTCCAGTTCTGGACAGAGATGGCTGCTATCATCATATGCTATATGTCATATATGGATGGCTGAAAAAGTGATGCACTATATGTACATGGTATAGTCGCCTACATTCAAATAGATTGTAAGCCTGTGCGTGTGCAGTACAATTCAAGTCTGGTAACCCCTGCTTAGTTTTAGCCCCTGGTTTGTGGACTCACTTAGCCCTAACGTAATGACTCCTTTGCAGCTACATGTAGTATGTTTCTACTTTACAGAAAACAACAACCAAAAGTCAATATTATGATATAGGAAATTCTATAAGAAGAAGAATGTGACAGCAGGCCCGACATCAAATTCCAGAAACCTGTCTTTGCTGCTTAGGAAACTTTTCAATCAGAAGTTGTGAAAGAGGAACAACTTAAACTACAATTAGCCAGAAATAAATATAGCTCAACTCGGCAAACAAGATGGGCTGTGAAATGCTTTACAGACGGTACAAAACAACGTTCAGGATAATCTGAGTTAAACCTGATATTGCAACCATATTAATGGCATAATCTGTACACCAAAAGGCTGCTCCTAGAGGAACCGCCAGTATTAAAGCACATCTAATGCAATATCTGAGGCGTCTATGCTTTACTTTTCTCTTTACTTTGCAGAAATGCGGTATTAAAGTAATAGATCTACAGTACTCGCCTGCAGCTCGTGCCTGTGACCGAGTCACAGCCATGATGTCATTCGTGATAACATGCTACCTCTCATGTATTGCTTAAATAAACAATGGATACATGATTAAAATGCTATAGTGTACTGTGCTATAGTGTTGTATTTCCTATGTCATTCAAGTACATAGGCTTGCATCGTCCGTGTCTAGAACACTGCCAGATTTACTGCACCTATACACCCTTTGCCTGTAACTCAATCTTTTGGATAAGGAAAATACAGTATCGCTAATACGATTCCGTTAATAAAATGTCCATTTTGGCTCAGCGAGAAGACCTACAGTGTTCCCCAGGCTATAATGTAGTTAAAACTCTCTCTCAAGCAACCAAATGATTCTTTCCAAGTCGTTTCTCCTAATACAATTTGGCTAATGCAATTTGAGATAAGAAGAAAACAATCACTGGTCTCCGTCCTTCTCTAGAATATTTTGTCCTCTTGACCTTTATCAGACTCACATGGAGCACCCTATACAGAGATTCAGACAACGGTTTAGAACAGGGGCCCTCAACCTATCCTCCCTAGGGCCCAGCTGATAATAACTACAAAGCAAAGCGGCCCACCAGAAAACTAAAATCAACCTTTATAACTACAATTTCTGTAAGAAATTTGGTTAAAGAAAATGATGATAGGTTCAAATTCAAACAGCAGAGCTATGAAAGCACCCCAAGAAACCTTTCCATTAGTGGCTATAGCCAGCGGCTATGTTATCTTAAACTGAAGATGTTTAATTAGCCTGATACTGCAACATTTTGTATTTGTGCATGTGTACATTAATCTCTCTCTCTCTGTATATATATATATATATATATATATATATATATATATATATATATAAAATTTCACTGTACATTTCTGGCCCACTACAAACTACTGCCTCCACATGAGTACAGGCCCACGGACCACTAGAGGGTGCTTCACGGCCCACAGGTACTCCGCAGCCCAGAGGTTGAGAAACCCTGATTTAGAAGATGACCGATACTGGAAGGTCAGAGAATGGGATGCTGCTTAGAGAATCAGAGTGTAAAGTCAGTGTATGGTAATGAATACACACTCACCAAATGGTAGCCAAGTATTCGCACCTCAGTACAGCTGGTAAAGCTGTTCTCCCCGTTATGTATTAGGTATTAGGCCTATGTGTTTTTGTCTGCTTGCCCATGCTTGTGCTAGAGCAGAAGGAGAGATACAAGAAACAGAGATGAATAGACACGGATCTAAAAAAGAATTAACCTTGCTTTACGCTTTCACCCAACAGCATGAGCAACACAAGAGACTCAAACTGGATCGTGAGTCATTCCAGCCCTAACAGTAACATCATTAAGAGGTGCTCGAGATGAACTGCAGGCAGCAGCTTACAAGAGCGAGAAAATCCACACATCATTCATAATTTATGACACAGCAAATATGGAAAAATGTGCTCACGCAGGCCGCCTTGTTTCCAACACAGTCCAGCCCACTGCTATCAGACACGTCACATTAAGGAAATGTCTACAATATGGCCCTTTGGCAAGAGAGTAAAAATGTCACAGACGTTCTAAAAATAGAGTAATAAATAAACAACAACAACAACAACAACAGCAAAATCAATGCTTAGGGAACATAGTGCAAGTGAGTTCACCACAGTGGATGCTTTTAGGGCCGGTGCAGATTGTGCCGGACTCCGGCTGTCACAACCATTAATATCTGAAGCAGTGGAGAACGCCTGACCTGTCACTGAACATCCTTTACCCACAACAGTGCAGACAGCGTTTGGACGGTGGCCAGCATAGGACACAAATGGGCCATCTGTCCTGAAAGGCCCAAACCAGACAAAAAAGGCCAGCATTATACACTTAGTACTGCTATTGCTATGAGTCTTATTCCTCAAAGGTTCCAAGTATCTACCCAGTGCAGACCTCGTTATTCTGATTATTTCGATATTCCATAAAACATTTTCTGAATGTTGCGCTGGGAATGTTCTTCTTTTGTAATCATGTAACATAATCTGTGGTCCTGACAACACCCGCAGGACATCCTCTGAAGGTTGCAGTTAAAGCGTTATGTCTTAGTTAACATTTAACCTTATGCGAACATTATCTGGAATCATAAACACCTTTAAAATGTTCATTGAATATTAAATAAAAATATTTTCTTTAAAACTTAGAACTTACTAGAACTTGTAGGTAATGTTAGCCAAAGTTAGTTGGTAACNATGATTGTATGCGTGCACAATGGCACAACAAAATAAAATGGTTAATCATTTATTTGAATGAAAAAAGGAGAATTAAGGTATAGGGACACTCAAAAAAAAACCAAAAACATTTTAGTCAGTTAAGAGTCTGAAATGGGTTTAATACATGAAGGGTGGTCTTTGATTTTGTGCATGGTCATATAGAACAAATGCATCTTATCATGATATTAGCATCAATCTGACTGTTCCATTCAGGAAATTCTTTGCCCTGCCCTAAAGGGCGTCGATCACCAACACCCTGCGCTCTTTATAGGCCAACAGCTTCCTGAACTTCACTTTCAAACTGAATTCAGGAGAGTACGCAAACCAGCTTCCCACTCACACCACTCAAACACGTCGTTAAACATGGTACACAGGATACTACACCATAGCCGATCACAAATGAATGGTTGAGTTTAACAGCGCATCTTTGATAGCAAATGCATTGGTGCTCTGCACAGAGTGTGTGCGTAGGTGGAGCATGAGATGGAAATCGGAGGTCAATGATTAAATAATTCCAATGCTTTTACAGCCGTGATAATGACTGGCCCTCTCAATGACTGATAATGAATCTCAAGTGCACGCGCTCAAGTGGCGTGGGCTACCAACTGCAGCCTGTTATGGATACTAATATAGGAGTGGGATCATTCATTAGAGTGAAGGAGAAAAGATTAACAAAGATGAAGTTTAATGAAGATCATGAGTGGAGAACAATAACAGACGGAGGTGGAGTGCATGTAAGCCTGTAGCAGCTTTTGTACTCCTAAAGACGGGTCTGTCTGTCACAAACCATATACAAAAAAATAAAAACAAGTCTGCTTTTTCCCATTACAATAGCTTAGTAAATAACTTAATCAGAGGCAAACGACAGAGTTCCCCTAGCCTCTGCTTATGGGAAAGCCATCTTTGAAAGTGAGGATCATCTCCCCTGGGAGTTTCTTTAAAGGAATACTCCAGCGTTTTTCACCCTGTACTCCATCTGCAGCGTACGGACAGTTAGCACTTGCTTATTGGCCTATAAACAACCTTCAGTTAAAAAAGAAAGTATACTGTAAAATATGTTAATTCAAGTGAACGGGGTAAAAATAGGTTCAGTTGGGCAGCTGAAATGGTTCCCACTTCCTGCTAGGCTGTTGCTAGGCTGTGGTTGCTATGGGAGGAACGAAGGATGAATAAACAACGCACAGAGGAGTGCGGACCAGTATGGCTGTGGATTAGAGTTTGGGGATCTGCCCTGAGTGAGTACTTGCAGTTTGGTGGCTGTAGGTTAAAGGAAACAATAGGGGTTTGGGTGGGGCTGAAAATGAATGGGACTGTATGGGAGAAATGAGGGATGGAAAAAAGAGACAAACAGATGAGTACAGGTCAGACCAACATTACATTTGTGCTCGGGGGTCTGCCCTAAGACAGTGTATGTGAAACGGTGTCTGTCAGTCGAGCAGAAGTACAGTAGATAGGCATATACTTTTCCACCCCATTTATTTTTAATGGGGGAAAAATTCTGAAGTACAGTCGAATCAAAAAGCTGTATACAAGCACACCATTCCCAATCAGTCCAAACATTCCAGAGTTGGTAGATGCTGATGTTTTGAAAACTGCAGGACAATCAAGAAGAAGAAGAAGAAAAATGCTGGCCCAAGTTTTAATGTCACTACTAAAACACAAAGAGTTTTAGTCCATAGGTGGAGCCTTATTTGAGCCACACCCCTACATTTTAGAGCAGGAAGTGAGACTGCATCCCTGAACCTCATGGCCACATGGTGAGCAGTTAGATCATATAGGTTTGAAGTAAACGTGTCCCAAAGTCTGAAAGTCAGTGAGTCGCTTAAATAATTGTCTCCACTGAAACACATATGTTCTGCAATTAGATAAAGGTTTTTGTGTTGTTTAATAAAAAGGTTATGATTTTATGTGTGAACTGTTCAAAGCCATGTTCGTTTGTTTTTGAATTATGCCCAAATGTAGCCTTCCCTAGATACGTTCAATAACAACAATACATTTTTTTGTATGACATCACACGAACAACAATAAAACTGGTCATTTTGTTAACATATTGGGTCACTCTCTTTCGTATCCAAAATGTGAGGTAAGTTAGCTACCTCCATGAGAAGAGCCCCTTAAGTCCAGCATATAGGACAGCAGGCTAAAGCTTTTCTCCAGGAGGATGTAGGGGGGTCTGCTCGTGTCCCAGCAGGAACCGGAGACCTTTTCTTCCTCCACCACCCAGAGAGACAGCAGCTGCTGAACACACGCTGTGGGGGTGAGGATGAATGTAAAATGAATGAGTGTAATATATGTGTTCCACTTTCTTCATTAGGTGCTAAATTAAGGCACTTATTTTATTAGCTTTGTATTTGAGCAGCAAAATATACAGTTTTATCGTTATTACAGTATTTTCTTTCGTTTGACGGAGAAACTCAGGTGGGGCCCCTCAGTGCCTTCAGCGAAGCTCCTCAGTGAAGGCCTAATGATTTCTGGGAAGTAGAAAATGCATGTCTGTTGTTGTTTGGTACTTTATTCACTGGAGTATAATAGAAATCTGTAAGTTTCGTTGTGAAGTATAGGGTGCAAACAAAAGGGTTCAGCTCTTGAAACACCGAGTGGAAAGTCCACCAATCCGTGACTGTTTTTCTCGGTGGTATCTAGGTAGATAAGTGGGCTCTCCTATTGATTAGGTCTTCAGGAGCTGAACAGGAGGCCTAATTACAAAGCATCAGAGGAGTCAGCCAGTCACGTTCCGATCTGCAAAGAGTGGGAGCAATTTTGTCACTCTAAGCCTTCTGGAAGGCTTAATCTAAAAAAGGAATGGCAACCTGATGAGTGGGCTGTTAGAGGTAAAAATAGCGACAGGTGCTCTAATTCAGGACTCTCTACTGAAAGAGTCACTGTGAACCTGCCACAAGATCTGTCACAAGCTTCAAGTAATGTCCTTCAGAAGCTTTAACCGCTTGTGTCCAATCTGGAACTGCCTTTTTCAAATGTACCGTCCCATTTTAAACACTGTAGCAGTTACATTATAGATTATAGTGCCTAAATTCCAGAATGCAACTGTTGCACCGTTTAAGGCGGAATGGAAAATTCTAAAAGGAAGTTTCAGGCTCATCAGAAAGTGTACAGACTACTACAATACTAAAGGGTCACTGGTAGAAGTTAGCATCGAAGTGTTACGGCTACATGGCCCTTCAAACAGAGATTTTTCAGAGGCACAATCCAAATGGAGCATCATGAGAACATTCCCAGAATGCCCTGCAAATCTTAGGCAAGATGGCTGCACAAGCGACCAAAGAGACACATAAATGTATTTTCTCTGTTAAAAGCCGCTGTATTGTAAGATAACCATTGTAAAAGCGATTTATGGTCATTTTCTTCATAACACGTGTAATCACTAGTAATACGCTGATGTCTCATTCCACCTTAAAAGTATTTAAGTAGTGAGGAACTGAACTTTGCCCTCCTCTGCTATCACTGCAGACTGGCAGGGTCGCCTACAGAGCACTGCTAGTAGCCTGTTAATAAAGTAGTCTAGGTTTATGTTTGTGCTCTTTTTATTTGGTGACTCGCTAGATTGACTGATGAGTAAAACTGAAGTTGTGAATGAACCGCGGGCGCCCATTTCATCTGTTTACATAAAAGCCGCTGACGACAACCGATGACTTGAAGGCTTGTCCCATTTAATTGGGGGAAGATTTCAACCACTATCCCTTGTAACTCGGGGGAGGGTTACACTCGAAAACAAGGGGTAGGGGTAAAAATAAGAAATGGGATTGGGCCTTAATGAGTACTGATGGGTTACGGGTGTTTTGACTTGACTTCCCTCTTTGAACACACTGCTTCTGTTCCTAAAGTGTTGATTTGCTCCATTTTAGAAAAGTGTATCTGCAGTCTTTACCTCCTTATTCATCACTAAATAGTCAATGTTTTTACCAGAAGTTGTTGAGTCCTACTTTGTACTTTGGAAGATGAGGCGTGTTCTTGACGGCAGGAGTTCTAGGGATTCTAGTTATTGCCTCACTCTCCTGCGCAAGAGGTATTTTTACTGGATGATGTCTCCACTTGTGGACAGAGACAGAATTGCACATGTGATTTTGAGTTCTACTTCATACTAGGAAAGCAAAGCTTTACATCATCCAAACCTGCCATACAGGGCATACCAGGAGTGGATGAACCAGCCTCACTCTCTCTGGGAGTAGACTCCTTATTAGCGAGGAGTAGACTCAGAGTCACACACCATGTCATGGATTTTTGTCTTCTTTTTCCTCCTCTTCTTTCTCCCATACACCTTTAAGCCTGTCTGTCAAATGTCACGGGATAACACTATTTTTTATTCATGTTCTCATACAGTTTCCTACGCTCTACGCTATTTCTTCAAGAGATATTTGCATCTGCCAAGTATGGTCTTTGTTATCTATTCATCTAATCACTGAAAGATTATCAGAGATTGGAGTACAAGCAATTCCTGCACAATATGAGAGCACGAATACTGATAAAATGGCCTGCACAAAATGAAAGAAAGACTCTGCTCTCTGGCTTCTGTGATGTTCTGCAGTTTGAGTCATGTATGCTGGGTCCTGAGCCCTGATGCAAGCCATCAGCAATAGAAGCAAGTAAATTTCCTGCAAGAGAGTTGGGAGCCAGAAGACATGAGACTGTAGTTTTGTCTTTTAACTTGATCATAAGAATACAATTCTCCAGAGTATAGCAGGGGTCATTAATTCCAGGCCTAGAGAGTCAAAGTTCTGTATAGATTGGAAATTAACCAACAAGAAGAATCAGGCGTGTCTGAACAGGGAAATCACCTACTGTTCACCAGAGCCAGCACTGATGACCCCTACTGTACAGTGCTGTGAAAATGTATTTGCCCCTCACCGGATGTGTCCTATTTTAGCTAATATGTGACATTTGACAGCTTCAGATCATCCAACTAATTTTAATGTAAACCCCATGACTAAACATAAAATGCAGCTCTTAAATTGTTCANTGCCACCCTTATCGTATCATAAAAGTTTCGGGAGGCATCTGGAAGTTTTAGGACAAATGCAGGAAGAGCAGCCATGTGCTGCTTTTTGAGCTGCTTCACACTGCCAGACAGGTCCAGGCTCATGTTTAGATTCAGCAGGTCTGGCAGTAATCATGCCTGGGCATGGATAGTGAATTGAACCCAACAGTGAATATAATTTGATTAACTGGTTGATTTAGTAGCTAAGAGGGCAGGTACTTTTCACAGAGGGCAGGTAGGGCTAAATAGTATTTTCCCTTCTGTTAATGAAATCATCATTTAGAAATAGCATTTACTGCTTACTGTTACTGTTTATTGTTAATATTAACAGTAGTTTGATGATCCGAAACATCCAAGTGTGACAGATATGCTACAATAGAAGAAACTGGAAAGGGGGCTATTTCACAGAACTGTACAGTGTAACAGACCGAGTAAAAGGCCTTCACTGATATTTTGTCAGGTTTCTTTGTAATTATATTTAATGCTATTTTTAGCAATTGTGGTACTGACCACTGGCTCTACAAGAGTAATCAATGGTGTGTGGCTTCTTGAACCATCCTCCGGGTTACCAATTGGACAGTCTCAGCCTTTTAACCAATTTCTATACACAATATGTCCAAACATACAGACACTTGACCAAGTGTTTCAGTAGTGCTGACCCAATTATCATTCAGTTACATGTTTTCCCCAAATAAATGAATGGGGGGAAGTTTGTGGACCCATCTTATATTGCAGTAACAGAAATCTGGGAAATGGCTTCTTCTCGCTAAGATTTACAGTCAGTCTAAAATCCCAGTCAAAAACTCATCTTACACTGTAGGTTCACTGATGGTGAATAAAATGCCTATATTTGTGTTATAGACACTGTGACCCCTGGTTACTATCAGCAACGCTGTAAGTTTCTATACTATGAACCATCTCCCATTAACATGTGTATTTGTTCATATCTCAATAACTCGCCAGCAGGACTTCCCCTTTAAACATTCATCCTGTTATATATTCATAATGCTGCAAACAACAGAAGGTACTTAAAGATGCAGGCCTGATATTATTCAGACATATTTAATGATGTTGCTGCTTTGCAGTCAGAGAGAGAATAGCACCCCGAGGAGGTCCTTTATTCTTTAGGGCTAACTTTGAGTTGTGCAAAGCCCACCCGATCTTGACCCCTGTCGAAGATACTGTAGACCTGAGAGAGGAAAACGTCCCCCAGAATCCACAAACGCCCAAAACGAGTGGTGATATCTACCGCTTGGAAGCCACTCAAACAGACCACTTTGTCACCCACTACATCCTACACAGAGGGAGAGAGAGAGAGAGAGAGAGAGAGAGAGAGAGAGGGAGCATGAGAGAAAGAGAGAGTTAGGAATGTTTAATGGTTATCTGAATGTATTAATATTCCAGAACTTTTTTATCCATTGCCGTGTTTGTTTGATTATCATGGACAAGAATTCTGGCTTTTTTCTCTGTACTGTTGAATCAAAGCTGAACGCTGTTATGCTGAAGCTTATAAATGCATGTTTGTATGCAGTAGATGCAGCTGATAGAGACTGGGATGAAAAACGAGTTTTACTGTAGTGAATTATAAGTTGTTGATGATGAGCCAGTCTGTTTTATATCAGGCAGNGGAAGTTTTAGGACAAATGCAGGAAGAGCAGCCATGTGCTGCTTTTTGAGCTGCTTCACACTGCCAGACAGGTCCAGGCTCATGTTTAGATTCAGCAGGTCTGGCAGTAATCATGCCTGGGCATGGATAGTGAATTGAACCCAACAGTGAATATAATTTGATTAACTGGTTGATTTAGTAGCTAAGAGGGCAGGTAGGGCTAAATAGTATTTTCCCTTCTTTTAATGAAATCATCATTTAGAAATAGCATTTACTGCTTACTGTTACTGTTTATTGTTAATATTAACAGTAGTTTGATGATCCGAAACATCCAAGTGTGACAGATATGCTACAATAGAAGAAACTGGAAAGGGGGCTATTTCACAGAACTGTACAGTGTAACAGACCGAGTAAAAGGCCTTCACTGATATTTTGTCAGGTTTCTTTGTAATTATATTTAATGCTATTTTTAGCAATTGTGATACTGACCACTGGCTCTACAGGAGTAATCAATGGTGTGTGGCTTCTTGAACCATCCTCCGGGTTACCAATTGGACAATCTCAGCCTTTTAACCAATTTCTATACACAATATGTCCAAACATACAGACACTTGACCAAGTGTTTCAGTAGTGCTGACCCAATTATCATTCAGTTACATGTTTTCCCCAAAGAAATGAATGGGGGGAAGTTTGTGGACCCATCTTATATTGCAGTAACAGAAATCTGGCAAATGGCTTCTTCTCGCTAAGATTTACAGTCAGTCTAAAATCCCAGTCAAAAACTCATCTTACACTGTAGGTTCACTGATGGTGAATAAAATGCCTATATTTGTGTTATAGACACTGTGACCCCTGGTTACTATCAGCAACGCTGTAAGTTTCTATACTATGAACCATCTCACATTAAAATGTGTATTTGTTCATATCTCAATAACTCGCCAGCAGGACTTCCCCTTTAAACATTCATCCTGTTATATATTCATAATGCTGCAAACAACAGAAGGTACTTAAAGATGCAGGCCTGATATTATTCAGACATATTTAATGGTGTTGCTGCTTTGCAGTCAGAGAGAGAATAGCACCCCGAGGAGGTCCTTTATTCTTTAGGGCTAACTTTGAGTTGTGCAAAGCCCACCCGATCTTGACCCCTGTCGAAGATACTGTAGACCTGAGAGAGGAAAACGTCCCCCAGAATCCACAAACGCCCAAAACGAGTGGTGATATCTACCGCTTGGAAGCCACTCAAACAGACCACTTTGTCACCCACTACATCCTACACAGAGGGAGAGAGAGAGAGAGAGAGAGAGAGAGAGAGAGAGGGAGCATGAGAGAAAGAGAGAGTTAGGAATGTTTAATGGTTATCTGAATGTATTAATATTCCAGAAATTTTTTATCCATTGCCGTGTTTGTTTCATTATCATGGACAAGAATTCTGGCTTTTTTCTCTGTACTGTTGAATCAAAGCTGAACGCTGTTATGCTGAAGCTTATAAATGCATGTTTGTATGCAGTAGATGCGGCTGATAGAGACTGGGATGAAAAACGAGTTTTACTGTAGTGAATTATAAGTTGTTGATGATGAGCCAGTCTGTTTTATATCAGGCAGCACGTAGAAACAGAAATGCATATACTCACTTTCCTGACATAAGCTTCTCCAGGAAAAGAATACTCCACTCCATTAAGTACAAAAGATAGCACAGGCAAACTGCTGATCCTAGAACAGTCCACCAAAAACTGGAACCCAGAAACAGACAGTTTATATGACTGATAATAATTTAATAAAGAATAAGACAACTTTGACCAAAATGTAAGACATATGTAAAGACATATGACGAATTGTTATCATGGTATATATTTTCAGAATACAGTAATATATTTAAAAGGGTATTTGATAGATAGATATTACACACTACACATAATGAATTTAAACTATTTCGTTAACAGTAGGATAACAGCAATTGTACAGGAGAACCCCAGAGCACATAATATAGAACCTGGAACATGGAAGTCTGATAACGTCACAACACAGATTTACACTACAGCTGAAGTGTTTGGAATCATTATTTTCAATTGCATACATTTATTCCGTTGCAGATAAATGCACAAATTGATATTAATATGATGATTTAAACATGATGCAATATGAAAAAAATAAAAACAAATGCTGAATATAACATATTATATAATACATCCTGACTATTATCTTATAATTAAGATTTTGAAAGATGAAACAGTGTTCATATAATGTGTTTTCGCTGTTCATTAATCAATTATGCATTTGGATCATGTGTATTAAATGCATTATTTCTTTCTTCTTTGTAAAACATTTCATACAGACAGGCTGTAGAAGTCATTAATTTAGGCTGCCCTCTTTACAGGTTATCTAATAATGAGACAGCTAGCCAGACAGCACTGTATAAACTAACCTACAACACGTGCATTTATTCCACTGTAAGGAGTAATTAGTTAGCATGATAAATGATTAGAATTGACTACGTTTTGATGGTAAACATATCTTACTACCAAACAGCTTACTTCATAAAGTAGCTCACAGAGCAGTACTGCTGAAGAGACCCAGCGCATTTCCACTCTGCTGTTTAATGAATACATTAGCTGATGACAGCAAGATACACTAACTATTAAATCCAGCGTCATCAGCATTAGCAGAAAGCATAATTCATGCTGCATTGATGATGGCTGATTGATTGGTGGCTCACTTTGCATAACTGAGGTGGCCAAAAGGTGGCCATGCTTCAGTCCAAGGAGGCACTGGCAACCCCATGATTACACCAAATAGTTAATCAAGAAATTACTACAAATAGATAACTACACTTTGCTATAACCTTAATGAATCCTCTCCTTTATACTGAATTACTGTAACTGGGTAACACTATATATTGTTAGTCAACACTTTGTTGACTAGTGTTGACAAACTAACATGAAGTAATACATTAATAATGGTAACAATGCTTAACTAATGTTAAGTAAACATGTGACAACTACATGTGTACATGTTAGATAAACATGCAACAGTTGTTTCATGTTTAACTAACATATATTTAATTATTAATGTTAGTAAGTTATGTAATTAAAGTAATTAATGTTGTTAATTAGATGGAAAATTACTATTACTTAATTAATCCTCTCTTTAATACTGAATTACAGTAATTGGGTAACACTATATATTGTTAGTCAATACTTTACAAATGTTGACTAACATGAAGCAATACATTAATAATGGTAACAATTCTACTGGCATCTTAAATATAATGAAGCACGTTTTAATGTTTCGCCATATACAGCTCTGGAAATTAATAAGAGACCACTCCAGTTTCTTCTTAAATCAGCATCTCCACATGTACAGCAGGTTCTTAGTGAGGAACAGAAGGTTCGGTTCTAGCTTTACTGGCAGATACAGTGAGCGTATGGTTCATAAGAACAAGGTCAAGCAGCAAACACACAGGACAACACAGCTACAGACTGGCAGAGGGCGAAAACCACTCTCTACTGACCGTGATGAGCTCCACCTCATTCCAGTGTCACTTAACCACCGTAAGATGACCTCAAGTGACCTACAGAAAGACTGGCGAGGGGTGGCTGGGGTGAAATGCACAGCGAGCATGGTTCAAAAAAACAGGCCTCTGGAGGCGTCATTAGTGATTTTCTAATTAAACAGATCTAAAATACGATATTTGATCTGGAATTTGGGAGACATGTTTCCAGTAGTGTATAGAATAAAACTGAACTGCTCATTTTGGTCAAACATAAACCTACAAACTGTAAAACTAGATAAACTGATCATTTTGAGGTGGTCTCTTAAATTTTTTCCAGAGCTGTATGTAACAAAGTATGTAAAGCTGTATGCAATCATCCACTTCCTCGTCAAAATGCAGCTGCATATTTTTCAATCATTTTAGTTCACAGGTAGAAAACATGATATTCTCCTTATAATGATTTTGCTTCATACTGTATTAGACGCTGTATGCACTGCACATTTGAATCAAGTAGATTCAGTTTATCCCCTTTCCAGTGTAAGATGTGGGCGTATTAACTGTAGTAAACTAATGCTCCTCTATAATCAGCTTTACTGATCCACTAACACTGATAGCACAGCACACAGATGCGCTTCTAATTCTTACGCTCAGGCCAGTCTCACCTCTCCAAAGGGAGTTGGTGTAGCTCCAATAAGCTGCTGAAGGATCAGGATGTCCATAGTCGGCCCAGCGATCAAAGACGTTCCCGTGTCAACAATTGCCTGGCAACTGTAAGAATCCGCGCTACAGAAGGCAGTGGTCCCCTGAACCTTCACTCTGAAGGAGAATATGAGGGATGAGAAGTGCTGCCACTTACTGTGTGTTACAGTAATACTGCACTGTGCTGAACCGTACACACTTAATCATACACATGATTCTTCAAGGGTTCTTCAGTAGTAGTTCTATATAGAACCATAAATACTCACACTTTGCGTGAGGAAATGGTTCTTCAGACAGATGGAGAATCTGTGTCTATGGTTCTACATGTAGAATCTTTTGGAAAATGGTTCTATGTAGCACAAAGCAGGGTTCTGCTATTATTATGATGTCAAGCTTATAATAGTAGAAGAACTCGTTTTCAAAATGGTAACATTCGCAACTGTTAATGTTAGCTAAAATAATAAAATTATTATACAATACAACACTCTCATCATCAAAAGAACAGTTGCACAAATAGCTGCAACCAGAAGGAATCAACCGACAGGAATGAAACTTGGTGGGTGGGTTTGACATTGTGAGACATGCAAATGATTCAAGTTTCATGCTCGTCCGTGCATGTGACGTTAGCAAGGACAAGCCTTATCGCTGTACCTGACCCAACAGCCACAACTGTGGATTGATGCCCTCCATGAGTCATTCTGTTAGTGCCAGCACCATTGGCAGCCGACTGCACGATGCAGGACTACATGTACACAGACCGGAAGACTGCAATGGTGTCGTGCCAGACTGTCATGGAGTGACTCAGAATGGCAGCGGGTCATACTCAGTGAATCCCGCTTTTGTCTTGGTGGAGATGAATCCGTGTGTGGAGACACCGTGGTCAGCACCAAGATGAATGGTTTGCTGTCACGCATCACATGCCCAGAAGGCCTGGTGTCTCTCCACCTTCACTCCTACCGCACAGTATGCAGGAACTGTGTGAGAATATTCAAACTGCATGGGATGGATTATCACAGGACACCATTAGGAACCTCCACAATGCTGAGACGTCTGGTATGTTGTGTTAGCAAACATGGTGGCCCGATGCCATACTGAGAGACACTACTTCTGTATGTATCAATACATATTGCTTCGTTCTTGGTGCAACTATTTTTTTGACAAATTTTTAGTGTAATAATAATAATAGTGTAGTACTTATGCAGTCAATTCATTCATAGCCCATAAAGAATGTTCATGTTTTGCTGACAGCAAGGGAAAAATAAAGCAATCAACACAGTCAGCGGTGGTCCTTTGGTGGTCCATTTCCTTTCACAGACAGGGTAGAGGGGGCTGACAAGTTGAGCAGCAACAACTACAGTCAGTAACTGTGAACTACAATATAAGGGCAATTTGCTAGAGTGCCATTGAAAGCTGGCTTTTACTGTGAACCTATGTAATGGATAAATAAATCAAATAAAGCCAATAAATGTTCGGTTCATGTAAATAATGAACGGAAACAATACAGTAAACTCACGCATCCATTTTGATCTGCCAGTAGCCTTTTGCAGTGACTGGGGACCAGTTAATGGGGCGGACAAAAAGGTCTTCATCCACACCACCCAGCAACAGCTCTCCCTCCTTACCAGGACCTCTAAACCCGGGAAAAAGAGCTAGACTGTAACAATCCTCATCATAATCGTCATGATCATGCCAAATAGCAAAATACCAAGTAGAGGCAGAATTAGCAACATCATAACTGGTGTTCTGCACAGAAAGGAGTACTCCAGTGTTTTAATACATAATCTGTGGTAACTGAACATCTGCTTCAGGCACAGTAGACATAGACTTCATCTTGAGTATTGCTTTAAACGGGACCAATGCTGTAGCTATTCTTACGACGGAATCAATACTGCCGTAGCAGTTTAAGCCAGAGTCCAACCCTGAAAGTCCGGTAACACACTCTGTGAGGATGCACCAAGCTTTCCAGTGGGCGGGCAGTAAGGATTACATTATAAGATGACATCACCTTGTAATAGAGGAAGGGGCTGGAATTCCAATGAGGCAAAAGTGGTTTCTGTGGGACAGAGTTTCTCCCTCTGGGATGTACTTTGGGCCTTATAACTGTGCAGATCGTTCACATACACAAAAACCATAACTGCATAAAACCACAAAGGTCCCCTTTAAATCAATACTCAAGATCAAGTCTCTGTCTCCTGCGTCTTTATTAGTTGCCTGTTTTATGTACTAAAAATGACATAATATTATTTAGCATGACTAATTTCCAACCTCTCTTTATTCCTCAGAATTAAAACGTTACTATCTCACTAAGAGTGATGTATGTAAATTAGTTGTAGTCTGATTGGTTGCCCTGCATTTTGCCACATTTATAAAGCAGTCCAGGCTGAAACACTACTTATATTTGAATTAAACAGCTGTAGGCCACACAGGTGATGTCTGTAAAAGTGTTGGTTCTTATGACTAAACAAATAAACTATTTCAATTTTGCATTATGGTTCTTGTATTTACAGGATAATAAGTCTTAGTGAGTAATTAGTCTGTTTTTAAGGGGTTTTAAGGGGTTAAACAAGCAAGGAAAGCTCTGCTTTCCAGAATATGGGCCCTTTATATACTGTGTGTTGAGATTTATTGTAGACCAGAGAGCAGCTATGTTGCTCAGGTATTGCTCTTTGATGGCTCAGGAGTCTTAACGATGATTGGCCTAAAACTCCTTATGAGGAATAACATTAGACAAAGATACAGACGAGATAAAGGAGAGATGAGGGCTCTTCTACAGAGACGCCTGAGTGTTTGTATCTTGGCAAATCTGAACACTGTGACTGCTGAGATCTATATTCCAACTCCAGAGAAGACACATGAGATCACTGAGGTTCTTTTCTCAGGAGGAAACTACAGGGATATTAAGGAGATCTCTGTTTCCTGTTTCTTCCCTGTGGGCGGTGCAAAGTTTGCTGATTTCTCTGTTCTAACCCACTTATGTGAATTGAAGTAGGAGCGTTCTAGCAAGGAAATCATCCAACTACGCTGGTTAAGACCCTCCAGTTCTGCAGTGGAGCTCTTTGTGTTTGATATTACCACCATTACAATAAATTGCATCACTACCGGTGCAGCCGGCACCATTTAAACTTCTACCCTATAGTCACTATCACACTGTGCCCCAGTCATTTCTCCTCATTTCAGCATTAAATCTCACTTGGGTTTCATTGACACAAAGCTTTAAATGTACCTATACAGCCCTGTACTTTAACTGCTATGTTGGGTGCATCACAAAAATGCAGAAGCAATTTAGAGGACATAAATTCAGCAGAAAATAGAAGAATTATATACAGTCATCATCAACAAAAAAAAATTGCAATAAATAGTTGCACCCAGAAGGAATCAGCTGACATGAACGAAACCTGGTGTGTAGGTTTGATGTCATGTGACATGCAAATGATTCAAGTTTCATTCTTGGCATGCGACGCAAGCAAGGAAGGGCCTTATCGTTGTACCTGACTTACTGTTGTATCTGTAGCAGCCATGATTGCAGACATTCACTAAGCAAGAATGCCCTCCATGAGTCATCCTGTTAGTGCCAGGACCATTGCCAGGACTAGATGCATGCAGACCGTTACAATGACTGTCCTAACACCACGTCAACATCCCCAAAGACTGCAACGGTGACGTGCCAGACTGTCATGAAGTGACTCAGAATGACAGCGGGTCATCTTGACAGGTCCCGCTTTTGTCTTGGTGGAGACGACCACGTGTGGCGGCACCGTTTGTTGCCATGCGTCACACGTCATGAAGGCCTGGTATCACTGCACCTCCAGCCCTACTGCACAATCTGCAGGAACTGGGTGAGAATATTCAAGCTGCGTGGGATGGATTATGGCAGGACACCATTAGGAACCTCTACAACTTCATGCCGAGATGTCACGTTGCATCAGCAAACATGGCGGCCCGACGCCATTCTGAGAGACACTACTTCTGTGTGTGCAGCTCAGTAAATATTGCCCATATCAGTCTAAATCCATCATCATTTATTGTTCCTGGTAACCTTTATCTTCCTTCCACATAGCATTGCAGTCCGACACATCCTTCTGGGTGCAGCTATTCTTTTGACAATGAGTGTGAGTTAGATAACAACAGTGCTGCCCATTGCAAAGCATCACCAAAAACATTCTCACTTGTTGTTGAAGTAGAAAGAGAACATGGGTTTCTCCACTTTGTTCTGGTTTATCAAGTTGTCAAAGACAGGTGCTCCAAGTTCCTCAGCCAGGGAGGGATAACTCAGCCCCAAAACACCGTCAAACTTCGTCATGACGAAGGACATGCTGGGCTCATACACCGACTCCCCGAACCCCTGATTCTGCACAGTCAGTGAGCCCACCTGCAAACACAGAGGCTAAAGCAACATACAGCCACTAGAGGTACACAACAGTGTGGCCAGGGGAATGGACAGGTTGAAGCAGTAGCTTAGAGATTTATAGTACTTGTACTGTTGGGCCATTGCTTGGGTTCCACCTGCTGGCAGCTTACTTCCAGTACACAATAGCACACAAAGTGAAAGAGCTTTAATACACCTCTTTTAGCCCACATCAGTTCCAGTTTAGGATTAAGAAACATTTTAACTTATAAACATTCTTTAAAATGAAGTTTAATTTTATTCAGTATTCATGTAGTTCTCAGTACTTTATTAGGTACCTTGTATCTCCACTCAGTGTGCATTCGATCAGCCCTACTCATCTTATAGGAGCACTTTGTAGTTCTGCAATCACAGACTGTAGTCCATCTGTTTCTCTGCATACTTTGCTATCCCCCTTTCATCTCGTTCTTCAATGGTCAGGACTCCCACAGAGCAGGTATTGTTTGGGTGCTGGGTCATTTTCAGCACAAGTGGCTTAGTCACAGTAGTGCGGCCCAACACACACTACACACAACATACCACCACCATGAGAGTGTCACTGCAGTGTTGAGAATGATCCACCACACAAATAATCTGTGATGCCCCATAAAAAAAATCCCCCCAAAAAAATTTTCACCCAATTTAGTCCAACTCCCACCAACTAGCTAGGTCTCCCCCTTCATACAATGCTAACAAGCTGGGAGAGTGAAGGCCAGCACAAGCCTCCTCCAAGGCCTGTGAAACCAGCCATCGCAACTTTGCTGTACAGCTCAATGCACTTGGAAGAGAATGTTAATAGCTAATTCTGTTATGGCAGCTAACAGGCACTGGAGGGAAAGCGAGGGCCAGCCAGAGCAAGGTCAGTTATGCTGTTTTGGACTCCTACATGCCTGGACCAAATTTACTATCTCTCAATAACAGGACCAAGGCTTAGGGCAAACAAACAAAAACAGTTGTGTCACTCTGGAGGCTTGTGCATGTCCCCCTAGTAATATTTGGAAGTTTTGTGTCCAGACTGTCATCTTTATGGTCCTCTACTTTGTGGTCGGAAATGCAGTAGCAACATTTGACACTCACTTTTCATTAGTCATATTCATTAATTAATGTATTTAGGTTGGAACACTTGGTTCAAAACACTGTAGACTTTTATCGATTTCATTTTGCTTGCATTGAACAAGCCCCTCCTCAGTCTTTTACGAAGGAACCTCCCACTGAAACATCTGTACTCACGCTCACTACTTAGCTGGACTGTTCGAACACGGTGGGTGCTAGAGCCAAAGTTTACATTTTCATTTGTGTCTGAGATTTACACAATGCATGTATAAATATTTTTGCTCAAATATGCTTAAAATTATACAGCAGGAAACACAATCTGTTCGGTTCTAGAGGCTAATAACTCCCAACTACATTAATATCAACCTTACAACCGAAACACTATTCTCAGGACAAGAGAGCTCATAGAACAACCTTGATCTAACAAACTTGCACTGGCCAGTGGCTGTGGCATTACCCTTAGCAAGTCCTTGGCCATCACACCCAGCAAGTGTCCAGAGCCGTAATGGATGCCAAAGACTCGGCCATCATGAACGTAGGTGCTGGACTCGAAGGCCTTGAACTTACGGTGTGAAGCTGTGCCAAGAGAGGAACACAGTGACCGGATGACTCACAAGGCTCGGTCACTATCAGAAACAAACATGGGCTGATAGGAGCAAATTACATGCTGATCTGTACAGAACTGTAGTACTGAGAGTAAACATGCAGCTTTATGTTGCTCTGTTCTCTCTTCCGTTATTAATCTTTCAACTTACTATTAAATAACCACAATACATTATTCAGTAAGTATTTAAATTAACATGCATGTTAAGTAAGTGTGAGCCTACATACAGGCCCTGACAATCCGTTTAGAATGACTGGAAAATTATCAGAACAGTAGTGAGGATAGTGAAGGTGTCCGTTACCACATGCTGGACTGACGCAGTATGAGGAGGGCACCCACAGGTCAGCTGAGCCGGTGTCAAACACCACCGTGAAGTTCTGCTCTGGTGTTCCGAGACTGATCAGTCCAAAGTACTGCGCCTTCACAACACACAGTACATCTGCTTACTAACACTGGTCTAAAATCCCAACAGGTTTACACTTCAATCTGCAGCTCTAAACCAAACTGTAGCCCCAGCAGCTACAGATATTATTGAACAACTGACTGACTGACTTATGCAATGTGTGATTGTATATTAGTAGCTGTTTAAAAGACAGATCAGTAGTAAATATGTATTACCCTTTTGCCTTATGTATATTGTGAATGCACATTAAAATGAACACTATTACCCCTAATGTTTCTCTACCCATGGGGAGCACCTTACAGGTTACATGCTTTAGCTCTATCCCAGATCACACCACACTGGGCTGGACCAAAAACATGGAGCTGCCTGGTGTCCACCAAAGACTAGGCTGAGAAATACAACACATAGCAAATCCCAATCATTTCAGAGGGAATTCCACAGATCCTCCAAAACATGGCCATCATTTAATCACTGCGGTATAAACTAAGCAGTTTGGAGTGGTTTGATGATCAATAGTGAATTGTAAGGCACAGCAAGTAACAACTCAGGTTTCTCTACAGTGGTAATTGGTCATGATGTCTACAATACAAATATGGACTAAATAATGAATAAACATATAAATAATTTATTTGCTATCCAAAACGAATAGCAAACATACACATAGTCTCCATGGAGGTGAATACCAACAGAGGACATTGTAATCCTCCTTGTAATAATAATACGCTAATATTAATGACAGAGGGGGACCAGCCGCAGAGGCCCACAGGAGGAGGCTTGGATGGTGGTCGGGTAGGCCTGTCGGCAGAGCAACATGGCACCACGCTTCCGGCCACAATTTACCTACCTGCCACCCTGCTGTTCTCCACTGCAACTATGTGCTAATAAAAGCTGTATGTCTCTTAGTTCCTCTGATATGCCAATGTCAATGCTTTTAATACACTCATCATCAAAAGAATAGCTGCACCCAGAAGGAAGTGTCGGATTGCTATTGCACTGTTACCAGGAACAATAAATGACGATAAATTTAGACTGATATAGCCAATATTTATTGAGCTATACATACAGAAGGAGTGTCTCAGTATGGTGTTGAGCCGCCATGTTTGCTAGGGCAACATCTCAGACATCTCAGCATGGAGTTGTAGAGGTTCCTAATGGTGTCCTGTGATAATCCATCCCATGCAGTTTAAATATTCTCACGCAGTTCCTGCAGATTGAACATGTGACATGTGACAACAAACCGTTCATCTTGGCGCTGACCACGATGTCTCCACAAACATATTTGTTGATCGTCTCCACCAAGACCAAAGCAGGACAGTCACTCTATGACAGTCTGGCATGACACCATTACAGCCTTTGGCGAAGGTGACGTGTTGCTAAGGGCAGTCGTTGTAACGGCCTCTGTGCATGTAGTTCTGCATCGTGCAGCCGTCTGCCAATGGTGCTGGCGCTAACAGTTGGTGTGGTTGGTGTGGCTCAGCAGATAACACCACTAACCTCCAGGGAGCTACCGCCCCATGTGGGAGATGGGGGTTTGATTCCCGGGTCTGGGTAACTATGCTGTGCTACACCAATAAGAGTCCTTGGGCAAGACTCCTAACACTACGTTGACCTACCTGTAATACGGTTAACCTTGTAAGTTGCTTTGGATAAGAGCGTCAGCTAAATGCCATAAATGTAAATGTAACAGGATGAGTGATGGAGGGCATCACTCCTTGCTGAATGTTGGGTCAATCAGGTACAGAGATAAGGCCTGTTCTTGCTTACGTCACATGCCCAGCTGACTATAAAACTTGAATCATTTGCATGTATCACAATGCCAAAGCTGTCCACCAAGTTTCATTCCTGTCGGTTTATTCTTTCTGGCTGCAACCATATGTGTTTCTTTTGATGATGAGCATACATAATGTATAATAGTTTGCCATATAATAATGTTTTTAGGGACTATTTTGACCCACAACTGCCTTTTCTCCACTATGCAAAAGTATTGGTGGCATACCAGTTCCGATGACGGACATCTCGGTGGCCCTCCAGCTGAAGATCATGATGTAGGAGGACGTGTGATGACGGGAAAGCTGATTTGTCTTTTTTATCTCTATATACATTTATTGCATTACAGTGTGCTTTACATCCACCCTTCATCACAGATCAAGCTGACACAGCGCAGAGCTGCTCATTAGCTGTGCAGTCAGTTCAGTAAATGTGGTAGTTCAGCAAGTATATGAAAGCTGATGCCACTCACATCCATGAAGTTGTACAGTCTCTCTGCAGCTTTGCCCGGTTTGAGAGACGGCAAGGCTGGTGGGTAGCAATGGGCGTAGCGCCGGGAGAAAACATCCACCTGGTGGTCCTTTAGAAAGTCCTCCAGCTGGTTAGTGGCTCTTAAACGGCTCCTCAGAGAGGACATCTTAGTCAGAGGTATCCTTGGATTCAAAGACTAGTCAGACTCAGCTCTGAGAGGCACTGATAGCACTCAGTATCACAGCATTAACCAAGTATAAAGCTGAACTGATGCCTCCTGAGTGCTGGTGATCTGTGCTGAAAGAATGTGTCAGTTGAATACATTTTTTTTCATCTTCATTTTTTTTACATGATTTGAAATGCTAGCAGCCCTTAATATTGCATCAAAACAGGCCAAAAAACAGTCTTGTTAAATTAACTTAGACTGAAGGTTAAAGGGGAACTCCACCAACTTATCAATAATCCTATATATTTAAAAGGTTAAGATGTAAACAAAGTCATTCATAGTGGTTTGATGTGAAATGCTCCACTCTAGGTAAACCTGCCGTATGAAAACTGTCCGCAGTGGTGGTGATGGGAACCAGACATCTGAATAGTTCAACGCCTCTGAAATCTCCCTCAAAGTTATTACATGAAATGGTTGGATATACACTGGCTGACGTCTGAGACACTGTATACTATTATGTCAGTGTTGTGATGAAGTTTTGGGGTGAAGTGTAGTTTAATCCATTTATTTTAATCCATTCATGAAGGAGGGATACATGGCAGGGCCCCAGGGCCAAAACAGTCCCCATAATACTATTCATTCTAATAATGTTGTAATAATAATATCCTAATATTAATGGCACAGGAGGCCATGCAACATGAACTGTCAACGTAGCAGGAGGACTACTATCTACAGTTCTGCAGATTGGATATGTGACGTGTGAAAACCGTTCCTCTTGACGCAGACCATGGTGCCTCCACACACGGGTTCATTGTTTGTCTCCGTGACAGTCTGGCATGACACCATTGCAGTCGTTGGCACACTGACATGGTATTAAGGGTAGTTATCATAATGGTCTGCGTGCATGTAGTTCTGGCACACATGTCTCCCTATATCAAACCTACCCACCAAGTTTCATTCCTGTTGGTTGATTCCTTCTGGGTACAACTATTTGTGCAGCTATCCTTTTGATGGATAGGGGCCAAGACAGACCCCAAAGAATTTTTCCATCATCAACATCCAATATAAAAGCTCAGAAGACATGTGGGTTCTCTGGTGGTTTTGGATAGTACTTAAAGTGGCTATATGTCTGCCGCAGACATTGTGACCCCTGGTTCCCATCACCACCACTGTAAAGAAATCAGAGTCTGTAAGCTTCTCTACAGTGAATCATTTCTCATCAAACCACTCTGGATGACTCAGATTGACTCTGAAGGACTGGACCATTCAGAAATTTAAAACAATTGGAGGAGTTTTCCGTCTGTTTCCTTCTGGAAATTCACTATTTTAGAGATGTGAGATTCGACACCGAGCATACACTGCAGGTTCTGGACATGTGCAAAATTTAAAAATGCTAAAAACAAAGTTTGCTTTCTATTCACTGCTAAAATCTCTATTGCAGTGTAACACAAATACCAGCTATGATAATACATCACTCAGCAGATTCAGTAGTATTTCCTTCAGTGAGTTCTTCAGCTTTATTAGGCCAAACACCCACTAGAGCCTCTTAAAGAGCAGCTATTCAATTTCCTTACCTTACCAGCCCTCGCACAAAGCACAAACCACACAGCAGCAGAAGCAGAAATCGCTTCATCCTGGCTATCTGACAGCCTCGGCCTTCCATACAGAAGAGGTGACCTGGTGGGGCATTTATTCAGCTCATGGTCACCCTACTGAGCCAATCATGACATGGTTTATTGTTTGTGTGGGTCAGGTCACTCAGAAAGGCAACAGGTCCAAAGTCTCTGTGCCTACCACTCCTATGCCGCCAGCATCTCTCACTCTCACTAGGAGATGGTTCTAACTTTACATTTTACTTTTTTTTCCTTTTGTGTATCTTGTCATAAAATCTCTTTGCTATATCATTCTCTCTTCATCCGGGGTCCACCAGAGGAGCCCAGGTTCCTCTCCAGGCTTCTTCCTCTTACTCCTAGGGAGTTTTTCTTGCTACTGTCGCCTCTGGCTTGCTCATGGGGGGCTTGGACCTGGATTCCTTTCCGCTTACATCTATACATGGACTCCTTTTTTTCTTTTCATTTCTTTAATCCTTCCATAAAATGTGTTTCTGTAAAGCTGCATTGAGACATTAGTGGTAAAAGATGCTATATAAATCAATGTTGATTGATTGACACATTGATTAATCGGCTATACAGTCATATTTTCAACCATATATGGACCCTCCTGCTGAATTAGTTCAATCTGCGGCCCCCCAGTAAAACTATTTCAGGCCTTGGTTATTTACAAGCATTATGTGATGATCTAATTAAATTCAGGGCATTAATTATGATAGTAATAATATATTAAAATCATCATGTATAGGTACTTTCCATCACATTTGTGGTAGTGATTTGATGGTTTTGTTAATGAGAAAACAGAATGTTCAGTCTACTGCTTTAAGGATCACTCAAAGCAAAAGGAATTTACTCTGGCAGTCATGTACTGTGCTCTAAAGTAGCTACATTTGGTAAAGGTTTGGTAGTGATATGACCGTTTTGGTGGCAACCAGCTTTAATCAAATAAACAGAATTAAAGTCTCAAAGCCAAAAGGATTGTGGTCAAAGATCTAAGCTGTCAAGTCTCAAATGTGTTTTCAACTCAGACTTTCTACTAACTTGGTAGAATGACCCATGCAAGTCATCTCTCAATGGTTCGCCTCTGGAAAACCATTTCATAAATTTAGTAGGATAAACATTCTTTCACCTGCACCAAAGCATGTTAGTGCATTAATACTGAATATCCACATTACATTCTCACAATACACTGTGAATTTTGGATTCATTTCAGGTTGCCTCAGCCTTTCAGTTGGTTAAACATTGTACTCTAAGAAATGACGCAACAAGGCACCAAAAACCGCATAAGCTGGACATTCTCCCAATCTATACTTGGTAACACTTATTCAGGATCTAGCCACAGATTTTGCAGAGGTGTTCTAGTCAGGGGACTGTAGGTGGGCCATTTCAAAGATCAGCATGCACTTCTTGAAGTAGCTGATGATGGATTTTGAGGAATGATTTGTATTATTCTCAGGTTGTAGAAGCCAGCCTCTGTACAGGTCCAGGTTCTTGACCATCCACCTCACATTTGCCTCCCACACTTAGAAGCTTTGCTGTGATATGGGGGTTGGTGGTCCTTCGTCTTTCTTAATAACATTTCGGACGGTGGAAACTGCCAGCTGGAAGCGCTTTAATATCTTTTTATAGCCTTTGCCTGCTTTGTGTGCATAAATTACCTTCATTTTCAGATCCTCAGAGCCCATGGTTGCTGCTGTGCTTATTGTGCTAGCACAACTACTCATCATGCTCTGGAATTCCTAATGATAACCGATCCTAGTGAGCTAAATCCAGCATGAGTTAAATTCTGAGACTTCTCAACTGAAACGTTTGCATATGCCCCAATTATGGTTTTATGTCTAATAAATCTTTAAGTTAATCAAAGATTAACTGTGCACCAACGTTTGCAAAAATGTTTGGTGCAGAGGTTGTGTTTACACTTTGGCCAGGGGTGCCCGAGCCAAACATCCATATGTGTTAGATTATCAGTAGTTCATAACTTGAAAGGACATGTTGTTACATGTGGTTGTTCCAGTCATCTCTAACGGATCATTAAGACCAAATAAAAAAGGAAAAAGGCACATAAACGTGTCCTAAAGTTTTATTACTGAGTAAACAAAAAACGCCACACTGTCTCTTTGTTTGAATAAGGACATGACACAGACAGCCTTTGCAGTGCTAACACTGTAACAGCACAGTGACTCAAACGCGAAAAGACCTAAGAAGAATGAGGCCGTCTCAGATAATAAATACACAGGCTGTTCCCCACTGTTTCTCTTCTTGTTTTCCTCCTAACTCAGTCTTAACACGGGTGGTGGTCTGGTACTCGTTTCCTGAAAGAAAAAAAAAAAAAAAAGGAATGGCAAGCGATGAGTCATCATAGCCCACTGTCTCACACTCACACAGTGATGCAGCACATTTCTTACTCCAAACTGCGTCATTCCTCCCAGTCTGCTTCCCAAGCTATGAACTCATGCAGTGAAAGAAAAAGGAAAGCTGACCTACCACATACGCTCACCCACAAGACTACTAAAAGGCATAAGACTGTTCTTTTCTTGGGCAGCCGTGCTAAAGGTCAGTAGGTGTCCAGACTCACCTGGGTGCCGCCTTGATGATGTCGTCCACACGGAGGATCATCTCAGCAGCCTCGGCAGCGCTCAGCAGCACCTGCCTTTTCACTTGGAAACTTTCTGTAATGCCCAGCTCTGCCATGTCACCAATGGCTCCATGTGTCATGTCTGAAACAGGCCAGGGTACAAGGATTAGAGGTCAGAAATTAAGCTCAACAAGTGCAAAACATTGGCTTTGTAGATTTGTGAAAATATAATAGGTGGTTACTGGACAACAAATTAGCAACCCTAATTTAACAGTGATAAACAAATAAGCGTTACAAATGAAAAATACTATAAACCATAAACCACTTTGTCAGGGCTGGAAAGTAAGAGCAGCGTTTTAAGCAGAATCACTGAGGTGTCCATGTTTATGTACGTTGGTACTGGTGCAGAGCTTGAACTCACCCAGTCCGAAAGTAGTTTTGTTCTCCTGGTGAGCTGCTCTCAGCTGGGCCACAAGGTCTGCACTGTCATAACCAGCATTGTCGGCAATAATGGTTGGCAACTATGACAAACACACACACAAGTTTATGAGGCAATCCTAGAGCATGAAGAGCATTTAAACTACCAACAGATATGAAGGCAAATCAACCTCTTTTAATCAGAGGTTTTAAAAAGAATAAAGCTCTTCTAGAGATTTATTACAACTTTAATGGCAAATCACGAACACGTCATTGTGCAGCTAACAAAGAGACAAGAAACAAATCTGGACTCAATTGGCACAACTGGCTAAGAAGATTGGGTCCCATTACTGGGACCAGTTTGGGATTCCCAATGATGTCACATGGAACATAAAGGGCTGTAGAGTCAATGCTAGCCAATACTGAGAATCTCTCAGGTCACATATATAAGCAATAAATTACTACACTCCCCCAGCTCCTTCAGTGGTCCTACTACACCGTAGCAGCCCCTCACCAAAATCACTGACCACAGATTGAAGTGCTAAAGAAAAACACTCAGGCATCAGCTCTCACCATCCTCAGCGCCTTGGCGAATGACTCCATAGCTACGGCTTCTTTGCCTGGGGTTCTGTTGGCCAAGTCTGTCACCACTTTAGCCATCAGCATTTCCGAACAACCTACAAGAAGTCAGAAAACAAAGAAACAACTGTTCCATCTTCTACGCACTGACCACAAAACTCTACTGCTGAGAAAAACATGGAAGAGGAAGAACAAAGAGGTGTCCAGGGTCTGGACTAAAAGATAAAAATGAAGGAGCAAGTGAAGGAGAGACTGCTTGAGCAAAGCAAGACTACTCACCTCCTCCATAGACAGTGCGAGTCTCCTTAACGGTCTGTGCCAAAACACAAAGAGCATCGTGTAGAGAACGCTCTGCCTCATCCAAAATCTGCTGAGTCGCCCCACGGAGAACAATAGTGCAGGCCTCACCTGGACGCAGACACAAAAACAAAATGTACTGAGCCGAGAAAACAATGAAAGTGTTTTAACTAGCTTATAAGCAGAATGTATATCAAGAAGCTGTTTAACTGATAGCTATTTATTGATATTAGCAGCCTGCTAGAGATAGTAAGAAATCTCAGACTAATTCATCTATATCTATAGCTCCATAAGCTGTTCACAGTCCACAAAACAAAAGAAAAAAGCTTCTGTTTGCAGTGTCAACAATGTTTTACCAAAGATTTCAAAAAACTGCAAGAACCCTAGATTATATACATGTCATACAAAAGACCATAGATTCCAACATATAGGCAAAGCCTGCACAGACAAGACACTCACCCATGGACACTCCAGAGAAATGGATAAGTGTGTCCTCTCCGATCATCACCTCCTCAATGAGTTTACAGTGTCCAAGTTTCACTAGCTCAGGGTGGTCAAAGGTAGATGTGATCTCTCCCCCTGAAAAACGAAATAAAGCAACAGCTGTAACACCAAAAAGGCAACTATAGTAACGTCACCACTTCAAATTAGAGACCGCTACTTAAAACTTACCTGTAACCAGCGCCAGCCTCTCCACTCCAACAAAGTCTGCATGCTCGATGGCCATGACACCAGCGGCGGCAAACAGCTGCTCAGGGTAGTTATAGATCAGCTGCCTATTAAGGCAAAAAGGAGTACACTGTAAAAACGCCCTTCCAAATGAACCCATTTAATTCTGTCAAAAAAAGGTGGATAATAAAACCGTAGAAGTCATACGAGGAATGTCAGACCTTAAGGGTATCTAAAAGCTTTCCCCCCAGGGACTAAAACACTCTTAGCTTTTTAGCAGCTACCGGCTATTCTGGAGTTTGTCATATTTAACAGAATAATTATCTCTGAATTACTGACAGTAAAAACTATTTCCACAGGGTTCACAACGCTCTCGAAAGCATATACTGACACCCATCAGCGTGGGTGATCCAGAGCGTCTATACTGCCCCCCAGTGTTGTTTAGATGTGATCGCTCTCTGTTCATTTGATAGTGGAATGACAGAGATAACTTGCTAACTATAAGAAATGTCGTAGACAGTTTAGATAGTAGCAGTTATATGTACAAGTACCAGCTACCAAATACATCAAGCAGCGTTATTTGATGTTTGTTTAAAGTGTCAGGATTAAGAGAAATCCATCTTAAATTATTTAGTCCTCCCAATACAAATCAGTGCTACTATATCAATACTAAATACTGCAGAATGGAAACTAGTGACTAATAATCGGCTTAGATTTTACGACTGATTTTAAGACTTGCTCAGTATGTAGCGGGAAGGGTATTAACATATACCAGGGCCACAATACTGTTCTACTTTGATTTATACCTATAAACAGTGTAACTATATAGTCATCAAATATTTGACCCTACTTTCCAGCAGAAATATCCTGCTGCCTCTCTAGATCCTCCAAATCATTTATTCCATTTCATATTGTTTAATAACAAAACCCACCTGCCATGTGCTGCAATAAATAAACTATGACAAAGTGACTAGCATAGCCTTAGCAGCTTTAACCAATTAGCAAGGAACCACCCCACCCCTGCTTTACAAGATATTTAATGCAGACATGTTTGAGAACCAGCATGTTTGGTTGTAAACATTGCTTATTGCTCCTTTAATATATGTATAACACGTAACGACTCTACAGACACCTAAACCTTTGTGCACTTTGACAATTTTTTTCCCTCTTCACGCTCATTATAACTGTTAAATACCTGTCAGCCAAACCGAAGGCCCTGTAGAGGTGAGACTAAGCCGGTACCTGTTGATGAAGCAGTTGATGCCGTGCTTCAGAATGCGCTCTACTTTCTCCTTCATCTTCTCTTTCTCTGCCAATTCAATCTCTGCCACTTTTGCTGTGGAGTCCACACGCACTCTAGAGCCAAAGATCTGCAGAAGTCACATACAAAAACAATTAACGGATTGGTCTTCGGAATCACTAAGAGAAGCAATGAGAGAGATTTTTGAGCAAGTGGAAGTGGAAATATCCATGGAAGAACGAAAGGTGTACCTTGATCTTGTCTGTGTCCATGCCAGTGTTGGCAATGAGGATATTTGCATTCTCAAGCCTCTTAGGCTGGTTGACACCGATTTTCTTGTCAAGCAGGAATCCTTTTGGGAAAGCAAAACAAGATTCATCTGTTAAGACCAGATAACCACAAAACACTGCCCTATGAATTCTACTATACGCTGCAAAAACAAAACCAATTGACCATTTGCAAAATTCTGAAAACCAGCTTAGTTACTGCTGCCATATTCATCAAACTTTCAAGTTGTGTGGTAACATTCATACCCCTTCTACTAAAAGACAGAAAATGCCAGAGGTACACATGAAAATTCAGAAGCACACAGAGGAAACATCTCATTCAAAAATAAATCTGCTTTACGAGATGTTCAGAGTAGACGGAGAAAAGAAAGCTAGACAACAGCAATTGGCTCAGAGGCAAATGAATCATAATTTTGCAAACTGTCAAGTGGAGAAGACTCACAACTAAATAAACATCGTTCATCACAGAGGCATGCTGGAACATAAACAGGACTATATTTCACACAGTTAACGCAATAAACAATCTATTTCAGACCTTCATCCAGATAAGAGTCTGTAAGGCTTCCTCCGAGTTTCTTGATGACATGGATGGCCTCCAAGTTGCCAGATCCTTTCAGTCTGAGCACAGCCTCCACAGCCAGCTTGGAAAAGTGGTCTTTATGATGAGTGAGCAGTTTGGATGACAGAGTGGTGCGGGCAATGTTCAAAAGATCCTCCTGGAACTTCTCCTGGTCGTTACTATAAACATGAACAGAACCAGTGTAAATCCATTGGGGTTGGAACTTTAACTGTTGGAAGGGCTAAATGCCCTCCTACAGTGATACTAGGAACTGACTATTTGAGCTAGATTAGTATTACCTGGAAACACAGCTCTGGAAAAATGTAAGAGACCACCTCAAAATGATCAGTTTCTCTAGTTGTACAGTTTCTGGGTTTATGTTTGACCAAAATGAGCAGGTCTGTTTTATTCTATACACTACTTGAATCTTGGCTCCCAAATTCCAGATCAAGATTTTAGATCTGTTTATTTAGAAAATCACTAATGACGCCTCCAGAATCTTAATTTTTGAGCCATGCTCGCTGTGCATTTCACCCCAGCCACCGCTCGCCAGTCTTTCTGTAGGTCACTTGAGGTCATCTTACGGTGGTTAAGTGACATTGGAATGAGGTGGCGCTCATCACGGTCAGTAGAGAGTGGTTTTCGCCCTCTGCCAGTCTGTAGCTGTGTTGTCCTGTGTGTTTGCTGCTTGACCTTGTTCTTATGAACCAGACGCTCACTGTATCTGCCAGTAAAGCTAGAACCAAACCTTCCGTTCCTCACTAAGAACCTGCTGTACATGTGGAGATGCTGATTTAAGAAAAAACTGGAGCTGTATATTGTAATTTAACTAGATCATAGCCTTGGTCCTAAGCCAGTATTAATCTGCACTGGCTGTATTTTCCACAGTGAGATGAATGGCCTTCTATAATTATGATTGACCAACCTCCCTCATTAATAAGAGTTACAAATGAAACATGCTGACGGACAGGGTCACCAAGCAAGTTGTTACTGATTTCTAAGTGTGGCGTGTGGATCTTGTGAGGCTTTCAATCCAAGCTATCTGCACAAATTTAAGGAAATAAAAGCATTTCATCCCAAGCAAACTAACAAGTAACACCCCTTTATATACTGATCACCAACCCAGGACTCTAATGCAAATGAGATTTGAAATCCCAGTGAGATTTTTGTGCTGGGTAAATAAAGGTAAAAACCCAGGTCCTAGAGACCACCATTCTTCAGCCTCCTATAACAATGCTCCTTCCTTTAGCCTGTTGCTAATGCCAATCCAATCCAGCCAATCAATTGATAAAGATAATGAGCTGAGCCAGGTGTGGCAGACTGTGGTTGCAGCTAGACATTGCAAGAAAGTAGATCTCCAGGACCAGTGACCACAGCCTTAAAATGACTTTACAGACCCTCCACAATACTAATCTAGCTCAAATAGGTCTTTGACCTACAATTACTGAGAGAAAACTACTTTTAAATAAAATCTGAAAATAATAAAATAAAGTGAAAAATATGCTGATGCCTACCCATGGTCCACTGCAGCCCCCTTCAGGGCCTCACGAGCAGCCTGGGTGGCTTTCCTCCAGCCGGAGATGATGATCTGAGGATGAATCTTTCTGGCAATCAGCAACTCCGCTTCCTAATGCACAATTAATACATAAAGTACGTTTATAAAAAAAAAAAACCTGGTGTGTATAAAGAGATCAACAGCTGTTTTGGGGAGGGGCTTTATTAACAGTAACATAATTTCTATACATGGCAATGTTAAATAATAAGACAACACGGACTCACCCTGAGCAGTTCAGCTGCCAGCACAGTCACAGACGTAGTGCCATCCCCAACCTCATCATCCTGGACCTTGGACATATCTGGAAACAGGATAAGAGAAAACCCCAATGAATGCTGAGCAACACACTGCTAAACGCTCATCTTGATCCTGTTGTACATGGTTCAAATTTGGTTCTCAACACCATCTGTTTAACGTCTGGAGAGGCAACACTCACCAACCAGCACTTTGGCGGCAGGGTTGTCCACACCAATGGCTTTCAGAATGGTTGCTCCATCGTTGGTGACTGTAACAGAGCCTTCTCGTCCACCACCCAAGAGGATTTTGTCCTGCAAAGAACATGAGCAATATAGGACATGACCACACACCAAAATACCAAATATGAAACAATATATTAAAACAGACGTATCTCCATACCATTCCTTTTGGTCCAAGAGTACTCTTTACCAGATCTCCAATAGCGATGGCACCAATAAAGGAGGACTAAGGAAAAAACACAAGTTAGCAAAACTACTAAAAACAGAAGCGGACACCTTTTTATCTTTGCCTATATTTACTCTCTCCAACAATACATATGAGCATTAGGATTAATTGTAAGCACTAGGATCACTTTGCTTATCATTTCCACTTGATCCAGGTGATCCAGGTGAGCCAATCTGAATCCTGAACTCTGCTAAATACCGCATTAATAAGGAGTATAAGAAATAAACAGGCATTCCTGTGGTTATCACTCACCAGACGAGCAGTTTCTGCTTTCTCCTCATCAGCTCCATGTTTAAAGATGTTCACTGGGGCCATTGATATGGAGGCCTGTCAAAAAAAAAAAAAAAAAA
>CM067474.1:19287005-19338009 GCA_034552555.1 Semaprochilodus insignis | reverse complement strand
TATATATATATATATATATATAAAATATACACACACACACATACATACATACACACACACATATACACATACACATGTTCACTCTTCATTTATGCTCTCCAAGTAATGCAACTATACATACACATATAGTTTTTTATGTATTTTTTCCTTGTGATTGGAATGAATATCAACTGTTCATACGCAGCATCCAAATAAAGTCAATGATGGAGATACAGTCAGCCAGAGCTGCTACTGGACTCCTCCTCCATAGAAACCACTAGAAACTCAGTTAGGCGTGCTAGCCAGTTAGCATGCTAACGTCTAACAAATTTAGCATAAATACACATTTACTAACTCGCGGTACGACTGTCAGGTACGCTGTCAAACTAGTGCCAGGGAATCTGAACCAAGTTAATAAAAAAGGGGGGCTATTAAAGCTTTCGTAGTTTAGACATGCAACTAGCTGCAAGCTAACCGGCTAGCTAAACCGCTAACACGCCCAGTACATTAAACAATGGACACTGGCGACACTGACAGCTAACTACCAACTCTGTTAGCTCTCTTTTTAAACCACCCAGGGGAAATCAGACCGCTTTAGAGCAATCTATGTCGAATGTTACATACACGTTCATAAGCAATATCATGCACATGTGCGGACGCTGCTCAGATTTCATTTCTGAGGATTAGCCGGGATCGGCTAACTTAGCTAGCGGCTCTGAAGACGAGCCGGGGCCAACATGTGCACACAACGATGCTGAACGACTGAGAGGCTGATTTTGGCCTTCAGAACGTCTAAAATCATAAAGTGGTGTTTTTCATAGCATACTCATGACACGTTAAAGCCTTTCCGTCGCACTGCTGAAAGATATCTCATCAAATGCGACTTATATTCAAATAAAGACTCACCATGGTCGCTTTAGGTTGGGTTAAAGCCGCACACGCACCGAAACCAGGAACCCTGCAGCGGCGGCGGTGTGACAGGAATAGGGGCGGCCTGGAGACACACTTCAAATTAAGAGTCCCGACCAGTTACAGTCATACAGCCAGGCGTTTTCAAATGTGGAGTCATTAAAGATCAGTTTGTTTTCAGAGTGTTGTGTGAGGTTTGTTATGACATGTGAAAAGTTACACTAGATTCAGTATAAATATCGTCGCTGTCCAAAGAAAAACAAGTATCTCCAAAGTATCTCCAAAATGGCAGCTTTACAACGGAGGGCAAAAACCTCATTTAATTTGAATGTAAGTCATAGGAACCAGACTTTCTTCCAAGCAGTTTTGGGCTATTTCTGTTGGTCCATTCATTATGAAATTTTCACACAGATCATGTGATCAAATGATGCACTAAAGTAAATATCGTCAAAAATGGACATACATGTTTTTCATTGGACAGCGACCTTCTGCATTATCCTCCGTAAATGGCTCTCTCTATCGATGTGTATGATATTTCTGTATGTGTGCCAGGATGGAGGGCCTGGAGAATAAGCAGACCTGTTCCAGGGAAATAGGTGCATCCAGAATGACTCGGTTATAATCATACATTGTACACATACACAAAGTAGCTCAGTCGTAATCATGTACACTCATCGTCAAAAGAATAGTTGCACCGAGAAGGACGTGTCGGATTGCAGTGCTGTTGGGAAGGAAGATAAAGGTTACTGGGAGCAGTAAATGATGATTAATTTAGACTGATATGGGCAATATTTATTGCGCTACACATACAGAAGCAGTGACTCTCAGTATGGCTAACGCAACGTCTCAGCATAGAGGCGTAGAGGTTCCTAATGGTGTCCTGTGATAATCCCTCCCATGCATCTTAAATATTCTCACGCAGTTCCTGCAGATTGAACATGTGACATGTGACAACAAACCATTCGTCTTGGCGCTGATGACGTGTCTCCACAAACAGATTCGTTGGTCGTCTCCACCAGAACCAGAGCAGGACTTTTCACTGAAGATGACCCGCTGCCAGTCTGAGTCACTGCATGACAGTCTGGAACGACACCATTGCAGTTTTTGGCGACGTCGATGTGGTGTTAAGGGCAGTCGCCGTATCGGTCTCTGTGCAAGTAGTCCTGCATCAGGCACTAACAGGATGATATCGTGGCTATTGGGTCAGTCAGGTACAGTGATAGGCTCTGTCCTTACTTATGTCACATGCGTGAAACTTGAATCATTCGCATGTTTCACAATGTCAAACCTACCCTAACTATTTCTGTAACTATTCTTTTAATGATAAACATTTTAAGCAGTTAAAAATTTGTAAATGGATGAGAGTTAAAAGGCTCGGACCTGTTTGTGATCTATCCAAAGATTATTTTCATTCCTTATTTATTTGGGAGTAAGGGAAGCGTTTGTAAAGGATCAATGGTGACATCAATTAGGTAATCAAAGAATGTATTCCTGGTGGAAGGAAAATGAAATAATGGATTTTGATGATGATATGTGATTTGAAATTAATGGTAGAAATGTGAGAGTTGTGAGACTGGAGTTGTGAATCTGGCAGGGGCAAGGAGAGATCAGGCGATGACCCTCCTCGCCCAAGGAAAGGTATAAAAACCCTTGTTTTCTTTAATAAACCAGTTGCTCAAGATTAGCACTTGTTAGACTGAGAGGCCTTAATCTTTAATATAACAATTTTGTCCTTTCCTGAGTTTTTATGTAATGCTGATGATGGTAAAATAATGATTTTTTTTTTTTTTTAAAGGTCATTTTGGGGACTATTTTGAGCGTTTATAGTCAATAAACTTTTCAGACATCTGGTTCCCATCACCCCCACTGATGAAACCTTTCACACCAAACCACTCTGAATGACTTTTTAACATCTCAACCACTGAATTATGCATTTAATGCATCCCTGGTAGTTTAATGTTATATTAGCAGTAATAAATGTTTGCATATATTCAAGCTGCTAAGTCAGTCATATGCAAAACATTATTTCAGTAGTGCAGTTTGCAGTTCACATGTGCATTGTCTAAGATAGTTTAGGCATGCTGAAAAAAACATAATGAAAAAGGGTTCAGGTCTTCTCTTTCTGCAACTGAAAGACTGGACCACTGAACTGAAATGGCCAGAGAGAGAAAGCAATGGAAATTAGCCTATATAATTTTAAACATCTTAGAGGTATTAAAACATGTGCTTCATTTGCGTTTGTCTGGAAAAAAATACATAAATAAATAAATAAAATGTTATATATATATATATATATATATATATATTTATGTTTATGCCAAAAGGCATTTGGAGATATTTTTTTCCCTTGACAATTACTTGTTCATGCAGGTATTTAAATGTATTGTTTTTATTAAATTGTCCAACCTAATTCATAGTATTTTTTTGTAAGAACTAGTCACCAATGACTACATAGTCGAAACCCCACCAAATAAAACTTTTGAAGCATCAGAGAAAACACAGAGTAAAATATTAAAATATTTATATGATTATTATGATTGTGAAAATAAAGTGTTATTTTAAACATCCAGCAAACCGTAAATAAAACATATAAAACACATAAATATGATAAAACACGGCTTAAAACCGCTGATCAGGCTGTCCTGCTTTTACGTGATGCTACCTGGACAAAAATGAACAAACAGGCAGATAAAACAATGAGTGAATGAAGGAATGGACAAATGAACAGTGTTTATGTATGGCAAAGTGAATGAATGAACGACAGGCAGCTACAGACAAGTGGTCTAGCTTGCTAGCTTTTAGTTATACTGGGTTACCTTTGCCGGAATCACTGCTGCACATTATTAATACCACATACTGTTCCCAGTTCTTCTGACAGAAGTAATGTTCGAGGTGATGGTGGATGATGCGGAACTACTGCCCATACTGTGCGGTCTGATGCTGTTGCTTCATTTGGCTTGACTGGGTGCCCACTGCTTGCCTGCACTTACCGACCACGGAGCTTCATGCTGTCCCATGTTGTGTGATGATTCTGCTTATTTAATTTCTTCCTCATATACTTACTAATAGATCATCCCCGCAGGCTTTTAGCAGCAGTAATGGATGTTCAAGGGTTTTATACTGTCATAAACTCCTTACAGTAGTCATTGATTTCACTGGTAACATAGTTTCATTCAGACTTTCAGATCTGTTTGTCATTGCTACTCTTGTAGGACTCTAACAGTCATTGGTTAGTCTATATTTAATATTGCATATAACTGCACATTGTTATCCTGTTTATATTGCTTTTGTGCTTGTTTTGTTATCTGGTGTTGACCAGAGGAGGATGGGTTCCCCCTTTGAGTCTTGGTTCCTCTCGAGGTTTCTTCCTCTTGCTCTGAGGGAGTTTTTCCCTGCCACTGTCGCTCTTGACTTGCTCACTGGGGGCTTGGATTCGGATTCTCTGTAAAGCTGCTTTGTGACAACATCTGTCGTAAAAGGTGCTATATAATAAACCTAGACTTGACTAGCTTGCTAAGTTTCTCTGAAAGTGTTTTGTGGGGCAATAGATGTCAGCCTTATGATTGGTTAGGGTATGTTTACGGAAGCGTCTGATGGTTTACATGGAGAGAAGAGAAATATGGTGACATTTATTAGACTTTGGGAAGATATTCATAAAACATACTTTGTACATGATTAACTTAATTAGACAGACGGCACAGATTTTGTTTCCCAGAGGCTTTAATTTGCTATCTGTTCAGACATTCGCCTTCCCTGTTATACCTGAGTATGTTTATATGCAAACACTTTTTGAATATGGACATATTCAAAAGTAAAGCCTCCACCTGTAGCCGTTAGTGTGCACTGCATTCTGCCTTCTGTGTGGTGTTACAGTCTCCTGAGTGCAGTAGAGCAGGTGATGGGCGGGACTTTGCCTGCTTCAGTAGGCCGGGCGGGAACAGTATCAGATAAAGAGTGCGAATGGTTGGAAGATGGGTGGAGTGAGAAAGAGGAAGAGAAAACTGCAGCTAAGAGCGCGCGTCTCTCAGGAGAAGCAGGTAGAAGGTGGAGGAAATAAAGAGGACAGAGGCAGAAATTCTATCACAGGAGAGGTTTCGATCATCAGAGGAAGGACCTGTGTCTATTCAGCTTAGTGCATTGCCATGGGAGATGGACAGAGAGGACACCTGAGAATGTGCTGAGAGGCGTTGAGGCTCTACAGGTGCATTTCTTTGTTGTATACACCTGTGCGAAGGAGACTGGAGGAGCAACATTTACAAGGTGATCCTCTTCAGAGGGACAACGTCACTGGGGCGTCTAGAAAGAGCCGCAACTACTATTACAACACCAGTATGCACCATAGTGGCTGTTTTGTAATGGTGAATTTGTAATGGTGAATTCCTGACAATTGCTGCACTAAAGTTCAATCAAACTGACGAGGCGCACACCAATGACCATGCAGCCGGCTGGAGTAGAACAGGACGACTGCTTTGATTTCTTGTTCAAGATTATCCTGATCGGAGACACAAATGTGGGTAAAACCTGCGTGGTTCAGAAGTTTAAGACCGGAATCTTCTCAGAGAGGCAACAAAACACCATCGGCGTGGACTTCACCGTGCGGACTCTCGACATAGAGGGCAAAAAAGTAAAGGTCAGTTCAATCCTTATTTATGCTCTCCTCTTATCTATGCCAGAAGCAACTGCCCGTCAGCTTCTGTTATAAGGAAGTTTTGGGTTCACCATTACAGGGAAAGTGGCAACTCCACCGTCCACTACAGACAGACACTGGACCATCCGGTACACACACAGATACTGGACCATCCGCTACAGACACTGATAATAGACATTAGGCTGAAGACGTTGTAGTAGTCCTTTAGTGAAAGGAAACGATTTCACTGAAGGAACTTGCTATGCATTGTTAGATCCTTATCAGTACGTGTGTATCCTTGCTACAGTCAAGTCATTGAGAGTCATTGAGTAAACTAGTCAGACCAGCGGGGGGACGTGCTCTGCAGGTTTACATCCTGCTTTGTTTCCCACTACTCACCTTAAGCCACCTTAGTCGACCACTGTTCAGGCAGCTGCTACAGCAGGCCTGTGTACTGGTAGTGTGAGTCATGGTAACACACTCCTAAAGACCTTTCAGTGGGCAGTGAATGGTAATGGCTAACTTTGTTCACCTACTTGAATGAGCTGTTGAAGAACCTGTTAAACCTCAGGGACTGGTAGATTGGAATGTATGTTATGCTCAGTCTTTTGTGACGTGTGACCACGTTGGATTTCCACCACACAATATGCTGTGTAATAGGTCAAGGTACTTCTGGTTCACAAATGCCATATAGGCTGGATTCAGGTATAGGCTGGGGATCGGGTCATAGGAGAGAGTGGTAGAGTGTAATAAACGAGAAGGCTGATCACAGTAAATACTGAAAGCTTTGAAACTGAACTTATTTGTAGTGTCCTCCGTGTGATTCCCTGTTAATTATGTGTTTCCTGCCCTTTTACCCTGGAACAACTTGTACTTAATGGCCAGTTTGAATGGAAATGAAATACATGAAGGGTGGTCTTTGACCATGGTGCAGTACTGCCAGAGTAAAACTAGCCTAGCAGCTAACAGGTTGAGCAGAAGTAGAAAGGTAGCACCTGAAACTTGTAATAACTGCAGAACTGGCACTTCTTAGGCTGTGTTCAGACTGCAGGCAAACCAGACTTTCTCAAATCGGTTCTTTTGAGATGACTGTCCCCACTGTTATTTGCAAGTGATCAGATCAGATTGGATTTGTGCTCCAGACATTTGATGTTGTAGTTTGCTGCGTTGCAAGTGACACAAAAGACACTCTGAAATCCGATGTGACAGCGTCCAGACTGAGACGCATCTGTAAAAGTCCAACTGAAACAGCATTTCAAACCACCTCCGAATGATTTGCAAAAATCAGATTTCATGTGATTTTTTGCTGTCCAGACGATCAAAAATCAATTAGATACAATCTGGATATGCCAAAGATCTGATTAGGGCTGGCTGTCTGAACACGGCCTCAGTGTGTACAGCGTTTATGACTTGTTTCTCAGGTCAGATCTTTTGGGTCGACTGTGCACACTGTTAAATGATCAGATTGGATTTGTGTATCCGGACATCACCATGCCATCTGCATGGTCTGCTGTGGTAATGACCTGTACCAGTACCAGATGCCAGTAACTACATAGCTACGCTGGTAATATGGTTTTCAGATGTAGAAGCAGGAGATACGGAGGTGCACGTTTTGCCCTCATCACTCTGTCAAGTCATGATTTACAGCTCTTTGGCACTTCTTTTGGATCCCAACCTTTCCGTCACTCTGGATTTGACATTGTTTTCCCGATTAGGCTGGGCATAGCTTATCAGTATAGGGACTGAAGTCTGTTATACATATACCTAGGTAATGTTCTTATAGCCTTTTTAGCATCATTTTGGCCTGAAATAAAATGCTACACGCAAAGCAGTACAGATCAGGGGTGTAACAATGTATTGTGAAATCATGATATCATGTGGTGAACCCTACACAACTGTTAATTATGCCATCAAATGTAAACTATCGGCACCAATTAATACCCCGCTCCAGTACTACCCCCCCCTCCCAGCTCCGGTGCCATTAGAAAGATGTGCAACATGATTATAGTCATCATTTTCTTCATTCAAATTGTGTAATAGAGCTTTTATTACCACACAGCTTACAGATATTGTTTTATTTATTGTTTATTGTTTTAAAAAAAAAAATCCATATACAGCCTGTATAAGCCTACCAATATCCAGGTGTCATTTATAGTCATGCCTAAAGTTTGTTCATTTAAGTACCTTACACATCATCAAATAAACGACTGTTCAAAACTGTATAATCAATTTCAATAATATACAAGATTATAAGTACAAATATTTATCAGGAAGATGTGTCAAGAATGACGAATAGAGCTGTAAATGATAGTAACAATCCTATAACTTGTCAAAAATGCTTAGAAATAGTTAATAATTATGGTATATTATTTATCCTTGAATAACTTTTGCAGTCGCTTTGTAGTGAACATGTACAGCTTTACTTAAGGAAATTAATATTTTCTTTAAAGATGCCAAATTTAGTATAACTTTAAATTTACAGCCTTCAGAATCAAAAGGAATGACAGTTTTCAATAGTTCTCAATTTTACGAGTTACATGAAGTCTAGATTTTAACAGGGAGGAATTAAGCATGTACAATATGCTGAGCTAGATTAATTTGGGGAACTTCATTTAACAATCTCACACTGATGACCAGGAGACACAGTTCATTACTGGGTTACTAAGATGCAACACCAAGAAAGGGAATTAGTCTGGAAAGAAAACTGCTGAATCATGAAGACATCGTCTGAAATACTAGTCAGAACTTTTGAACTGCTTATTGCAAAATCTCACTCAGAATATCCCATTTAACTTTGCCTGATATAACATGATTCAGATTTCAGCAGAGAGAATGAAAGAGTATTTCAAACTACAGACAGGTGTGCAGGTAACAGGTGTGTTGGGTTGCTATGGCACTGCATCCTCTCTAATGAGCAGAGATGTGAGGAGGGTGAGTAACTCTCAGTGGGACTTGACACTGATGCAGCATCTATTCACATTTCATTACCAAGCACCCTTTACATGCTAACTCACAGGCTAAAAACGACTCTTCCCAAGTACAGGAGCTCTGTCACTGAACGATTCAACATCATAATTCTCAGTAATATTCTCAAATATTCACAATTTATTTCACAGGTCTGAAATTACACATGCTGTCTTTTACAGTGACGGCCCATGGCTATAGCTGCACATTTGGGTTTCAATCTGATTCTGCCATAACAAAACGTTGTGACTCCATTACTTCTCCTCCTTTTATCACGTTACACCAATTAAAACATTTTTTTTTTACATTTTGGGAGAGCGATATGATAAACATACTACACTATGATACACGATATACACCATGCTATTTCGGTATTTCCTAAGGCTTGTGAACAAGTCAGAACAGACAACAGGCCTTGCCTTGCCTAAATTAACAGTCTTCTGTACAGACAGACATACAAGTCTTCACCTGTGCAACCATACAGGCATTTTTTGGCTTATTTCAAGCTTCATGCGACACATTTTCAATGGGAGAATGGCCTGTTTAGTGCCCTTACACTCTGATTACATAGCCATGCTGCTGTAACATGTACAGAACATGGCTCAGCAGTGTCATGTTGAAACAATAATGGACAAGCCTGAAAAAGACACCTAGACTCATAGAAGGCAGCATTACATCAAAAAAAGTTGTTCTATACCATTTGACCACAGCGATGATGCTTTTTGAAGTTGACGAGTCACCGATCATGTGATTATGACAATGATAATGTGGATGCCTCAGAGAAGACAACAGGTGAGGAGTTTGGTGGTTTATTGGTCAGCATCTCCTGTTTGCTGAAGGCTAGCAATGTATTGCAGGGCTCACTGGAATTGACTCACTGGAAGTTGGTTCATGACGTAATCAGTGACTTGTCAACGTTGAATAATAATCTGACGTTGTGCAACCCCTAGTTTATATACTGTATATATGTATATATGTATACCAGTATAAATTGTCCCAAATTATATTCATGTACATTAAAGGTGCTTCTATAAAGCAGCCATTATATTGATTTTTATATGAAATCGAAAAGTGGATAGGGTGGCCATATTTCCAAATAATTAATGGTACCAGATGATATTTAAAAAGCATTAATATAGTTAATGAACCTAATAAACTTTTACTCTAATTCTCTTCTGTTACACCAAATGGAACTTAGTAAACTTTACCCAGAGTATAAACCTAAATTTAACATATTCTACAACCTGAAGAACCCGAGCATTGCATTAGGGTTAGGAATCAGTGAAGCCCTTACGATACAACATCATTACGATAATTAAGTCATGATGCGGTATTACTGTGATTTTGCGATATCAAATATTACTATACCTTCTGCAAAGGAAGTTATACACTGCACTGTTATAGTCACATAGGAATCCACTGCCCTGGACTTCCGTGCATCATAACTACAGGAAATCCTTTCTGCTGTACCCAAAGCAACATGGTTTCAATTGCATTTGCATTTCAGATACTAAGGTATCAATAATTAGCTCTGATCTGTGTATTGATACCATATTTCCACACACAATATCATAATATGTATTTTTCCCCTAGCCCTAGTTAACGACAAATGCAAGTAAGGTTTAAATATCTGTCAATATCGCTGAAAACAGGTGTAACCCTGGTGTTGGGAGTGTAGGTGTTATCCAGCTAGAAGAAGCCCTTGGGGAATAAAGACTGACCCTCTATCTTCTGCCACAGATGCAGGTTTGGGACACTGCAGGGCAGGAACGGTTCCGCACCATCACACAGAGTTACTACCGCAGCGCACATGGAGCCATGATCGCCTACGACATCACCCGCAAGGCCACCTTCGACTCCATCCCTCACTGGATCAACGAGGTGGAGCAGTACGGGGCCGCCAACGTCCTTCTAGCCCTGATAGGTACTTCCCGACAGCATGCATGAAACGAGACTGACTCTCACTGTCACAGTAGCTTCCTCTGTCTTATTCAGGCAGGCTGAAACCCACTGCTTTTGCTGAGACAGGGTCTATATGAACAGCTGAGAAACTGATTGACACATTCTTCCACTTCATCTACTACTCTGTAGGCCTAACCTACTTGAAGGAGCCAGATCCTTTCACTAGCTACTGTTTAGACAGTATTCTTGCCGAACATCTACACAGGCTTACCAGGGCAGGTACACTCAAACCCCCCTCCCGGTCATGAGAGAAGATATTTGAATGTTAACCACAGTTGCTGGTTTATTGTTGGGGACTTCTGAGGAACTGCTTGGTATCTTCATATGATTAATGTCTCTTCATGTCTTATGTCTTCATGTCTTAGTATGGTGAAGCTAAGGCCTTCAAGCTATTGAAACGTCCCTCTACTACATGTTTTATGAATGTCTTTAAGGGTCTGCTACCTCACTTCTCACTGTCCACTCCCTTTTGTAGGTAACAAATGCGACCTGGAGTCTGAAAGACAGGTTCAGTTCAACGAGGCGTGCTCCCTAGCGAAGGAGAGGGGGATTTTAGTAGCTCTGGAAACCTCAGCGAAGGAGAGCCAGAACATAGAGGAGGCTTTTGTGATGATGGCCCGTGAGCTGCTGGCACGGAACGGACTGGCTGTAAAGGAGGACGATTCTCAGGTCACATCACCACGTATCTTATTGCGCTCCACCTCCAGGCCCATTAACAGCCCCACGCAACCCCCTGAGAAAAAGGGATGTGAGTGCTAACACATGGCACGACTCTCAAATCAGAGACTTTTGCAAATCTTCACGCACATTTTGTTACATTTGTTTGCTTTATTGAAACATCTGGAAAGCTGGCATGGATTTACAGTGAGTAACAGTGACTTCTCAGTGGCTACATGGCTACAGCATCTGTAGTACTGAGTTGAAATCGTGAAAGTGTAATCTTATAATCATTGGCCACTTTTTACCAGTTAAAGGTTCTAAATGCTACAGGGGCTTATTTTAAATGAGAAGATTCTCTTCTGTCCAGTACAAATCTGAAGACATCACAAAAACCACCTTTGCGATAAGTATGTTCTTTGGCTACTTCACTAAAAACCCTCAGAATGCTGGAGTACAGCTAGAGACTGTTGAGTTAGCCATACTCTAGCCCAATGTTTCTCAATCCTAGGCCTGGAGACCCACTGCTCTGCACATTTTAGTGATTTCCCTGCTTTAATCAGAATCAGAATCAGAATCTCTTTATTTCACCAAGTATGTTACACATACAATAGAGCCGCACTAACCCAAAATCTGGCTGTTAATAAACTGATTAGTGGGATCAGGTGTGTCGGGAGCAGCGGAGAACACTAAAAGGTGCAGGGCAGTGGGCGTCCAGGACCAAGATTGAAAAACACTGCTCTAGCCTTTCATCAGAGGTCATAAAGCTGTTCCTAGTTGGATATTCCAGGGTAGTGGAGCACTCTCAGGCTATCAGTGGTGCACAACTCAAATAACATATGATTAACACACGTCAAGTGGTCAGAAACTGATCTATAATGAATGGTGTAGAGTGGTGGTGGTGACAAATTGTGCAAGACAACAAAGGGGCTACAGTTTGTAATTGTACACCTACATCATGGACATTCAGCCACCTGCAAACGTTGAAAAAAAGTTTGATAAAGTGAAAAAAAAGTTTCTGACTCTCTATGAGGAACAAACACACATGCGGCATTCATGCAAAATTTAGTGCAGTTTATATTATTTGCAGAGTTTAACAAGGGGGGGGGGTGGTTAACAAAATTGAAAATGTTTCAATTGTATGTTTTACATAAATGTAACATTTGCACAGGCAGCATTTTAGATTTGATCCTTTTCTAACATGTTCAGCAAAAAACACTTTCATTAAAACGTGCAGAAGTGTGTTCAGTGTAGAGGATGTATGACTGTATATGGAGCACATAAAGTAAACGGACATACAAAGTAAAGTTCAGTATCTCCATCAGATTCACACTGTGGCTTAAGCTCTGGCTAGGTTCACCTCTATATGAATGAATCTGAGACAATCTGAGTTTCAGTCAAGCACCCAACTCTTGTATCAGCTTTCAAAAGCAAGGTTTGTACACTACTGACCACAGAGATCAGTGTCTGGTTTTAAAATTGTCTGGAAAAATATGGTCCTCCCTGTCATATGACAAAACCATAAACCTCTATATTTTGTTTTTTCTGTTTTCCATGTACTTATTCCTCACATCTTCCCCCTGCAAAGCACTCTGTACACGTTATATACCACAAAACAGAAATTTACAAGTTTTAGATGAGACCAGCTGGGACCACTGGAAAAGTGAAGATGAAGACGTGTTTCCTCAGACATGTGAAGCACCAACATGTCGTATCAAGCTGCCACTAACACAACATCAATGCACAGTTCAACAGGCTTGGAGGAGCTCACAAACTGTCCAAAGAGACAGACGTGTTGGCTGGTACCGCATTGAGTGATGGAAAAGATCATCCCAAAGAATTGGATGGCTGTGGCATCACAGAGGATCACCTGACTGGGCCAACAACAACTGACATTGCTTAGACTGTTTAACCATTCTGGAACCCCTGATTATTACATATATATGAACTATTATGTAAAAAATAGCACACCAGCAGTAGATGTCCATGTATTAGTAGTGTGTATAGCACAGTAGTTCCTGGTTAGGACATGGCCTGTTCTACAGACACCAAAAAGTGTTACTGAGCCTGAGATCTGAGATACACATCCTGCATATCCAGTGTACTGTCACATGAAAACTCAGGTGTGGTAAAAGGCGACAAGTTTGTGATTTAACAATTCATGTGCAGTTGTATAGTAAAAGTCTGACAGTTTGACAGACCCCAAATAACTCTACACGTTTTGCACATTATGTGTGTTCTACTGACTCCATAACACACTGGCAACTGCCACTTGCAGTGTAATCTGTAGACGGTCGTTTAACCCTTATTGGGATTATGACATTTAACGGAAATAAACATGTTGTAGATGAATGACACAAGCTAAATGGAATCTGCCCGACTTTGCTATTAAATGATTGTGTTTTGATTATTTTGTTTTACTGAAATAGTGAAAGCTACTGAAGAAAACGCAAAAACGCACTGCTCACAAGACTCTCTTTACCCTTTATCTAAAATTCAAACCTGTATCTGTGGGTTGGCCAAATACTGACTGTAACCTGCTGCTGTGCCATGTTGGAGGAGAGATCCTCCCTCCGAATTCTCTGTCACTTACATTAAAAGCAGTTTAAGTCTGTGAGATTCAAATCCATTGCATATTTTTTGCAACAAATTTACCAAAAGACAAGTTGGCTTTTATTTTAGTTTTTTATTCTATATATTTTTTCTTTATTCTTCTTTCATGTTTTATTTTTTTGGGGAAAAAAAAGCACAACAAAAATTACACCATCTTAAGTTTTTTCATTGTGCGCCAACGATCTTTTATATTTACTGCTGTGCGGCCTTGAAAAGGGAACGTGCTTTTGATTTTCTCCCATCGGCCTTCTCCAAAACGAGCAACACCTTGCTTCACCCAGTCTGACTCTTCATGGGTCCACATCTGCAAACAGTTCAAACATGTCTCTAAGTAAACGCCCTACATCTAACAGAACAGCCATAAAATAAGTTAGATATCAGCTAGTTTGTTGCCAATCTTGATTATAGTGTCACTTCAACTCTGGACTTACATACATACATACTACACTATTGTACATTTAACATTTCTACAAAGACTGATTTGTTGCAAAACAGAGACACTGAGACTGTTTAGCGTACTTAAGAGGACACGTCTCACCTTTTTCTTGCCGTGGTTGTCACTACTCGAGCGTTTCCCTAAAAGAAAAAGGGGGAGGGGAGGGGCACGTTGAAAGTGGTTGAAAAGTGTGGCCACAGGCAAAACAAAATACTGTCATTATTTTACTCCTATCACTGATTAGTAACACTACATCACTCATGCGGGCTTAATGCCATCTGTAAGTCTGATCAATTTGAAGGGGATTAACATGGAATATTTAAAATCTACAACACATTTGAAGAGATTTCATACTCTTAGCAGCTGTAGATACAGAGGCACCAAACAGTGAATCTTCATCACTCCACTCTTCGCCTTGGCCTGGCGCAGTCATCAACCTGTAGTAACAAAGCTCATATTAAACCCTATTCAGATGGGACTGAATTAACATGTGGGTATGGAATAATGTCTACCCCCCATTTTTTTTAATCAGACCCCTGATAAACTAATCTGATCCAAAATAGACTTAACCCGTTAGGTGATGTAGTATTAATACATGAGGAATTTTCAAAACACAATCTAGTAATTCATTTATTTATTTAAACACACCCAGCAGGTGGCATAAGTCTGCTCTTCTAGCCCTTTCTCTCATCTTTTAAGATGAACTGGGTTTAATAGAAAGATAAATCATTTTATATAAAAATCAAACAATTGAGTACAATTTTCAAATTACAAAAGGCTGCAGGATTTATATTATAGCCCACATTATAAATGTTTTAAGTTGGGAAAATTTTACCTAATAACACAGAGCTTGTGAATTGCCTGTGGGCAAGTTAAGACCAATCAAAGGCAAGCAAACATCCTTGTGTGCTCACACCACAACCACAACTTACTGGAAGGCTGCCAAACTATATTCAGGAGAGATCTCTAGCCAGAAAAGATGAATGTCCCGGCTTTCTTGACCAAGAGTTAACCCCGCCCCCCCCCCCCAAAAAAAACCCAAACAGACCTGACCCTTAATTTGTGAAAAATAGTCGCAATTTAAATCATAGCCACAATACTGGTCAGAAAAATTGCAATTGAATATTTCCCCCAAATCGTTCAGCCCTAATCCTCTACAGCTACTGGTTTATAGCATTTGACTAATTTTGAACTCTTACTAACATTTAAATTACTAATCAGGCCTGGTTTACAGCACTCAAATCATAGATAAATGGTGAACCGGTACTTTACAAAACAAGCCTGGCTTATTTTTAATCAATTTCAGGTTACAAGAAAAAACTAAGCAGCATATACTGCTTCATACAGAGCACATGTTTAATATTTTACCATGAATATACTTTGGAGGCAAATATGATGACATTACCAATATATATATTTTTTACGCACACAGTAAAAAGTCATATACAAACATGAGTTTAATTTAGGGTGGGTAACTTCAGCTGCATAAGAGTGATTTCAATCAGAGGTATTTATATACTGTATCAAAGGATTATGTAGATTTACACAGAATGTCTGGAGTTCTTTTAATGTTGCTCCGTTACCCGCCGCCATGTGTACTTTACACATGCTGCTTCTAAAGCCGTCATTTTAATGGGACCATGGATACAGTAGATTTATTATTAAATATAGTCAATTTAAATTATTTCATCTAATTACAATAGCCTATAACAATCTATGATTACCGCTATTAAACACTAGCAGTTATGAATCTGGGGCAAATACAAGCCTTTTATAGGTGTACGAAGGCCGTTTAGCTGAGGCAGGAGAATCCATGACAATGCTCTCTTCACTTCCACTTTCAATATTTCTGCGCCGCCTGGAGGAAACATCCAGTTAGTAAATACAGAATATTATCTAATATATTATCTTATTATATAAAGTCATTTAATAAACAACACTACAGACTAAAGGTAAGACGCAATTACTTGGCAGTCTAAAGAGCCGTTGAATGAGTCTCACCTCTTAGGGGTCTGTTTGTGGAGTTTATCAGGAGTGCATTCAGAGGCAGAGGGGCTGGGGGATGCCCCTTTGTTAGGGGTGGAACAGTTCTCTGGCTCAGTGGGCTGCTGGGGGGACGCTGGTTCTGGTTCACTGGGAATACTCTTCCTGTGGGAGAAAAACAGCATTTCCCTTATTGTTTTAGACTAACACATGTCATATTAGTCGCAATTACTTAAATGTGGATAGTGAATTTCCTAAATTAGCCAGTTTTTCATTGTAGGGAAACTTACCAAGTCAGAACTATTAACAGTGGTGGTCACAAGAACCAGACATCTGTTTAATGACTCGAAAAGAGTTTGATGACTCCAAAAGCTACATCACAGGAATGTTGTGACATGGTTTTCAGTACCCTGCGTGAAGCCTAAGACCTTGTTTAACAACTGACTTCAGGGTTAATGGATTATGATCCCTTTCTTGGAGATTTTATGAAGTAAGTAATTTTAGGCCAGAATAATATACTCTGCTCTAATTGCTGAATAAAACAGAAAAATGGCGCACCTGTTAGAAGCGGGTCTGCGTTTATTCCTGATTGGTGTCAAGTTTGTTGGCAATGAGCTGAGTGGACTGTCTTCACTGGATCCTGCTTTCAGGGGGCTGGGGGTCTGTTGAGAATCAGTGGCTTCCCTATCACTGGACTGACTATCCTCCTCAGTCACTAGCTGTGCTACTGTTACGGCAGACACAGTAGCACCTGGAATTGTTGTGCTGTTTTTATGGGATGACACAAGCGAATGAGCATTTGTGCTTTCTGGCGTACATGAATTCACCTCCCTGACTTGATATGGGGCTAAAATGGTGCCACTACATGATGTCTCCATGATGCTTCCTGTTACATTTAAGTCCACTGGACTTTCTTCTTCCTGTTCCATCGGTTGGTCTATGCTGTGGTCAGCTCTACTGGGCCGGGCATCAAAATCTGTCTCAGAGGCTCCTTCTTTGACTACACTCACATTCTCCTCGTCTTTGGGCAAAAACACATCCATTGGAGTCTCAGAAAGCCTGAGATGAAGCTCATCTGGTTCGAGGTCTATTCCACTCTCCTGCTCTGCCTCCTTCTCCACCTCTTGCTTCAGCTGAGCAAATGAAGCCGAGACTGAAAAAACCTGGGCAAGTTCTGTAAAAACAGCTTGCAGTTTGTTTAGACTTAGCTGTAGGGCTACCGAAGGACAGGGGGGGTGAGCACTGCTGCAAAAGAGGAAGACAAGGAAAGAAAACACAGATCAATATGTTGTTGTGAACAATATAGAATAAATACCACAACTACACCTGGCTTAGAATAGCCCAAGTACCAGGCCACTGCATGTATTACAAAGAGTGATTAAGCCAATTATACAGAACCTAACACAAACACCAACAACCACTGTATAACTACTTAAACTAGGCAGTCAAAGATGAAGAGATATGCCATCATATGTTATTATCTTATGGACTGGATTTGGACATAACAGTGGACATAACATTCACAGTGTAAAATCAGACTTTATCCTTTCATTTCTTGCATTTTCTGCTTCTCATGAACCAAGTAAACTCAATTACAAATCTAGACGAATCAATCAGTAAAATGTTACTCTACATTACAGATTCCAATTGTAACAGCTTTTGTAACAGCTTCTCAACAGTTACACAACGTTTTAGACAGAGCTGAGGATGAAAATAAACACTAGTGAGCTGTAAAGCAAGGGTGAAGCTTTGCTCCTTTCTCTTAGAGGTGAAAGTCCCATCTTCTTAGTATATTGTAGTGTTTTTTGAACTCCTCCCACATATGTTCCTTTGACTTTCCCCTTCCTTACGCAAGTGGATTATCTTACACCTAATCTTCACAAAAAGTATCTACCTTAGATGCAGCTAATGTGTCTAGGTGGTTGTTGGTGTGAATATTAGTGTCTCTGAAGTAAAACAATGTCAGAGTTGTTAGACCAGATGAATAAAAACATAAAAATAGAAGAATTAAAGCAGCAGAAGGTGCACAAAAATAAAGAGTGGAAAAATGGGATACAGATAAATTTGATAGTATACTTAGTGCTAAAACTGCTTTTTCTAACACTGACAAATCAAATGCATGGCCTCTGACTTTTGCCCAGAGTAAGTCACATGAACTATAAATAACAACAAACACAATTAACCAAAGTACCAGTGTTCATTTCCGACTGGTGAGTTTTGTCCAGAGTTCAACACACAATGATTTTCTGCAACTGTCCGCTCATTGCGCAGCTGTGCATGCTGTGTAGGTCTATCATGTGTGAATGACCTCTCATGTGCTGTCTGAGCTGCTCTGGAAACCCCAACATCAACATTCTGTCTTTGCTTCGCCACCATCTTTAAAGAAAAGAAAAGGAAAAAAATCATTAACAATAATCACTAAAAATAAGCATAACAAAAGAATTACTAGTCACTACTTTAATCATGATCAGGACATTTGGCCACTAGAATGTTTTTTCTGCTATTAGGATTAGTTTAATACTCATGAAGACCACAGAAGTCTGACCTTGGCCAAGAATGGTTCTGTAAGTGGGTAGAGTTTCTCAACGAAGTCCAGCATGTCCTGCTTGAATTCACTGTATGCTGCTGACCTAATTACTGAGTGTCTGCTGGATCTCCTTTTGATTAGATCCTCAAACACTTTCTTCTACAGAATAGGATGAAGACAAAAGTTCACATTAGACCATTATCCATCACTGTACAGAGAAAGACACTAAATATCACATTTAGCCCAATTACTTGTTTAAATGACTTCCTGATGTTGGTCACTGAACAACTGTTCTCACTACTTTATACATTTCTTACACGAATATGACCTATACAGGCAATTTACCTTGCCAGCTGAATCTGTTCCTTTGGGAAAGTATTTGAGCAGCATGTCTCCAGCTTTTTGAAACTGTTCATTCTTGATGCAAACAATAACAACCTGCAATATTTAATTTAAATACAGTCTAAAATAATGCCAGAAGGTACCAGAAACAGTTAAAATTTCAGTTCACCACAGCTGCTAGAGAAACAACCTCACCATTTCTCTGATCGAAGTGTGCGCTTGCTCCAAGTCATTTTGTGAAACATCCATTTTTGCGCAGATATCTTCAAATGTCTTCAATGCCGATTCCAGCGGGGTCAGGTCGTTCTGAAATCGAACATCTGCAAAATGAACAGGAACTGCTGTGAGCAATGAGTATCCTTAGACAAAACGAAAGAAATAAAACTTGACTTGAGTTGACAGGCTCACCAAGTTTGTCCCCATCATTTATCTGTGAGAGAAACTGCATGAAACGCAGTTTGATCTTCATGTCACTGTGTCCATCGATGGGTCTGACCACCAAAGCTGGAATAGTTTTTTGAAAGATAAAGAACTTGAATCAGTGAACTTGCTGCTGGAACTGTCTTGCTATAAAGAACAGACCACATAACAGGCCTTACATCCTTCACAACAGCTATGGCTATTTAGTGTAAAGGTGTTACTGCTCGAGCACAGTATTGACAAACTGGCAAGATCCAACAAATTACCACGAAGCACTGTGATTGGCCTTTAACAGTGTTAAAGAAGAATTTCACAATTATGTCTGCATAATTTAAACATCAATCTGGTCATAGTCCAGATTTGACCCTTACAAGACAATATCCGGTCTCAAAATAAACACATATAGGAGCACTTAGTAATTTGTATAATTGGCTGTAATTACTTTGTTAATCCCTCTGCACCCTTTTCTTCATGGTCAGGATCTTCACAGGACCACCACAGAGCAGGTATCGAGCAGGCATCTTTGGGTAGTGGATTCTTATCACCACTACAGTGACACCAGATGGTGTGTTAGTGTGTGTGGCATCCTGTGACAACTGATGAAGGACTGATCAACACAATCTGTGCAGCAACAGATGCCATGTCTTATCATCAACAGATATCATCTCTGACTTCACATCTACAAGGTGGACCAACAAGGTAGGAGTTTCTAATAGAGTGGACAGTGAGTGGACACAGTGTTTAAACACTCCAACAGCACTGCTGTGTCTGATCCACTCACCCCAGCACAACTCCATTAATTCAAGTCACCTTGTCATGGGCACGCTGGCTAGTGTTAAACCTCACTCACAAGATAACACCTCACAACTTATACAGGTGCGGGCGTTCCCAAACTATCAACTTACATACAGCTTACCCATGACTTTTGGTGTGTCACTGTTTAACTCTTCTCAGAACTACCATATATGAATCTCTCAGGCATCAGCGTCCATAACCATTTCATATAACTTTTGTAATGTAGCTTTTAGAGTCAGTAAACATTTCAGACGTCTGGTTCCCATCACCACTACTGTGAACTGTTCTGACAGTAACTCCTCTTGAACACAGAATGATATTTATATCTTACTGATTAACTTGTACAGAGCTTTTACATGGCTCAACTCCAAACCTGGTAGACCCCACATGATCCATCTAATTACTGCATACAGAAGTCCTTGATCAGCTGAATGAAGCGTATGGGCTTTGTGTTGGAGGTGAAAGCTGGAGGAAGCTATATGTCCAGATGTAAAGCTGGAGACGACTGAAATGATTAGCTTCATGTAACGTTAGCACCATGAGCTACCCACAGGGAAAGTACTTTCTTCTAAGTTAGCAAGACTGCTATTGAAGGCAGCGAAGTTTCCTACAGTCCTCGAATAACGTTATATAACGTGCCGCTATAGGAGTCGAAGGGCTGACTCACAACAGGGGCTGTTTCTTCTGTGGCTCTACTTGTTAGTTTGTTGATCCGAGTTACAGAGAAACACTTACAACGCTACAGGAAGCTTTACCTGCTCCGGATAAACAGCCTAATGTCGCGTCCCTTACCTTCGATAAGGTTCCTGAACTGTATGAAACTGCTGTAGTCTTCATTCCGGAAAGCGTCCACAGCTCTGAACACGTAGAAGTCGAAGTTCCATCCATTAATCAGCTCCTCGTCGCTGAGCTGTTTCGCAGCGGCCGCCATGTTTGAACCGCTCTCGACGTTGTAGTAAGTGGCGGGAAATCCGCTCTGTGCTCGGACAGCAGCCGCTAGCCCGCCACCTACCGGCCTGTTCACAAAACACACAGGACTCTAACAAAAACACTGTGGATGCACCCACGACTGATGTCTTTACAACTAATTTCGCAGATGTCTGAATTTTATACTGTAATTTTATTCTCATACATTTTTCCTCAAGATTTTTTGGTGAGCGTTGGTGAACATACATTTAAAAGATAACTGTTAAAACTGTTAAAGTCCCAGCAAACACAGTTAAATATTACAAATGTTTATGTAAACATTCAGCAAAGCTTTAATAAAAAATATGAGATATAAATCTGACAAAACATCGCTTAAAATACGCTGATAAAACCTGTTTGAGAACTGTGTGGGCGTGGCTAATGGGCACCTTGATTGACAGCTCTCCAACACTAGCCTGCTCCGCCACCAGAACTAATATCATTATCCATTAACTATCCAATGGGTGGGGCAAGAGAGGCAGCCTTGTGATTGGTTAGGAAATGCTTATGGAAGTGTTACCCAAGATTAGGACCACCCAATTTACATGGAGAGGACAGAATATGGTGAAATAAAGCACATATTTATTAAGCTTTGGGAAGATATTCATAAGATAAAGTATGTGTAAATTGTGACCCAGAGAAACAAGATTAACTTATTTAGAAAGACAACAGATTAAGGGTTCCTGGGACTTTAAGACATATGACCCCAGTATGGTGTATGTGTCCAATACCATTCTAATATATTGTATAAACCAAACAAAATACTTTAATATGATTAAAAATAGACAAAATTCTTTTACTAATTTCTGCCATTTTGCCGCTACAAATTGTTGTTCTCTTTTACTCTCATAGAATAAGACACAATGTCATTCAGCCTTTCCAACTTTCCAACCAGATAGAAAAATGTTTTTAGCTTATTTTCCATAGGATTGACTCTACTGCAACCACATGACATCTTCACAGTGTGACAATAGCAACCTATGTTTAGAGGAGTTTTTGCATAATAATTTTTGCATTTTTTTTTTAATAATGAACAAAACATTTCCATATGATTTAACGGTAACTTTGAGAGTAAAAATCCTGGAGTTTTGAAGATGGTATTTTCCATGTCTTTCTTTCAGTCCTATATGATCCTTCTTGAGCTTTGTCACACAGAATCAAATAAATCAAATGAAACCTTTTATTCCTAAAATTCCTATGTAATAGCTACATAACAGTTTAGGTACACACCCCCTTTACACTATAAGCCAATATTTCAGCTAAAAAAACCTAACCTACATCTTCAATCACTAATGGGCTACAGATATTCACAAGTGTTCAGAAGAGTGTTGGTATACCTGCTACAAAAATAGCATGGACCAGTATGCATTTCATGTTGGTTTAAGCTGGTATAGTGCTGATCTGGTGCTGGTTTAGCTGGACACCCAGCTTGGTCATGCAAAACACAGCACTGTCTAAAGAAAAATTAGTATGTCGGAAATGGCAGCTTTACAGGAGAGGGCAAAAACCTAATTTTTATGTAGATCAATGGAACCAGACTTCTTTCCAAGTGATTTTGGGCCGTTTGTGTTCTGTCCATTCATCATGACAAAAATGGAGATACATGTTTTTCCTTGGACAGTGACAATATTGACTTCAGTTGCTTCTGCCCAACATGAGAGTAGAGCATCCAAAACAGATTGCTGCTGTCAGCACAAAACCTTCTATCTCCAAAATGACAATTTTACAGAAGAAGGAACAAACATACTTTGCATTTAAAGTAAGTTATTGAAACCAGACACTTCCATGTAATTTGTAGTGGGCAACACTCTGTTTAAAACTACGTCAAAAACTGAAAAATGACCTAAATTGAGAGTTGGGTTTTGTTCTGACTGCAGTGATAAGCTGGTTTTGCTGGTGACCAGTCATGCTGATGTATGCTGGGCTGTCTAGCAGGGCAGAACAGTGATGTAACATTTACCGGTCCAGTCCCAGCGCATGTTTTGTAACTTCATGTAACTTCATGTTTAGGGCTGAGTTCTCCATGCGGAGAGCTTGGAGGGGCAGTGATTTGCCACGTAGGAGGAGGAGGGGAACTGGAGCTCAGCTTCACCCAGCTTGATATACTGAATGTGTAGAGATTTTTTTTGCAGTTTACGGGAGCCGGTGAGGTCGTTAGCCCGACTAATTCGTGTTTGTGTGGGTGAATGAGGCCTGATAATACTGTGAGTCTGTAGTGTTTTGCCCGCGGGGCTGGGAAGGACACGTATTCAAGTTGGGCTCGTTTTGTGTTCCGACGCCACAGTAGTAGCCTGAAAGTTAACGTTGAAAAAGGCATCTCAGGAAGACGGAAATGCTCCTATAACTTTCCTTTAAAAAAGACATTCATATATAGACGTTACACGAACAAGCCAAACCCACTGTTTTGTTGTCCTTAGCATTTGTAACCTGGGCATAAACAAAAAGCACTCTCAGCTGCAGTAAACAATGACCCTTAGGTTAGATCTTCGGCAGATTCTACTGTGTAGTCTGGACGTTTAGACTTGTGTTAGGACAAAAAAAAAAAAAACGCGTGGAGAAGAAAGGCGTGTTATCTTCAGACTTAATGGGGACTTTTTTCTGTTTCTACAAGCTTAACTTCAGTCTTAAATGGCTTAAGGGGCTCAATCGCTTCTGTATCTATCTAGCCCAGTTGTAGATCTAATGGAGGCTAATATTACTCGTGTTGCTATGCAGTTTAGCCGGATTTATATAACTAGCGGCTAACATCATTCCTGCTGAAACAGGCTAAATTTAGAGAACAACAGTTGAATTTCTACATGGTTTAAACTGTTTAAGAGTTTTAAGCTCCTCGTACAGGAGAGACGCCCCTTTCCTTTTACCCTGAACACGACAAGCTCAGTTGTTGTTTTTTTTCCCGCCCGTATTCCGTATAACTCCGCCAATAATTGGCTAGGAGCGGCCGCCGTGCTGCATTCTGATTGGCTAATACTTTATACGTGTGTCGCGATCAGCCAATCCCGGCGTAGGAAGGTGGTGCTTGTTGGAATACGGGTGTGGAAAAAATAACGCCACGCTGCTCGCAGCGCTCCATCGCCTATCTCCCAACATCCACAGCCCAGTCTCGAGTTCGCGAAGCCCGCACGCACTTCCGAGGAGCCGGAGAAAAAAGACATGGCCGCGAAAAACAGAAACAAAAACGCCAACTCGAACGACAAAGCTCCCGCAAACCATCAAGATGACGTGGCAAAGAAGACCCCCAAAGTGAGCAAAGCGGACAGTGCGCCGGTTCCGAGCTGCGCCTCCGGGTCAGGAAAACTGGCCAAGTTAATATCTGGACTGTGCTACTTGGTTCTAGTCGCTGGGGCTGGTTTCGCATCGTTTTATGTCCAGCAAGCGCTAACAGAGGTCAATCAGATCAGCCTGCGAAATGAAGAGTCGATGCAGAAGAACGCAGAGATGGTCCACAAAGTTGAGCACGCACTTCAGCAGGTAGGACCCCCTTTTCAACTCCTTTAAACTTGTGTAAATATTGGGTTTGCTTTGATTTGGGCTACGTACAGTATGCATGATGGTTTGAAGAAAATGATAGAAGAGAGGAAATTATAGAAGGAGGTCAAACACCCCCCTCCCCCCTTTAGTCCCTGGTGAGTTGGCAAAAAGAAAAAAACTTTATTTTAATATTGTATTGTTTACAGGCTTATGTATTGTCAAGACACAGGCTGCAAGTGTATGTATGGATCTCTTGAGTGAAATTCCACATAGTTGTTCAGTAATCCATTCATTCAGGCGGCCCATGGAAATGCCTCTGACCAGTTTACACTGGAATGGAAGTTAGGAGTTTCTCCCCCACTTCTCTGTGTGCGCTCTACGGTGCCACCTCAACATTATGTAATATTGTGACACTATTCTTCCCACTGATCACCCAGTTTATTTATAGCATGAAAAAAGACACGGTTTTATGGTGTATCAGGATAAAGAAAACAGATTGAAAGCCCTGCTGTGAACTGAAAATACTTTATTCTGTTTTGTCTATGTGTGTTTCCTTCAGTTTGTTCTAAAATGCAAACATATACAACAGCATGCAGTCTAAATGAAGGGATACCATTTGTCACAGTGATTCTGTTGTATGTCCCAAAGACCCTCTCCGGCACCCTCCCCCCAGGCCACTTTCTTCTACACTCTTAAAATAAAGGTGCCAAACAGGGATCGCTGGTGCAAAGCCGAAGAACAAACCACTTCAGGGTCCCTAATGAAACTTTCATTGGAAAAACAACAGCTTTTCTAAATAAGACGTGTGAAGAACCTTCTTTTAAAGAGCTTTCACACAATGTAAAGGTTCATGCGCCAAGCTGAGAAGATTTAGGAACCTTTACATCGTGTGAAGGTTCTTTAAAAAGGCTCTTCACATGTCTTATTTAGAAAAGCTGTTCCTTTTCCATTGAAAGTTTCTTTAGGGGTTCTTCTTTGGCTTTGCTCCAACGTTCCTCCAAAAGACCCACCTTCACACAATGTAAAAGTGCACGCGCCGAGCCCGGACCATTTAGGAACCTTTACATCGTGTGAAGGTTCTTTAAAAAGGTTCTTCACACATCTTATTTAGAAAAGGTATTCCTTTTCCATTGAAAGTTTCTTCTTTGGCTTTGCTCCAACAATCTTCCAAACGATCCGCCTTTACATGATGACAGTGTTCATGTGTCTAAGCCAAGGACCAACCAGAAACCTTTGGTTTTAGGAATGCTGGTGAGCCAGTGATTTGTTGATATATTGACTCCTCTTGCTTTTGTAGGTGAACTCTATGAAGTCCTCTCTGGATGGTTTGGAGGCTGCAGTGGGCCGTGCTCAGGTCGACCTGGAAGGCACTAACCGAGCTGTACGGAAGGGAGAGACTGAGACCAGACGGGTCGAGGAGGTGCTCCAGAAGCTCCAAAACGAAATCCTCCGTGACCTCTCAGACGGTATACGGGAGGTGAAGGAGGCACGTGAGAACGATTTCTCCTCCCTGGAGCGCACCTTGGAGGATCGTTTGGCTGAGCTGAGCCGTTCCATCGCAGACAGCGTGGCAGAGTTCGCAGGGGCTCAGCGTGAAGCCCAAGCCCAGCTCAGTGACCTCAAAGCCAGGCTGGAGGAACACAATGAGCCCAGTCACCTCAAACACGAGCTCACATCCATTACCACCACTGTAGCTGATCTCCACACCGCCAATGTGGTTGCTGAGGGCAACATGGGCGTTCTCAGGGAGCAGATTGCCTCAGTTGGGGCAGAGCTTCAGACCAGAAACAAGGAAGTGGCATCCTTGTCAGAGGAGATAGAAGCAGTGAGGTCCCTAGTGCAGAGCACTGCGGGATCGTTGAGGGAGGAAGTGTCTACAGCACAGGCCCGCGTGCAGGCCATGGCTGACCAGCTTCAGAGCCTGCAGGACGGAAAGGATCAGGCCAGTGAGGGCCTCCAGAGTCTGGAGAATGAGTTGAGAGAAGAACTAGCCAAGGCTGAGAAGAGGGGAGATGATCTGGAAGCTAGAATGAAGGCTGCAGAAGACAGCACAGAAGCATCTGCCTCTTCTGTTACAGAGCAGGGAAGCAGACTTGAGGCACTTCTTGCCAAATATGACTCTCACGAGAGTTTGCTAGCTGGCCAGAGCAAGGAGGCAGAGAAGGCCAACCAGGTGCTGAAGGCAGAGGTAGAAGTGTTGAAGAGCAGCCTGGGGGATCTCCAGAACAGCATAGCCTCTTTGGACAACACCAATATGAGGTTAGAAGCAGTCGAGCAGAGGCTGGATGCTCTTGGAGAGGGAGTGGCTTCAGAAGAGCCTGTGTTACAAACTGAGGAATCAGAAAGCCATACCGAGGAGGAGTCAGAGAACGCTGCAGAGACTGAAGAGTCAGTAAATGAGGAGGTAGTCGAGGAAGAGACGGGAAATGAAGAGGCAGTGGAGGAAGTGGCCGCAACAGAGGAGACCACTGGGGAAGAGCCAGTTGAGGAAGATGTAGCAACACAAGAGATAGTTGAGGAGGAACCAGTTCTGGAAGAGGAAGTTAAGGAGGAGGCAGTTGAGGAGGAGGAGGAGGAGGAGGGGCAGTGAGTCAAGGATCTTCAGTGTCACTCAATGTAGTAAGAACAGGGATAAGATAAGCTGTAGGGAAAAGGAGAGAGGACTGTGAATCTGAAAAATACACTTTCTGCACTGTAGTTTCTTCTCCTTGAACTTTTTTATGTTGTTGATACAGGTTGTCTTCCAAATTCAGCTGCAATATTTTGAATGTGTCATCATTGCTCTGTTTTTCCAATAAAATATTTAAAATATTAATTTGTTGTTGTGAAGATGTCTTATACCGCTTAAAACTAAGCTGTGATTGAAACATTCCCCCATAGCGCGTAATACCTCCGCAAGCATGAATAACAGCTGTGATTAAATTTAGCATAGACTGGACAAGTTTCTGGATGTAGGCCACATAAATGTTTAGACACTCTTGCATCAAAGAATTGTGCAGTTGGGCCAGATTTGGTGGATGCCTTCCCTGGCACAATTCCAAGGAGAATTTCCTGTAGATTTTTGCCACTGCTGGTAGACCTGTATGACCATACGCTTCCATACACCTCTAAATTTACAAGGTCAGAAGACCTCACAGACTGTAAAGCATTAATGCTTTAAAAACAAATAAAAGTAATTTGAAATGGATCCTGTAATAGACAGGAAGTCAATGGAGTGAAGCTAAAACTGGAGTGATATGGTCCCTTTTCTTAGTGCCAGTTCAATCGTGCCATTAAACTCCTGTTTAAGCCCAGGAACAGTGAGTTACAGTAATCTAGGTGAGTAGATATGAAAGCATGAATGACTTGTTCCCTAGCCTGAATAGAGAGACATGACTGCTAACAACTGAACTGATTTGTGGATCAAATTTGAAGTCTTGATCGTAACAAACATAAAAGTTCTTGACTGAGGTGGACACATTTACCTACAATTAAACCATTAAGATGGAAAAGCAAAAAAATGACAGTGAACAGACCAAAGCCATATGACTGATCAAGTGATTCTGTAGCTGGCAGAAAGCAGGGGCTACTGGTGGGCTCAAAGAAATCCTGAACCTACCTTTATCTTATCAAAGAAGGAAATGGAACAGAAGAGTTGTTTTAGATGGTGAACAGACGTAAGGTACCTCCAGAGGACCTTGAGCCATTTTATTTTTATGATGTCCAGGTGTTTTGTCTTTGCACTCTTACAGTGTGAAACACGGACATAAAAATAAACACAGCAGCAAAGTTGCCAGGAGTTAAAGATCTGTCTGTATCTGTTGCTCCATATTTCTTAGGAGAGTTTGTATAAACGTCACAGAGACAGTTGTATTTTGCATAACATCTCAGTTTCACAAAATTCAACAGCTGGATGGACACCTGTCTACTGCCTCTGTTTTTTGCAGTCCTCGTGAAGATTTTAAAGGGAATTTCACAGATTATTCAAACCTGCTTCATTCACTGATTAAGACAGAAACAAAGCCATTTAAACGATGTGGAATTGTTCATTGTTGAGAAACTTACCCACTTATATTTCTTTACAGTGGTGGTGATGGGAACCAGGGGTCACAATACTTTCAGAACAAATACAACCATTTTATTTACTGTCCAGGACCACCAGTGAACCTATGTGTCTATGAGCTTTTGCATTTAATGCATTGCAACACAGAGGTAAATCACAACAAATATTTTCTTTTTTGCTGGGGACTATATTGCCTTACAGCCTGCATGTACCACCCCGCCATCAATTGATTTCAAAGCCATACACTCATCATCAGAAAAGTAGTTGCACTCACAAGGAATCAACCAACAGTAATGAAACTTGGCGGGTAGGTTTGACATTGTGAGACATGTGAACGATTCAAGTTTCACGCTCGGCCGCATGTGTTATGTAAGCAAGGATGGGCCTTATGTGTGTGTGGAGGCACTGTGGTCAGCGTCAAGATGAACGGTTTATCATGACGCGTCACACGTCCAGAAGTCCTGGTGTCACTCCACCTCCACCCCTACCGCACTATCTGCAGGAACTGTGTGAGAATATTCAAGCTCCATGGGATGGATTATCACAGGACACCATTAGGAACCTCTATAACTCCATGCTGAGACGTTTGGCACATTGTGTTAGCAAACATGGCCGCCCAACGCCATACTTAGAGACACTACTTCTGTAACCTTTATCTTCCTTCCCAACAGCACTGCAGTCCAGCACTTCCTTCTGGGTGCAGCTATTCTTTTGATGATGAGTGCATCTTAGGCATTTAACATAATTAACATCTTTGGCATCATTTAATGTAATAACTATCGGCGACGGAACATTCAAAGGTATTAAATGCTTTAGATATCTGGTTCCTATCACCACCACTGTGAACAACCGTGACTCTGTAGGTTTATCTAGAGCAAAGAATTTCACATCAAACCTTTCAGAGAGACTCTGATTAAATCTTAATGACTGTAAGTTTGAATAATCAGTGGGATTCTCCTTTAAAGAACCAGATGAACCAGCCACTGGCAAACACGCTTTTAAGCAGTTGCACAACAATGTGTGGTATTTCCAGGTTCCAGTCTTTCATTAGCAGTGAAGACAGACAGCTAGAACACTAAATCACTTGTCACTGAATAATAACTGAACACACATGGTGGTGGCTTGTGATGATTGGCTGCTGGGGGGCAGTTAGCCCTTTAAAGCTCCAGCCCCCTTCATTTCCTCTTCCTCAGGGGGCCCAGTACACAGCTAAAAGCAAACAGAGGCACAGTCTAGCACAAGGGTAAACATTTTAACCTTTTATTGAAAATGTCCATTGAAAACCATGTGGCCACTTTCACCTCCAGATACATCCATGTCCATGTGATTCAGACATGACACTAATTCACCGGTCAGTACGGAAGGGCCCATATAATGGAAAATCTAATCTCCCTTGCTTCTTGTTTTAATAGTTAGTGTAAACATTGTTTGAATCAGCCTGTTTCATTTGTCATTGTTTCTGTGATGTCACAAGTACCAGCCAATTTACATAAATCTATTCACCAGTTTAGCTCCGCCCATTCTTACTGAAGTTATAAGGAGTGTTTGGGTTTTTCTCAATACCAAGAACACGAAGAACAGGCTTATGTTCTTGGTACTTGTCAGAACAAACTTGCAATAGCCCAAGGATGGTTTACTTACACCAGTTATATCACCAGTTCTTGTACAGCATAATGCTGACCAACTGCATGATGAGAACAAAATTAGTCCTGCTTAACTGGATTTAGTGCAACACAGTCTGCCAAATATTACATAAAAATCTTTATTCACAGTTTTTTTTAAAATGTAGCACTACTGGATCTTTTTTCCTCGGTTTTAACCAATCAGATGTCTGAAAAAAATAGATATTGTAACGTATCGTATAGCAGAAAATTTATTGAAGTATCACAATATTATATTTTTGCTATATCGCTATATCCTGTACTTTAACCTTGCTTGGTACTTGCGTTCTTGAGTATTGGAATGCAACTGGGACAGTGGAGGATGATGTCAGACAAGAACACTAGAACACACACGCAAGCATACTGAAAAACGTCCTGTCAGTACAGACTGCTTTTTAAATCAGGCACAATACAGAACAGCCAGTCAGAATAGAGCTCACTGATCTTATGTCAGTCTTAAAGGCACAGTAACAAAAACAGTCTGTTTAATTCTAAGGACTTTATTTATTTAAAAAAAAAAAAGCCTGTTTTTGTTTGGGCAGTTGGTCATGTGGTGGCTATGTTTTGTTACATAAACCCACACCAACGTTATGGACTAAAATACAAGAAAAATGTAGGATATGGGCCCTTTAAACCAACTTCTGTGCAATTACCCCTATTACAGTAATATATTAAAAATAGCCTGCTAATAACTTCTTTAACCAACATGTGAACCCCTTAAACTGCATGTCTATTATTACAGACATTAACTTAGAACATTCTGGAACTGCTGGGAACTATTATATTCAGTGAGAGTGTGGAACCAAAGTGTGGCCTGTCTGTCAAGTCCTTACAGTTTAAGGTGTCAGACGTAACCTGAAAGTCTCAATTAAATAATACAACTTTAAAACAATGCGCCGTCTACAGTGTAGGTCTGTCTGTCTCATTCAGAGTTTGGCTGAGGTCATTTTGATGCGGCGTGTCGCTGGAAGCCGGCTTCACGGCCAGCTCTTCCTGAGCTTCTTTAAGGTCCCCTCGGACAGTCATGAAGTTGGCTACACTCTCCTTAATCTCTACTATCTCTTCCTCCCTTTTCATCACATCCTCAGCAAGATGGCCAATCCGGAGGGTCAGGTCAGCCAGCTGAGGCTCCAGCATGGCAAAGTCACGCTTGATGGTAAACACTTTGGGCCTGAGGTCACTAGCAAAGGTCACCGTCCTGACCAGCTTGGCTCGGCTGCTCTCCAGAGCGAGAATGCGGTCAGAAAGCTTCTTGTCAGCAGCAGAAAGCTCTGGAATGTGTTTGCGAATTTGCTCCAGGTTTTGACTGTTCTTCTCCATGGAGCTTTTCAGTCCGGAAATGCGGTCGATGCTAGCAGCCAGAACTTCGCCGACACGTTTGACCATGTGCTTCTCAACCTGAGCCACCTTATCCTCTAGCTGGCCTGTCTGGGTGAGCAGAGCGTCCACCTCAAACTCCAGACCCCCCATGCGCCTCACGTCTGTCCGCACCGTGGCCACTTTTGACGTGATGTCGCTATAAATGGTGGTGGTGCGGTTTTCAATTTGCTCCACGGCCTGCAGAAGAGTAGCCAGCTTCTCCTGCATCTGCTGCCGTCGTTCAGCCAGGCTGGAGGACCACTCCCTCAGCTGAGACACCTCCTGCTCCACCCTACTCAAGTGGGACAGAGGTGACTTCACCTCCTGGCTCTCCAGGAACATCTGGACATCATTGCACTACAGTGGGAGAAAAGACACAGTGGTGAGTGACTATTTCACACATGAATGTTTCTGTTGATTCTAGAAGCCATCTGCATGTTCTCTTGCATGAAGCCTCACATGCTCTGTATCACTGAGGCTTAGACCCTGAAGCCCAGAGCTCACTGACCATTACACATTCTCCAATAAGCATTAAAGCAGACACTGGATTGGAGGACCAGATCTGTGTGTGCTGCGAGTCTACAGAATACTAATCCTACACTGTTTTATAAAGTTCTCCTTCATTCCTACTGTTATAGAGCGTTCTCCTACAGTGACACTGTTTTAGAAGGTTCTCTGCCATTCACAATGTTCTGGAGAGTTCTCTGCCATTCACACTGTTCTAGAGCTCTCTTTTATTCATACGGTCCTAAAAGTGTCAAATCAAAGTTGTCTTCAATTCACTGTTGTACATAGCTCTCCTTCATTCACGCTGTTGTACAACATTCTCATTTACTCACACTATTCTACCAAGTTCTCCTTCATTCACAATATGAAACAGTTTTTCATTCACACTTCAAGAAAATATTCCTCCATTCACACTGATCAAAAAACTTCCTCATGCACTGTTCTAGAAAGTTTTTCTTCCACCATTTTGGAGAAGTTCTCCTCCCTTCACATTGTTCTAGAAAGTTCTCCTCTGTTCGCACAGCTTCATTTGCCAAATCAGGTCTTAGTCTGGTAAACTGCAATACAAACTTACAGTTTGTTTGGAGTCACCAGACTATGATTTTAAAACAACAGTTTGGGATAAAAAATCGAACTTTACTGAATTTTCCACTTAGCCCAGATAGTAATTAGTCAGTGAGGCTAACAGACACTAGAAGACAATAGTCACCCAAATATCTTCTTTAAATACATCCCCAAAACGTCTCTCAACCCAAACTGTATCCAGACCTTCAATAAGATTGTGCAGACTTGAGGTTTCGAGCACAATAAAGCCTACTCTAAGATTAAAAATAAACTGAACTATACATCAGACAGCTGTTCTAGATAATAATGGAAGATATTTTGGTGACTACTGACTTCCTGTTCTTAGCATCGTTATCTTCACTGCTCCACAGCTAAACAAAATGAATGAAGCAAACTTTGGACACCAAACAGCGACTTCACTTGACGGAGGTGGAAAATTGCAATTCTTCAAACCATTCCTATAAAAAGGAGTAATCTGGATTATTAGCACATGAACAATCTTAAAATACGGAACTCGACGAAGATTCTGTAAACATCCAGAAAAGTTCTCAGTAACTCAAAACATCAAGGTTTTCCCAAGATAGTCACATGCATTGCCGAACATGCCCACTGGGACCTGCCCACCTGTTCACTTAAATGTAGAATCTGGAACACTTTACCCCAAAATTAAATGTGGTTCTTTATGCTATGCTATGCATAAACAAGGTCCTTTTTATTTCACATGCATTACACGTGTGCTGTTATACAGAAATAGCATAATAAGCAATGACTTTCAATCAGGTAAATTGTTATTTTTATTAAAACAGGATATGTCTGGCACAGGCAGGGTTCCCTCCACTGCACATCATACAGAGCAAATTAACAGAAGTACATAAATTACACAAACAGAATATACGCAATTAATCATAATGAATATCTGATAAATACAAATATGGTCTAGGCTTAGTAGACACCCTGAAAATAACTAATACTTTCCTGTACTGTTTTCACACTAAGTGAATTTGACCATGAGCAATTGCTTAATAAAGTTCTTTTTGAACCTTACACCATATTTGACCAAATTTGTATGTCTCATATCTCACATATAATACCATAAAATGAGAAGTGTCTCAAAGCCATACTGCCATACACACGTGATGCTTCTTAGCCCAAAGAATATATATGTACCTGCTTGTAAGATGATTTAAATAGGTGTTTGTATGAGACTGAAACCATGTGCAAACTAAATGCTGTATAGCCTAAGAACCACTATATGGCAGTGGCAGTGCACTCCTGGGTTACATTCATAATATACATGATATCAATGAGTTTCTGCAGTGACAGAAATATGAAATACACTACTACAGTAAGACAGCTGTTCAGTCTTTGAGCTTTACCAAGGCTGTAATGCTGGATCTAAGGAGACATTGAAGTGCCTTGGTCAGGGGTGGTCAGTAGTCAGTGGGAAAGAAAATCTGTTGGAGATTGAAACCAGCAAGACCGATAAGCTTTCCTGAGCATGTTTTTGATATTATCAGGGACCAAATAACACTGACCCTGCTGTTGGGAGAAGGCAAGATGGGATTTTGATGTTGTCAGGAGAAAATAAATGGGTATAGTAATGGACTCATCAGGCATCAGAAAGCAAAGCACTAATACTTCCGGTGTAGCCTGTAGTTAAAATGTCTTCAAGTACTGTGTTTTCTGCCTTGTAACCCATCCCTAAAGATTTACCACACACTAACACTAGTATTGGTAACATGGTGCTATCAGCAGCTTCAAAGATGAACTTTTTTTTTTCTTCCAAAATGTCTGCATAATGAAATGATGTAAACATAATAAAAATGTTATCAAAGTCATTCAGAGTGATTCGATTACCAAATCAGAATTTTTCCCAAAGGTGTGAAGGGAAGAGTTTAATGCCTCTAAAGTGCCCTCACAGAAAGTTATTACATTTAATGATTATGAATACACTGCCTGAAGAGTCAAGAGATTTATCCTCCTACTATTCCTACTCCTACAACCTTACCGTTGTCTGAGGCATTGTTTTATGACAGGTTTGCGATAAAGTTTATTTATTTTGATGGTGGATGGATATATGCAAGTTGTAGAAAGGCAAAATAGTCCCCAAAGAAAATAGATTTTTCAGATTTATGACTTTTTACAATCATCAAAAATACATATAAAAACTCAGAGGACATGAGTAACTTTACTGGTCTTTGGATAGTAAATAAAACGGCTACATTTGTGTTGTAGACATCGCAACCCCTCGTTTATATCACCACCACTGCAAAGAAGTCATTAAGTATGCCTACACTTAGCCAATTCACATCGAACCAGTCCGAATGACTTTGCTTACATCTCAACCACTGAATAACTGAAAGTTTGCATAAATAATAAAATTTAAGAATAACAAATAAAATCAGAGCTGTTCATTAAATTCAGCCATGGGATCCGACTCAGTGCCTGTACTCTGACCATCAGTGTGATCTAGTGCTGGTTCCAGCAAAACATTCTTCTCCAAGTCCTTTAAAGCATTACTTAGTTGCCTAACATTTTCAAAATCATTCTTCTCAAAGTCCTTCCCTTCATCTGCCTGCAGTTCCTCTCTCCCAGAATCCAGATCCTGTATTCTTTGCAGGTGCTCAAGTTCTTTCATGGCTTCCAATACGACGTCAAGCTCATTGCTCACTTTCATCACACTGCTATCCATCTGTAGGTCATCAAGGGCCTGCCTGAGGTCCACGATTTCAGCCAGGGCTTTGAGCATGCTGTCCTCCGTGCCCAGCACCTGCAAGGTCAGCTCCTCTAGCCTCCTCTCTGCACTGCTCAAGTCAGCTCCTAACCTCAGGATGGACCTCACTGCGTCCTCCACAGTGGGCAACTGGGTCTCACACTCTTTAGCCCTGGGCTCTGTCTCCTCCAGCTTCTCCTTGAGCTCTATGTCATTTCTGGACAGCTGTTTCAGATGCTCCTGAAGCTTGGTCACTTGTCGGGTGTTCCAGTCCAGGTGGCTTTGGACCTGCTGGGCATCCTCCTCCTCTGTGCGCTCCAGCAGACGAGCGTTTCTCCTCGTGCCGTCCTCTAGCTCCTCCAGACGCTCGGTGAGCGCACGCAGGCGGCTTTCCGCGTCATTTACCCGCTCCGTCACACGACCATGAACCGAACGGGATTCGGACCTCAGGTTGGCCAGCTCCTCTGTTACCGTCCCCAGCCCGCTCTGCCACGCCTCTGTCACGTTCAGGAAACGCTCATTCACCCCCTGGAGGCGACGTGAAGATGCATCCTGGTCTTCCTGCATCTCCATAATGAAGGCACTGAGAGATGTGATGTCGTGTTCCAGCCTGGTTACCAAGGCGGCAGAGGAAAGCGCCCCCTTCAGATGGTCTTCGGAGGCCTCCAGCTGCACCCATAACAGAAGAGAGGGTGTTTTCGCGGTGGCTTTGCTGTGTCTGTCACATTTACACAGCACTGAACATAGCAAAAACAACACCTGAACCAAACTGCCGTGTTTTCCCTACTATATAAGGAATCTAGCCTCGGATTAAAGGGGAATTCCAACAATTTTCTAAATTTCAGCATAAAGTCCTTTAGAGTGGTTTTGACCTGAAATGGTCCAGTGGAGAAAAACTTGCCAACTCTTTCTTCACAGAGGTGGCGATACGACCCAGGGGGTCACAAAGAAAAACGGCATTTTATTTCCAAAATAACCAGTGAACCTACATGTGTCTTCTGACTTTTTGCACAGTTCTGCTAATAGCTATAAAACATATATATATTAAAAAATATTTGCACAGCAGCTTAAAAGCCTTACATTACATTAAAGCCTAAAACTGCACCACTAAACTACTGTAAAGTGTTTTTTAGAGGGATTCAACACTTTGAACATCTGGTTCCAATCACCTCCATTGTGAACAATTCTGGTTTATTCTTCAAACCACTCTGAAATAGGAATGCATGCCAGTTGTGCAAGAAAACAATATATATATATATATATATGATAATGTCACAATATGGTTCTCTTAACATTGCATAATCAGTACCTCCAGCTATACGTTCCAGCTTTCTGACCAACTACAAGTCTGATTAAGATAGAGTCTATCTGGTCCGGCCTAATTGGATTTAACGCAGAGTAGTATGCCCAACATGCAATAATAATGAATATTTCTTAAATGTGGCACCATTTATTGAGTATCGAGAACATATTCTATAAGTATCATGACTGTATGTTTATTTTGACATTTTGGCCACCCCTGTGATGGACCAGTCATGACGTTTTATGGACGATTACAGTTTCTATACAGCTGACTGTTTTATTGTATTGTCCATTTTAGAGCTCATACAGTGTGGGATAAAAGAAAGCATGTGACACACTAGCACTAGAACATTCTGGTACAGGTACTGCTGCAGCTTTCAATTACAGTATTACTGCTCTTACCTGAGGTCATGAACTACCAACACAAATCGGACAAAATCACAGTAATAAAGTGTCCCATTTCCTGTCCCAAAAATCTGATCCCATGCATTCCTGCTCTGATTGACTTTGTTTGCAGGATTTGACAGAAACTCAGTGGAATTCCCCTCAACTCCAGTCTTGGACTAAATTAACATGCCAATGGTGACCTGCCTCTGAAAATCCCTTTTAACCCAGGTTATACATAGTCTCAGACATCATATACACAGAGTGCCCACACCTAATCCAGCTGATCAAGGTTTTCAGGAAACTGCGGTAGTTCATGCTGGAGGCAAACTCAGCTCTACACCTTTTCATTCCCTGAACACAGCCTGTCTGCTTTCAGTTCTCTGTAATATTTACCAGTGCACTTTTTCACCAGGACAAGCTGTGAGACTTCCTCTTGGAAAATTTACACTAAAGTCTGCCTTATAACAGCTCTCCAGGAGCACGGTGTGGAAATGTGTGAACTACGTTCAACAGTATTATGTTATGAAAGGTTCAGGCATGTACTGAACATGCTGTATCAGTGTTCCCAGCCCATTCCTCGGGGGCTCCAAGACAGTCCACAATTTTACTCTCTTCCAGCTATTAGCACACCATAATGTTTTTGATTGCTTGGTTAAAGTACGTTTGGAGGTGGGACAGAGCAGAGGCGGACTGCTAGTGGGCCCACACGGAAAGCAGCCTGGGTTGGGAAACACCCCATTAAACACTGCATGCTTGCTCACATCACTGTGTCAGATCACATTAATGCTGCTCCTGATGAACATAGCTGTGGTGCTACGTACATCTTGGGGTGGGGTGGGGGTGTTTTTGGGGGGAGTGACACAAACCTTTTTGGAAACGGCACCCATCCTTTCTTCTAGCACCAGGAGGTTGGCTGCCTTTTCATACAAATGTCTGTATTTCTCCTCCACTTCATTAACTCTTGCATTCTGCTGGAGAACAACCCTGGAAAAAACAACAAAAACAACAAAAACAAACAAACAAACAGAAACTTCAGATCAAACAGAGGTGGGCAATTCCATTTATACATGTTTGTCTCTTTTCTGGATTTAGAATATACTTTTGGATAGCACTCTACTTTTTACTGTTACTCTATAACATTTTGTGGCTAAATCATTTATATTGTTTAAAATCATTATGCTACATTGATGAGAGCGTTTGTACTATTCTGTGATTGGTCACATTTCAGACTTTTGAGGTTTATTGTTTGATTTTAGACCAACCCCGCATCAAAAAGTGGAGAATCGAGCCCGTCATATATCAGTTCTGATGCTGATGGATGCTGGATGCATGTACTATACAGCTGTACCTCAGTTCTGTAGATTAAATCATTCAGTACTTTAAGGAGAACTCCAATATTTATCCAACATATATTCCAGAATTCTGTCTAGAAACAAAGTAATTTAGCATGGTTTGGTGTGAAATGCCTCACTGCAGAGAAAGCCAGAATGTTTCACAGTGGTGGGAACCAGACATCTGAAGAGCTGAATGCCTCTGAAAGCTACAGCATAAAAAAGTTATTACATGAAATGGTTCGATATACGCTGCCTGGTGTCTTGACACACTGCTTTATGGCAGTTTTGTAATAAAGTGTATTTATTTAATTCATTCATGGTGGAGGGATACAGGCAGGGTGCTGTAAAGGGCAAAATAGTCCCCTGGTAGAGCTTATTCTTTCAGATATTTTACTATTTTACCATCACCAACATTGCCTCAGACGACGTGTGAGTTCACTGGTGGTTCTGGATCGTTAATAAAATGCATATGTGTCTGCTGCAGACATTGTGACCCCTGGTTCTCATCACCACTACTGTAAAGAAATCAGAGTCTGTAAGTTTCACCAGACCCGTCTGGATCACTCTGTCCAGATCTCAATGGCTGAATTATGGAGGGTATTTTGGTGGAGTTCCCCTTTAAATAGTGTTTTGAGCTGCTACGTTTACACCTCTACTCCAGCTGATTTAGTTGGGCTCTTTTTAGTTCGCAGAGGGAAGTGTGTATGTGGGCTACTCTGTCCATCTTTGAGTAAGTTTAACAACTTTGTGTCAGCAAAATAAGCCGCCAGTGTTCGGACTCACCATGAGAGCACAATGCAGGCGCTCAGACACAGAAAGCTCACCGCCGTCTTCAGGTCCAGAGATGATGAACACAGCCGAGACTTTCCAGCAATCAGACTGTTTTGTTCAGACAGACCTGCTCCATCTTTCTTTCCTTCCCCTCTGCAGTTCGGTTTCGGTGTGCCATTTGTTTCTCCGTCGTGTGAGCCGCTGTTTTTACCCTTCCTGTGCTTCACTTCACTGCTCGGCATTTTGCTGGCGGGCTGAAGTGGCGAATCTCCAGTTTTTGGAAGATCTTGTGTTGCTGATTAGCAAGCTAGCTAATCTGTTCGCTCCTTCAGTACCCGGCTTTTTCCTCTAGAAAAGCGCGTTCCGGGGATAAAAACCCAAAGGATTTTAACTACTAAGGATTACCCATGTGTCGGCTCTCATTGCAGGTTTCTTAGTAAACCCAGGCGGACATAGTGCTGTCTTTTTCACCGCTAGCCAAGTTACCTCAGAAAGTTCCCATTCTGGGAAAAACGCCACGTAGCAGCGCCCTCTCCCACCACAGTGCCGCTACGCTAGCACAGCCGACCACTGTAACGGAGGGATGGGCGGATCGATACCCAACAATCGATACTTCCGATCCTGAATCTTACTGTTGAGAATCGATTCTGCCCAAAAGTATCGATATCATTCATTCATTTATTTATTTATTTAGGAATACTGATGTGTATTCTGTCTCTCAATCAAAACCCTACTGACAGTGATGGTGTAGTAAAGGAACAACCTTCTATTCCAATGTTAATCTAATGAATACACATTTAGTTACTGAATTTTCAGTTGACATAAAATACTAGTTTAAATGAAAACATAATATGAACATTACTGAACACTGAACTGAATTTCAAGTGATGTTATTAAAAAAAAAACAGCAAAGAGAATTCTTATTTCTGAACATTTATTTAATATCCACCATTATAATTAATAATAATCAAATGTCAGACTTTCTATTATAATTTTGTTCACATTTACCCACATTATTAAAAAAGAAAATCACATACTTTAAATAATTAGTATCAGTATTGGTATCAAGATATTGGCCTTGGTATTACTTGGTATTGGATCTAAAGGAAAATCGTCCATCCCTACTGTTAAGAGCCCACTGCATCATCCACTGTGTTAAATTAGGTTTGATGTTTTATGTATGTATTTATGTGTTTGTGACGTCACTAAACTAGGTAGTGGTTATTTACCTATATCGTTGCTGTAGAAACAAAACCATCTCCAAAATGAGGACTTTACAGGAGAATGAAAAAAAAAAAACATTTACCTGAGTTACTTTAGCTAATGGAACCAGCCCCCACCCCCCGTTTATAAACAAGAGAAACTGAAAACAAAAGCGGAGATACCAGGTTTTGTCCCAGCAGAGCTGTAAATGGATGCATGCAAAAAAATGAAGTACGAGGAAAACAAGCTATGAGGCCCTTAAAGAATCGTGTGCTTCCAAAGTAAGATATGGTGCAAATACAATACAATCAGATAACTCAACTACTACTACAGCTCATAGCGATGATAAAGATAGTGGTTCCTAAACAAAGAACCCATGTCCATATCTGAAATCTGAATTTTAGAGATATTTTAAATAAAGAAAGATTTGTATATTTTTAAATATTGGGTCTTTTTACAGCACCAAACTTTATCGATGGGTCCAGAAATTCCAGGAGTGTCCTGCGCACTGAGGATTCATGCTAGATACATCACACCGATGTCCTCCCACAAGATACAACAAATACAGACTTTTCACAAAAAAAAAAGTTTATTTATTTTTTTCTTAGCACAAATATGCAAATATCGTTTCACCCTAAACATTTTCTCTTGTAGTGCAAGTGTCATTTTTCAACTTAATATGGGTCTCGCATCTGACCAATTACATGTAACATAAAGCATACAGCTTAAAACTGTGACAAAACTATAATCCTCTATATATTTTCAGTTTTTCTTCTTAGAAGAAATTACTGATTTGGTTCCCACATAGCTTTGATTGTATTGAAGCTCTGGCAATATACTCAGCATAAAGTGTGCACAACGTGTTGCAGCTGACTATGCAATATAATTAGCATCTATCCAGTCTTAACAGTAATTCTGTAGTGCATAAAATACAGTCAAGCAAAAGCTGCCCTTGCAAATCAACATCTATTTCTGTGAATATAAACAAAGGGGGAAAAAAGTAACCTTCGATATCAATGGATGGTTTATCTGGCTAATAAGGCATAGTTTACATGGCTGTTTGGTTTTGTGTGTGCTTAGTCCCAAACTGAAAGCTTTACTTGCAACCCAACAACTTCCACCACCTAGTGCTTTCTAAAGGAAGGTGCAATTCTCAATTCCTCCAACTTCAGCATTACTCTTCTTAACTGGAGCTACACCCCCACATATACATACACACACACGTAACATCAATGGCACATTTACACAAACATTAGCATCTTCTTACAGATATAAAACATCTTCCAATTTGAAACACCTCTACTGTTGTAATCCTTTGTGCTTTAGGATTTAATGCAGCATTTATCCAAATCTGAAGTGATCAACAGGAAATCTCTCTGTGGAATTTGGCCGTTCGGTGATCTAGCACTGTGTTTAAGAGCACTTAAGAAATTAAAGCTATTCATCCCATCCCATAAAGGTCCCTTTCAGCAGAGTATGCTAAAAAAATAGTCTGTAATTGAATGTAATCCATGTATAACAGGTTGAGAAAGATGTAAACAATCCATACAGTATTTACAAAAAAAAAAAAGTATATTTGTATATCTGGCCTCATAGCCAGATAACCAAAAGCGCCCACAATACCAATATGATTTCTTTGCAATTTTTTTTTTTTACATAACATGACAAAGCCTGTCCTTCAGTTAGCTTCCAAACAGAACTGGGATTCAGCCACTAAATGGCCAAGAACATAACTAATGAAGCTACATATTCGCATCAAATATGATTGTAATGCCGTTGTGACCTACATGAACAGTATCTCTTCATTATGCTGAGAGGCTGCGTCTCCTGCATGATCTGAAGGCTCATGTGTTGTAGCGATCCTGAAAAGGAAGACGCAATACAGAAATGCCTTTTAGTCACTGCTAGGAAACTGGAATGTTATCATTAGACAAATATAATATCTAACGATAACATTAAAAAGAAACGTTATAATCGGTTAACTTCACTTGGCTGCTAAAAGTTAGTCAGTCAGATTAAAAAAGGACCTTACATTGCTCACATTTGGGATTAAAACACTAACGTTGCCGTGCCAAGATCCAGTATTTCTTTCTTTCTTTTTTTTTTCCCACATCAAAATATACACACTGGACGCACTGCAAATTTTATTTTGGAATTTTGCCAAATTGTTTGCTCCGGAGACAAATGACAGACACAACATGTATGAGAATGTCCTTCACTTCTCACAGAACGGGTAAACTGTGGCACTGTGGATGCTTTTCTATTGGACAAGAGAAAGGAGAAAGAGAAAGGAGTTTCTCCACCTCATTTCAAGAGCCAAAACACGTATCTCAGTCTGAGCTGATTTTGGAGATAAAACTCCACCCATGACAGAGCACAGACAGGTAAAAGGTCTTCAGGTGCAAACAAGATTTCCTTCATTCCTCATAGAACCAGCAAACGGGGACACTGGCCTACTGTCAGTTTTGGAAAAGTGAATGCCACGTGAAGACCTTCAATGTTTCATACAGGAGCTGTTTCCACACAGGCTACATTTATAATCTCAGATTGACCTGTACTCATGCTGCATTCCATCATATAAATTGCTAAAATACAGCTGCTGCTCCTCATAATTTGTAAACACCGGCTACCCTTTAGCTTGTGATGAACCTGCCGATAAAAATGGCCCAAAATGATTTGGAAAAAAATTTTTTTCTCTTCCTGAAAAATGAACATTACAAAGCTTTTTCATCCAGCAGTGTCGGTAAGCGAAACATTAGAAGAGCACGTTCTGGATGGGTGGGGCCTGACCTGTATAGATGAAACCACACCACTGGCCATGACGGACAATTTGCCAGCCACAGAGCGCACACCCATCTTCAGCTGAGTCATGTCTGGAGCACTGGGCAGCACATTGGTCAGACTGTATGAACTGCCTGAAAGGTGAATGAAAATATCACAGTGAGTCTAAATGCACTATGACTAGATTTGGCCAAAAATCAAGTTTAAACAGTTTCCTCCTTAAAGTTCAGGAGTCAATAAAGTTAATAAACTTAATAAAGTTCATAACGGATGTCTAAAGTTTGCTTCATTAGTTTTGCACTGGAGCTACAAGGCTAATGTAGCTAACAAGTAGCCTAATGTATGTTCTAACCACCAGGTTAGCATCTGGCAAACTATATAACTATTCACATGCTGTATCAAAGCGTTAAGTAATCTCAATCAGGTTTGCTGTTTGACATACAGTTATCTATAAACATGGACTAAAGTAATTCAGGCTTTGAGTACTAAGCTATTTAGTGAGTTTGTGCATTGTGCATGTCAGAAACTACAAGTTGTTGAACGTGGATGAACGTGTGTGATGATTGGAGTTTGCATAGAGCTAAACTTCAGGCTTCTAGTACCCGTCAGCTACATTAGCCTAGTAGCTCCAGTGCATGACTTGAGGCACGTATCTTGGCTGCTCATGTACACATCTTTAAACACATCAGGACACACTCATCCTTCAAATCTAAAAAGAAAAATGAAAATAATATACTCCCTGAGATTTAAACTCTACTTTCAAACTCTTCATTCATTTTTATATCATGTGTCTAACAGTCATTTTAGAGTCATCTACAAATTTGTTTCATTGTTCGGTAATAAAACTGTTTGATGTCTAATTAAACTGACATAAGTCATAAAAATACGGTTTTGTTGGCTGCTGTAAAACACCCTGGATGCACTTCTCTGCCCTGAAAGTGTAAAATAGGCATTAAGCCAAAACCTGTTAGAAACACCCAACACTGAGGATGTCTGGTTCCCATCACCACCATGGTGAACCATTCTGAATCAGCATGTTTCTCTAGACTGGAGCAATTCACAACAAACCACTCTGAATAACTTTACATTAATGCAGACATTGAAAATAGGTGTAATTCCTCTTTACCTCGACCCAGGGCACTGTTCCAAATGCCCAAAAACTGACCTACATCTGTTCAGACTCAATAGGACTTTGACACCATTAAATAGTATAATATTTTGCAATACAATAATAATAATAATAATAATAATAATAATAATATTCCCAAGCGTTTGATTTCCTTACTTTCTGAGCTTATACCCATGTTTTAGAGCCTAAAATGCTGTCTCTGCCACAGTAAAATACATGAGGGGTTTCTGATGAATGTGGCCAGCTACAGTAGTTATAACAGCCCATTTCGTGGTCACTTACTCGTCTGCTTCTTTTGCTCGTCAAACAGATCCGCTGAGCTGATGGCTGAACTGCCAGAGAAGCGTTCCAGTCGGGTCCTTGCTTCATACTGCCCAAAAACAGGAGGAGGATTATTTCCATTACACGTGTCATTTTAAATAACTCATTCGACATGACTTAGAGACAAATGTCAAATTTTTAAAAACAGATTTCTGGTACTGGAACTGACGCTGGAACTCAAAAATAGGTATAACAAGTTTGACATTGTTTACTGTGAAAAGAGAACAGTATTCATAATTTATGGGAAAAATTTCTCTCTCTATATATTTGGGATTCTTGCACACAGTCTGGATTTACAGAGCGCGGGTTACCTCAGAGTTGTCCTGTTTACCAAAGAACATATCAGAGGAGATAGCTTTGGCACCACCAAACTTCTTCTGAGCATCATCAGAGGCCGACACAGACCCTGGATCTGCTTTCCTCCTCGCTGTGCTCCTGGGGTTGGAAAAAAGTCACTACTGTTTTAGAGCCCAAGTTTAATCCTTTATATTAACAATAGCTGCTAAAATAATTAGATTTAGAATCATTAATGATTTGTTTTATTTATACAGCACATTACATATACATTTCATTTTAGTCACAAAATCTCACAGTCTCACAGAATCACACAGAAAGCTAAATAATGCAAGGTTCCATATCCTAGACTTTTCTTACACTGCACTTTTTCACTTGAGGTCCACTTATAACATCTGTCAATTTGATTAATTTTCCCAGGGCCATTTACAATCTCTTTTTATTCCTTAGATTTGAACAGGCTGTTTTGTTGCCATGCTTTTAAGTCTGATATAAAACGTATTATCTTTGCTCCGATTGGTTTTCCTTTATTGTGCCTCACTAAAAAAAAAAACAAAAAAAAACCACTCTGTTTTCTGAAACATACTGTTTTCCATGATATGAGTCCTTGAAGTTTATAAAAACATAATTATTAACATCACAGCACAAATCAAAATCACAAAATTTGAAGTACAAAAGACTAAATAAAATAGGCACATGCTAGCCTAAACAAATGTGTTTTTAATCTGGATTTGGCAGGAAAAAAATGGCCACACTGAGGAAGGCACTGACCTCTCTTCAAATGAAGACATCTTAGAGCTCAAGTAAAAATCAGGCTCTGGTTTCTTCTGTTCTTTCTTCTTGACGTCTCCCCACTGTGAGAAGAACTGGTCTGAGGACTGGGGCGCATCGTCTGTAAACCTGGAGGAGGGCCTAAGGGCAAGTGACCCCAAAGTTCAGTTCAATATATTTAAAAAGGTTAATATCAATGACGTTAATATCAAACGTGTCTTCAGTCTGTATTCAAAGCCTGTATTTTAAGCTAATTAAGGCCAGAGTTTGTTTTTATCTTCCTATGTGGTAGTGTCCAGTTCTGTAGCTTTACAAAATGAGCCTGCAGAGCCTTGCAGTACTGTGACCCAATCTTACATAAACATGAAAGTCCTACCAGCAGCAGCAGCAGACTGAGACACCTCAGTTCAGTACTCTTAATGTAATTTGTGGTGTGAACATTCAACTGGTGGACTGAACAATAAACTAGCGTTTGCAAGCTATGAGTTAAGCAGCCCTCACCTGATGGAGAAAAATCCTGGTTCTTCCTCCTCATCCTCACTGTACCTTCTGGAGCGAGAGGAGGACTGAGCTATGGTGGGTGTCTCCTGCTGGATGGTCTGCATGTCTGCCAGGACAGAGTGAGAGACTCCGCTGAAAGAAAGAAAACGGATCGATACGCACATCAATAGAAAGGCATGGCTGATTAGCCAACATGCTACACTGTACCACTGTCCAAATGAACTAGTTGATTAATTCTAAATATACTAGATACAAATGTACTCAACCCTGGCTATAAGGGAAAACGGTGTTTAGCCAACCTTCTTCAGGTTCTGAACAGTTCTGAGCTTCATCGCATGAGCACCTCACTCTACAATCATCCCAGAATTTCCTACTTAAACACTGTTAATTGTTCCATGATCTCACCTGGAACTATACATACACTGTGTAAAATAATCACAGACACATAAATCAGTAATTAGTCAGTACATTAAATTATTTGTATGTATATCTTAAGGATGCATCAATCTAGAAATTTGGATTTGTACATGCTCAACACTTCGGCTCTCTTGTATCTTATATTATGCCAAATGTTTACAGTGGGTACAGGTTTACAGCTCTGGACTAAAGGCCAGTTTATCGCCAATCTTGAGTCCCAAAACCCATATATGTCGCTCAGCATTATTGATGCCTTCGCAGATATAAAAGTCACCCATGCTATGTGCACTAATGCTCCCATACAAACACGAACGCTGGCTTTTGAACTGTGCACTGAAAACAAGTCGGTGTGGCGTCCATGATTCCCAAATGGTTTCTGGATCCTGTTTACGTATTTTGCATAGTAGAGTTTTAACTTGCATTTGTGGATGCAGTGACGAACCTAGTTCACACACAGTGGTTTTTGAACATTCCTGAGTTAATGCAGTACTGATTTTTGGCCTTGTCCCTTGCATACAGAGATTTCTCCAGAGTATCTAAATCTTTTAATTATATAGATGATTAATTTTTGAATTGTTGCACTATTTGTGCGTGCAGTCTTTCATAGAGTGGTGACCCATCTTTACTTCTGAAAGACTCAGCATCGCGGAGATGCTCTGATATTATCAAAAATGTTACTGACCCTAATTAGTTGTGAGGTATTCCACCAGGTGTTCCTTATAGAATTACACAACTGTATTAATCTTGTACTTCATCAATCAATCTTGTACGACTTGCCAACTTTTTTTGGTAATGTGCTGCTGACACATTTTAAATGGGTTATATATGTTTCAAAAACACAATAACATTTCTCAGTTTCAACCAGAAACGGTGTCCTTACAATATTTTCAATGTAATATGGGGTTTAAATAATTTGCACATCATGCAAAATGCATTCTGCTTTTATTGACATTCTGCACAGCGTTCAAACTTTTTTGGAAACAGGGTTGTAGAAAATTGATTCATCTGGTTTCGCATTGCATGGAAATTTATACTGTGGAGGGTTACAAAGGGAGTAAAACAAATAAAATACAGCTTTATACCCCAACATTACTGAAAAACTCTGCTTGTTCAGAGTACAATACGTAGCTCATCACATATCAGTTTGAAATCAGTCAAATGTAAACATCTGTCCAATTCCAATATTTTTTTCAATTTCAGCAAATATTGGCTGATATAGATATGATACTGTAGTGATGTGCATCAAGCACACATTGGTTTACTCAGTACTATGTCTATACTTGGCACATTTTTGTATCTTTTCCTAATATTACACACATTTCCACAGTGTTATGCACCGTTCCTTATTATTGCACATGCAATATGTTCAAATTTAATTACAAGTGCTCTTTTGCATGTCTATAGCCGTGATTAGCATGTGCACCTCATTCCATAATCTATATGAAACGTATGCATGAATAAAAATGGTGAAAGTAAAGCCACCCACCTCCTGTTGGCCAGACCCATCCCCAGCCTCTCAGCCTGCTCCTTCTTCTTCCCCTCCAGTCCCCGCAGCTTCTCCTCATCTCTCTTTCTCTGCAGCTCCAGATCATGATACGCGAGCCGCAGAGAGGTCACACTGACGAGCACACCACAGAAGAGACGTAATGCATTACACTCTCACAACTGCGCTAATTCACAGCATAACATAACTAACCATATTTCTTCTGCCATCATCTAGCCAAATCATGCTCCTGAAGTGACTTAGCTTTTTTACTCATCATGCTGTTTTAGCACTATTCAAAGTTTATTCAAAAAAACTGCCAGGCTAAAAATCAGGTTTTTTGTAACTGCTCACAAAGGATTACGATAATGCAAAAAACCTGAACAAAAGAGATAAAAGGATAAAAACAATAACATAACTGATTACAGATGGCAAAAAGTACATGAGAAAAGTAATAGAATTAAAGTAAAATTAAAGTAACAGAGTGACTTCTGTTCCACTACAGTAACAATCAGTCATTCTAGGTGTGGAGGCTCTAGGTAGGCTATAGGCTTTCCAAAAACTGTGCCTCAAAACTCTCCTAAAACTTCACTCTCACACTCGCTCTCACACTCGCTCTGGGCTTCCAGATAAACCCAGGGATCCCGCTACTTAGCCAATCAGAGTTGATTGATGTCAAGTCCTTGTGGATGCCCCAAAACACGTTTGTTCCCAAGAGTCACAAGGCCATACGTTATCTACAGAGAGTTATCTACAGGGGCCGGTTTTTCTTACCGTACCACATCTTATACCAATTTTCTGTCAGAGCTGACATCACAACCACAACCATAATTCTCTTTTCCTATTACCTCCAGCCTTACACAGAAACTCTCAAGACACCCAGATACACAGAAAGGAATGCTCCTGTGGCATGTCAAAATAAGAGCCTCTCTTAAAGGGGGGGGGGGGGGGGGGCACAGCCCTGCACAGTTTCATCAGCAGGTAAATGATACTTTTACTTTTTATGAATTTAATGTAGGATAAAAATCGATTAGGTTCATATGTCTAGGATGTTCAGTTATACTCTGTAGCCCTAAAAGAAAATATGAAAAACGGTTGCAACAGCACATTACACAGGATGTACTGATCTTAAATTGAAGATAAAATCATTTTATTGTGCATTACTCTTTTAATTCATTTTGTGTCAGATTTTAAGAACACAGCACATTTCCGATAGATCAGTCCGCTAATCAGTTTAACAAAACTAGTGTTTGCCATTTGGTACCAACACAAGCACCGATGAATCAACATCAGTGTCACACATTGCAACCACACACTAGCCTCTTATTTACATATCATAGGCAAACAGGGAAAAAAATACTCAATATACAAATAATGTACACAAACATGTGAAAAAAGCTTGAACAGCCTCACGGGTACTCAGTTTTACACCCAATAGCATGTAGAATCGTACAGATATGCCACAAATAAACGTGAAGAATAATGAAACTGTTGGTTCTGCAAATGTTCTACGACCAGACTAGACTGTATAAAACCTGCATGAAGAAGCACACCAGTGCGGGGAAGAGAGCAGGGGAAACTCACACTGGCTCTTGTGGCTCTGCACTCTTGACTGCCGCTGCCTCCTCTCTCTGTTTATCCACAGCCTGTGCCCTCTTCTCCTGTGCTGAGAAGCTCTGGCTGCTCACTTTCTGAGCCCCCAGGCCTCCTTTCTTAGAGCCCAGCTACTCCACAGAGGCAAAAAGAACATTAAAGTCCATTTAAACACACTTAGTCTGCCCTTTCCCCACATAATACCTTTCACACAGTGAACAACAGATGTCTTCTGCTGTCAGTAAACATGTGCTAAACGAATGCATTTTGGAGAATGTTCTGTAAGCTTAAATATAGGTATTACTTTTTCTGTGCACGGATAATCAACAACCACTGTACTCACTGTTTTTTTGGCTGCTGCTGGCTTCTTTTTGATTATAGAGGGCTCTAGAAGAGGCATAAAACTATAATTATAAAACATGCAGTTCCGGCTTTATAATCCAGCCGGGTCACATTCATAATCACTGTAGGGCAGTCAATATATACACAAACTCACATATCAAATTAATTCTGAATTTATGCTGAGAGTTAAAGGGCTCATCTCCAACATATTTCCTGTGTTTTATTGTTTATTCGTTTCTGAACATTGGCCAGTGCTATTTATCATACAGGATTTTGTCTTCCGTCTATATGGTCCACATGCAAAGTAAAACATTATTCTGACCGTGTATTTGAGTTACACAGTAAATTTTACCTAAAGCAGCTTTCGGTGAAACACTGAGGAGCTCGACGGACGGGCCTTCTTGACTGTTATCTGTAGATGACAATTGAGTCAGATGAGCAGACACAGACAGACAGACAGACAGACAGACAGACAGACAGACAGACAGACAGACAGACAGACAGACAGACAGATTTTTATTCGGGGGGGCCACAGCAAAGGTACAGGGATGTCTGGCTTTTAACCAAGAGGGACAACGGCCCATCAAGCTCCCTAACCCCCTACAGCTTTGTCACACACAGACACCCGACCTCTACCAAATGTTTTGTTTCAGAGAGGTTTAACATACCGTTATTATTGTCATCTTGTATGGCTGTCTCCTGCTGTGGATTGGGATTTGGCTGGGGAGAGGTTCCATCATCCTGGATAAGGAGAAACATTAGTGAAACATTAGTGAATAGATCTCCTCACATATACATATACATATATATATATATATATATATATATATATATATATATATATATATATATATATATATGTGTGTATATATATATAT
>CM067474.1:19274970-19286705 GCA_034552555.1 Semaprochilodus insignis | reverse complement strand
TATATATATGTGTGTATATATATATATACACACACACACACACATGTATGTATGTATGTATGTGTATACATACACATTATATATATATATATATATATATATATATATAAGCAGGGGAAATAGGCTGTTTACAAGCAATACTGTCCCAATCAGTAATCATATACACAGCCGAGTACAAGGCCATACAGTTCACTAATAAAAGGATGTACACCCACCTGTGTGTGCTGGCTGAAAAAGTCTTCATGCTTGTCTCCAGGAGATGTGGGGGACAGAGGAGTCTGGCTGTCCAGCCATAGCTAACGGGACAGAAAGAAAGAGAAAAACAGAGATAGAGATTCTTTTGTTTTACATTTTTATGTAGTCATGAGACATGTTTCATGTCCACACAGTTATGCTCAGTAAGCACTGCTGTATGTCATGTCAAATGCTTAAAAACTGTTATGTGATTGTGTGCTTGTGTAACCTCTGTGCCGTGCTGCCTGGTTGCTTGCGTGGCCAGGGTCTTTATCTTCTCTCTATAAAGCTGGGCTGCTCGGCTGTTGTATTTGGCATTGGCTGCCCCTGCAGTGCCACCATGTTGGTTAAAAAAGGCAGTCTGTATTGAGCGTAGAGAGAGATCATTAGGTAATTACTAGTTGAGCGTAGAGAGAGATCATTAGGTAATTACTAGTAATTTAGCTACCTAAAGGTGCAGCAAGCGATGATAATCCAATACACTTTTGTCAAAATCAGTAAAAATCTTTTTACTCTTCTAGAAAATCAGTAACAGTGGGTGTTTGTGATTGTGCAGAGGATGGGGAAAGGGGGGGGGGGGACATGTGCTTAACTCCACTTATTTTCAAGAAGGAGAGATGGCTGAAAAACAGCCAAAAAGGAGAAGACAATAAGAACAGACTGATTCCTATTTGCTAGCTTTTTGTTCGAATTTTCCCGTTCCACCTTAAATGGTGCTCCAGTCACAGGGCTTCCTGTTAAAACGTGAAGGTCCGAACAAGAAGCTAAGGCGCCTAGATGTAGCTAGATGTAACATGGAACGGGAAAACTTTCAGCTTCATGGAGACTCAAAAGGGATGAGAAGGAATGAGGAGGTTGCTCTGTTTCTGCTGGACAGGTGGGTTACATTAACTTATGTTTGCAGCTTTACAGAACCAGCAGAGCAGCACCGTTTTAGCCCATCTGCTAATGTTGGCGATCAGCTGGTTAGCATCGCAGCAGCAGATGTAGTGACAGTTTGCTCACAATCTAGGTTACGTTAGCTAGTTGCATGCTGGGTTGTGGTTCGCTATATAATAATATATCTATAATTATTTGTCCATACAACATTTACAAGGGCTTTTATAGTCGCAAAAATCTACAGGAAAAACAAAGTTTGCCAGTGTTGTTTGTCTTGGCAAAGCATATCAATTTGATTTGGAAGGTAGAGCTTCTGGAGGGAGGGGTGTGTTTGTTTTGCTGCTAAGTTCAAATATCTACAGTCATTCCCTCCGGAATTGGTTGCTACACCTTTAGGCAGTCATTTATCTCAGAAGTAAATGGAATTTGCCAGTAAAAACATCACATATCTTTAAAACAGATGCAAAAAATAATATATATACATCTCAATAAATATCTCAAATCAATTAGTGATTGTGACAAGAATAACTGCAGCTATAACAGCAACAGGTATGACATGAGCAATAAAACAAAACCAGTATGGGGAATAGAACACTCACTGCACTGGCGTTGCCTCCAACTTGCATGCAACGCAGCTGATACCAGGACCAGTTGGAGTCCAGTTCAGTAGACCTGCATGAGAAGCCATCCGTTAATTGTTGCCAATAATTACCATGGCATCTCTACAATGCTGCGAAAAAACAACTGGCCAGTCTAATTTTACCCTGATGGGGTCTCTGGGATGTACTGTAAGAGGTAAAGCCTAATACAGCGAGACCAGTAGTTTACTTTACCTGATGAAGGACAGGTGCACTCCCAGAGAGCGGTGAGTCCCTGAGCAGTCGATGCACAGGAACACTCCATATGTGATGCTGGCCCAACTTGGGTTCTTAGCAGAGCAGTCAAAACATGCCTGCGAGGGTAAATGCAGCACAGTACACATTTTAACACAATATCGCTTTCATCTCTCATTTCATTTCATTCCTTCATTGTTTGGACTCAACAGACGAACAGAAGATCATACAGAGCTGCAATTCTCAACCAGCACAGTTCGACTGTGAACATCACAAGTACGAGACCAGCAGCCCAAATTAATGCACAGATTTATTTAGGCTATTTTAACGTTAACACGGGTCTGGAGGTCTAAGTCTAGCAGGCTCAGGAGTTAGACAAGCTGGCAAGTTGTTAAAGTCGACCTAAAAAGCTTAGAATAGGAATGAAAATCAATCCCCGCTCCCAGGACTTCTACTGAACATTACTACCGAGCAGTGTATCTGCCATTACACTGAGGAAACCAATAAAAACAAGTCGTGCTCGCTTATCCGCCTGATGAGTTCAGAGAAACATGATTCCCCAGAGAAAAAGCATGAAAATGTTTAGACTACTGGACGCTAATGCAATCAAAAACAGTCTGCTGTGTTTTAGAAACTTTTTTGCCCAATGTTCTGGCTGAGAATGAACCGTCTAGATGAAGAACAGACTAAACAACAGCTGCCATATGTTTAACTAAACAGGAGAAACAGCAGCAGCAGCAGCAGACCAAAACTGCGACGTGTCACATCTCCCACTTCCCTTCAGCCAAAACACAGCTCTACTCCCTCGAATCCCGCACTGCTGCTCACCTTATTAGTAGGAATCGATCGCAAACGCTTGAAAATGGCAGAAATGTCTTGCTTGGTGGGTTCTGTCATCTTTTCCACCTGTTGATGTGGACGGAGGAAGAAACACTACAACCGCAGATCCGCCTCAACTTCCGCATTCGACGTCAACACTAAGGGAGAAGGGAATATATCACCGGTGCATGCTGGGAAATGTATGTTTTTGGTGACCGTAGAGGGTCCATCCGGGCACTTAGACCTGAAATACGTCCTCGCCCCTTTTTGGGGGTAAACAAACAACACTCGTCTTAATAGACTGTAACGTAAAATAGCATAACAAAGCAAAACGGCGAACAAGCAGAACTGAATTAGTGTGTTTAGGTCATTTATAAACGGGGCAAGGTGAATTATTTGTCCACTCTGTTTGCCACAGAACACAAACCATACATGGAAATGATTTTTTGCTCCTGCTTGGTCAGAGGTTTCCTACCTGTTGTTATCTTATTGAGTCTCCAGGTCAGCAAATTACCAGTAACATATTCTACTTTTGAAAGTAAAGCATTTTACTTTGTTTCACAATATCACAGAGTATTACATTAAATAGTTTTAATGTCCTGCTCTACAAATAGTTAATATGCTAGCTAGCTTTAGCACTCTGCTCTGACAGCTGACCTTTGTTAGGTATGTTAGTTTGGTCATCTAGCCTGAACCTCAACCAGGACACGGCAGGGGAACAAATCTGAGGTCAGTGTTTTTTAATTTCTTGTTAGTATAACTGACCAGAGTAAGTCTTCAGCATAGCGGTATTAATTTATACTGTTAGATAAAGATTTAAACACATTTCAACTCTCTGTTTTGCTACTGTCGTCTATGCGGAACACAGAATAGTATTTTCCTCAAAAAGGCTGTGGTCTTTTTAAAAAAGAAATAGGTTATTGGCATCACAGAGTCTGGTGGGTTTCGCTGTTGATCACACACCCACACCCACAGATAAAGGTTCTGCAATCGTGGTTGTTGGGTCAGTCAGGTAAAGCAATGAGGCACGTCCTTGCTGACGTCACATGAGCGGCTGAGTGTGAAACTTGAATCATTCGCATGTCTCATGTCTGGGTGCAACTATTTGTGCAATTTTGGATTGGATATTTTGGATGATGAGTGTATATATATATATGTAGTAATGTCAGCCCATCATCTCTTAGTGGCAGTAATGCCAGTCATCCTCAGAAGCAGTAAAGTCAACCAATATCAGCACTTGGTAATAGTAATGCAAACCAATCAGTTCTCGGTAGCAGTAATGCCACCCAGTCAGCATTAACCCCAACCAATCAGCTCTCAGTCAAAGTAATGTCTACCAGTAGTACTACTGATAGTGTCTAAAATGCTGCAGAAATAAGGAAATATGCAGGCAGGTTGTAATTGCTTTTTGGTGACATACATCCTTTTGTTTTCCCAAATTAAAGAAAGGTCCAGAAAAAATGATGAAAAAAAAAAGATTAAATTTTGTTGTGTGTTTTTACCCTCGTTTCATGAATCCTCTCTGGTTTTGCTGCTAAATGTGGCCAAGAACTGCGTACTTTGACAGGAAGGGCCATTTGACGGACATGCAAAAACAACCAACCACAAACTGTTATATAGTGCAACAGAGGGGCAGGACGATTTTCAAATAGCCTTACATGGGAATGACATCTAATTGCTGCTATACGCTTCCTGGAAAGCTCTTTGAAAGATTTGGAAGCAGTAAACATTTCACCGCTTTTTGCACTGTTTTTTTTAGTCCATCTCACTCTGAAAGTTGACATTACAGCTCACCAAGCAGAGCAACATTTCCTGTCTGACAGATCATTCTCAGAGGAACCATCACAAGGGCATTCAGACAGCCTGACAAAATTCCAACAGCTGTGGACTGACTAGATGTCAGGTGCCCTGTGTATGTGTGGCCAAAGTTTTTGCATTTATATATAACCACTTAATCAGCAGTTTGCTCCACCCACAAACATTATAAGGGGTGTTTCAGCCCACACTGCTTTTTGAAAGAGGAGCAATACCGGGCCGCTGAAGAAAATGTAGTGTTTTTACATATATCTTTTTAATTTCTAAAAAACAAAAAGCTGGAGCATAAAACAACCACAGCACAAAATTCTCAGCTTAAATCATTTTATTTGCCAACTGCAGAGTGACAAGTTGAACAAAGTGTGAGCACAGTTGCTGCTTTAATGTAACAAAATCCAAGAAGTTGAAGCTGATAGCTATGCCACTGCTTTTCAATTACAGCAAAACTCTGGAACATTCAAACGTTTGCTCTTGTCCCCCCTGAGACGGCATTAACAGGATAACTGCCATCAGTGAATGCGAACAGGCCGATATTATCATTGGAATCTTGGCAAAAAGAAAGAATGAATTAAACACAATGTATCCTAAAATGTGCTGATAGTTTTGTGTCTGTATAACTCAATATGACCATCTGCAAGAAAGAAATTAAAATTCATATATACAAATGTAACAACAAGTTTATGACATTCATACGCCATATAAATGCTCAATTAATATACATTCTGATTCTGAATCACAGCATTTGTCCATGGGCAAAAGTTGAAGTACTTAAGGCATTTTTATAAATTAACAGTCTGAATTTTTAAAACTACACCATTCATCACCATCACCAATTAATATGCTTCTTTTGTTCATAAGTTCACTGCAAATTATGTGCAGAAAGGCTGGTATCTGTCTTTTCTTCCTTCAGTAACCCCACCTCGGTGTGAAACATCAAGTTGGAGAGGACATCATGTGGCCGTGGCATCTTTTAACAAAAGCGTTTTGTCCAGTGCAGACTAAAGAGTGAGAAACCTTCTTCCCCCCCCCCACAAAAAAACACATTCATAAAGCACTTGAAACGCAACTTTACAGACTCTAAGCAAAGGCCTGCTCAAACGAGAAATACATGTGAAAAATTATGACCAGTGATCAGTAACAAACAACAAATGTTCTCAAGTGATGCTACAAAAGAACCACTTGTGGTTCCCTTAATAACCTTTCAATGGATGCTACCTTAAACACTCTATTGTAACCTCTATTGTAACCTCTCCAGTAAACCAAATTAAATGAACCAGTGTTCTTCAAAAAATACATTTTTGGCCTTTCTGTTTTTCAAAGTGCAGATGAACGTGCCATCACTAAGAACACCCATAAGAACATCAGTTCCGCTAATCCCTGATATACTCCAGCATGAGCCTTCTGTCTGTAACTAGGTTTGTTTATGTCTAGTTTATTTCAGGGTCAAGGGTGGTCAAAATGATCAGTAAAAAAAAAATAAAAATAAAACCTTAATATTTGGAAAATAAAAACCATCACACTTCCTGAAGACAGCGTGAAATTCCTCTACCGGTAATTTTACATGTTCTGGCAATAATGTGATTTACATTAGATTTCTGTTTTTGGCTCTAGGCTGAAATTATTAAAATAATCTGACTGGGTATTTTTCTCAGTTATATATAGTGCCATGTGGGAACTTTCTGACCACAGCTAATATGCATGGAAACGGTTGGGGTTTTATTGGCAATACTGGACCCCTTGGCCTTGAGCTAAACAATAGCATCAGAGACAAGTAGTAACCTGGATTTTCTTTGTTTTGTTCAAAATTAAGGCATTAAACATACCTTTTCCATTCTCGCTTTGATCCTAATAGATCATTTAAAAATGTTATGAAGATGTTTTTTTTTAGTCAGGACCCCTAAAGTAGCTCTGGTTCAGAGAGAGATAATGGTTGTCAAATGATCAATGAGCACTGAAGGATTTTTTTGATTGATTAAAACTCATTCCCACAAACAGACAAGCAGCTGTGAAAATATGAGTAGATACCAGCTAGAAAGTTGCCCTTTTGTGCAGACTTGAGTTTTACAGGCTGGGTTAAGATGGTGATGTGGAATCTTCTCCTAGATCTGCGCAATAAAGCGACATCTACAAGAAAACAAGAGTGAAAAGTGTTTTTCGCTTCACTGCAGAGGTCGGGTTAGCCTCCACCACAACGGGTGGAGGACAGTGAGCAGCTTGCTCTTGTGAAAACGCCCCTCCCCTCATTACTTCTCCTCATCTCGCTTTCTCTCTTCCTTTACTCCCTCTGGTCACTGAATGTCCTCCACGTAGTTGGCTGGGTAGAGTCCGACTTGGCCGTCTTTCATGCGCCCTTTGCACCATCCCTGCTCATCCTCCTCTCCGATCTTAGTAAATTCGTCACCTTTCATAAAGACAAAGAGAGCAAAACTGTATTTACTGATGTCGCTGTGCACAATAAAACTACTCCAGTGCTCCCTTTATTTAGCGACATGAACTGCCGCTTAAGGCTCCTAGAACTATTATAACTGTATGACCGCCAACAAAACTACAGCTAGTGACTAAGTGAAATACTGACCCACACCACCCCCCAACCAAAAATCATCTGTTCACATTAGATCGTCTTGCTACGTCAGGTGTTTCAACAAAACACAAACTATTCAATTTCACCAGATTTCATAGGTGTGATGAGAACGTGTCACAGATGCTCATGTGTGCAAACATGAAGACCACTGCTCTATCATTCTCTGTCCACGTTCACTCTGTTCTTATTATACCTGCTTTGAAGCTCAGCTCGTCCTGCTCCTGACCCTCGTAATCATACAGAGCCCTGACTGGTACGGAGACCGCTGGTGAAGATGGCTCATCATCAAATGGATTCCCATTTCCGTTAGCATTTGCTGCAAAGGGATTCCCGGTCTCCTCATCTGACGAGTCCTGTGTCTTCTCCACTCTGCTGGCACTGAGGGAATAAAGATGCAAGACGACGAAGACATGTCAAAGAACATGACTGGCAAGAATCAATAATGGACAGATAACAACTGGACATCCAACATGCTGAGTGAAGGGAGCAAAAAGAGAGGAAGATTTAGATGCAATGGACAAAGTAACACAATCCCACTGGTAAGAAACTTAAAGGCACAGATTCAACCCCAAGCAAAAGCTCAAAGACATGCCAGAGTGCCTCCACACAGGAGTCTTCTGCTCTCGCTCCATAGATGAGAGAAATACCTGTTTACACAGTGGAACTATACATGAGATTTTGAGTGAAAGGATCTGATTGTCAGCAGCCATCGGAACAGGCAAAGCTTGAGAGCTGAGAGGAGGCACAAATCCACAATATGAACAGAAACACAGAAATACCCAATTTAACCCTTAGAAGTTGAAGTTAATACCACCAAAACAAAAGAATGGTGAACTCTATAGAGGAAAAATCACCTTTAGCTCTCTAAAACAAATCTTAATTTTCAATCTTTACCACACTTGATTGTAAATTGGAATAGGAATATGCAAATTTATATATACACACACTATACAAACATAGTATAATAACTCCCAACATCTGAGGGTCAAAGCCTAGATGGCTGCAGTCTGTTAAGCCACCGCAGAGGGCAGCACTAACACACTGTGGCACAGAGAGAGAACACAAGCACAAAAGGAAAAAACAAAAAGAACATACAGAACCTGAGGTGCTGCGTTACAGTCAGACCATCTCACTGATCATTTCCAAAGACAAACATGTCAAGATATTAACTGATGTTATATATGTTGAGTTTCCTGATTTTTACATTGGAGACCACACTTCAATTATTTAATTTCCAACCAAAATGGACATTAAGTACAAGTTAAACATTTTTCAGGAGACATTTCTGAGGAGATTAGATACAAGACAAGCCACTTACATAATGGGAAGGGAAAGTGAAAAGACAATAAGTAGAAAAAAAATTGTGGTAACTTATAGAATAGAAGTTACAAAATTTTAAAGTATTACAAAATAAAGAAATAAATAAATAATATAAAAATAAATAAGAAGTTATATAAAAAACCGATATTGAGAAAATGGGACTCCTCTTTCTGTCCCTGCTTTTACTGGAAGAAGACCATAACACTTAACACTACAAGAAAGCTGTTGGTGCTGTTACAACAATGGACTCACCACCCCAGAGCCCAACTTCACTGAATGTGTTTGGGATTACTTAAAGAATGGACGCTGTATTAAAGGCAAGGAGCAGACACATTATATATGGAAAAAATATATAATTATATTTAGTTCCTAAGGCTGCATTATATTCTATATAATTTATGTTAAATATGTTTCTGCTCCCCCAACCCCCCAAAACCCTCATCCTTTTTAAATTACTGACTTTCAATGGCTGGAAATTAAATAAAGGGAGCTATAAAAGGGTCTGACTGAACACTTGCACGGCTTAATGCACGACCAGGTTGCTCTGCAGAACAAAAAAATGTTAGAGATGAGAAGCACACAGGGCGTGTGTGCTGCTTAAACAGTGTCTTCACTATGCAACCATGCAGTGAAAAAAAACAGCCACCTGAAAGAAGAACAAAGGGATAGAGAAAGAAAGTAAAAATAACACAGGCAAGAGCGAGAGTACATACAGCTGAAATAGACAGAAAGTAAGACAGAAAACGATGCACTGCAGCAGAACAAAAGCAGATGCTTTCCGTTCACCAACGTTTTGGAAACAACTTCCTCTTTTTTGGCATTGACTGGGCTGCTGTTGGGCTGTTCCGCTGGCATCTCCTCTTCTTCATCGTCATCATCGTCGAACGGGTTTAAGCCCACTGGCTCTGTGCTACTGGGCACAGTCAAACTATCAACATGAAGAAAGGCACACATGCTCAACAACAGATCGCTGGACATTAAGCACATGATACACCTACAAAACTCAACATACACAGTAAGCAATGCGTCATACTAACTTGAAATACATGACATTTTGTGATTGTTGTGGCTTAATATTGTAATTACTGTGCCATAAAATAAACATTTATGACATCAAAGAACAGAAGTGGACGCCTTTTGAAAAGGACACATTAGGATGGATAGTGTATAGAAACCTGACTGGCTAAGTCTTGTTTGAATCTGCTGTGAAATATACATACAGTGTTAGCAAATATTAGCACCCCTGGTAAACACAAGCAAAACTGTCTGTAAAAAAATAAAAATAAAGAAAGAAATAATCGCTTTTGATCTTACATTTAAAATATTAACAAGAATCTGCCCTTTATTTAAAGTACACTTATGGGGGGAAAAGAACCCACAAAATTCTATACTGACAAGCTTTTTTTTTTTTGCCAAATCTGTTTGTGCCACAATTGTTGATACCCCTTCATTTAATCCTTTGTGGAGTCCCCTTTGTAAAGGGTACGGTTAAGCTTCCTGTCGAGTTTTGAATCTATTTCTGCTGGTAAAATGTAGTGTGTGATACCATGTATCCAAAGAAACTGTCCAGGGCTTCTGGAAGAAAAACAGCCCCTCATCACAGATCCACCACCATACTTCACAGTGGGGATAAGGTACTTTTCTGCATGGCTATCTTTGTGTCTACAGCAAATCCACCTCTAGTGTTTGCTGCCAAAAAGCTCTTTTTGACTGACCACAGAACACTGTCCCACTGGACGTTTCAGAAGCATCTGGCAAACTTCAGAGGCTTGAGATTGTGGGTTCTTGACAACAGAGGCTTTTTTCTGGCAACTCCGCCTAACAACTTGTGGTCATGCGGGTGGCGTCTTATTGTAGTTTGGAAAATGTTCTGGCTCCAAGACCAAGGTCTGCAACTAAGGTCTGCAGTTCTCCAGCTGTAATCTTTGGAGATGGTTTGGCCACTTGAACCATCCTCCTCACTGTGTATGGAGTCAATATTTTCAGAATCTGAACATCTCCAGCTGGTTTGAGCTTCTTTATTTTAATTACTGCCCTAAAGGTGGAAATTAGCATTTTGAACTGTTTAGTTCATTGTAGTAATTTCTTGATGTGTACAGCTTAACATTTTGTGGCACATCATTGCTGTATTCTCTGGTCTTTCTCATAGTGATGGATGACTAAGGGAATTTGGCCTGTGTGTCATTTCATATTTATACTCCACTGAAACAGGAAGTCATGGCTGACTGTTTAAGTGTTCCTAATAACTAATGTGACCTTTAGAAGAGATAAAAACAAATAAATCAAATAAAATTATATATATATATATATATATATATATATATATATATATATATATATATATATATATATAAAATGGCCCCTCATACCATCACGGATGCTGGCTTTTGAACTGGGCATTAACATCCATATTGGAAGGTTCCTTTCCTCTTTAGCCGGGAGGACACAGTGCACATGATTTCAAAAGAACTTCTGTTTTTAATTTGCTCTGCAGTTCATATAATTCCACTGCCATTCATTTGCTCATACACATCTTATTATCATCTTTACGGCTGTCCGTCCTGCTAGCTATTTTTAAGTTCTAAGTTTTAGAAGCATTAACTTCTAAATAGACCAGTTTCTGGCTTTTATTATGTTGCATATCCACGTGCACAGAATGTCCTTAAACTTTCCGATTGGTAATGTAATCAGATCCAGGCATTCACAGTTATTCCCTATTATTATATCACTGCTATTCTTTTATATTATATCACTATTATTCTCCTATTTTCTAAATTATTTTCACAGGATTACCCACCTCTTTTAGTCGCATAGAAATTTTATTCAGAATGGCCTCAGATGGACTAGTCTATTCTGATTCAGGTGTACAAAAGGATATATTCTATTCCGGCTGAGCAATCAGTTGGATTATTAACAGATTATCAGGTTGCATACAAACATGTGGTTAACGCCTAGAATTTCTAAGGCCCTTGTTCATCAAAGTTTAGGAGAAATGAATGCAGGTTTAATTGCACTGAATAATGTATGAATTTGCGCCTGAATCAGGAATTTGTCCTATGACAGTGAAACAAGGGGTCATGTCGACAGTGATCCAATAAAACAAAAGAAGTCCGTGGTTGTGCTTATAGGTGGAGAATGGGGCCAAGAAGGAGGTCTACTCCTCCCCCTATTGGCCAGAGGTTAAACAGCTTTATAGTGAAATGAATAAAATGTAAATTGAACAAAATGTAAAGTTTTTTAATCTAGTAAAGTGA
>CM067474.1:19235103-19271715 GCA_034552555.1 Semaprochilodus insignis | reverse complement strand
CATTGTGCTTCAAAGAAACATCAATATTTTTGCTAATGTTTTGAATGAAAGATCAAAAGGAGAATCAATGAAGCATACTTTGTTGATGTTTACTGGGGTGCCAATATGTGTGAAGGGCACTGTACATATTACTGCACGCTGGTTATTAAAAACACATTGTGCTGTTCTTAGAATATGTTGCAGGGCAAACGTAACTTGATCAACATGCTTGTAAAGAACTGTTCATTGTGATTATTAATACATTACCTATTCAACTTCAGGAGACAAGTGAACACATTTATGAGAATGTACCTTATCAGACTACAGCTGTTTGGGTACCCTTCCAAAGATGCTGTTACTATAGACATAGAGGGCATTTGAGGAAAACAGAGGAACACAGCTTAGTGTAAGACAACTGGTAGGAGAACACAGCACTGAGAATGCTTTCGACCCGTGTTTCTCTCCCTCCTCCCTCTCTCTCTCCACTAATACTTCTACTACTCCCACTCCCACCCCCACGCAAAGGTGGAATCCATGTTTTGCTGAGGTTAGAGAGGAGTCTAATGTTGCCCTCGGTGAAATAAAGGTCAAGCACTCCTGGAATGTTTCAGAATCTTACAGGTTACTTTGCTGCACACACACACAAGGGCCCCAGGAAATAGGCTAGGCTGCAATAGCAAACATTCAATTACCACTGTCAAAAACGCTCTCGAACAAGTATTTTATACTCATCAGGCTGAGCGTGTGCTTGTGAAGAAGCATTAGCATGCCCCTTGTCAGAGTGTGACCTGTCCTCAGGGTACGTATTTATAAAAAACAGGGGTACTCCGGTATTTTAGGAAAGAAGTCTGTATAGATACTTTTGACTGTGCTGGTTTACACCGTCAATAGCTATAATAGACTATGATGGGATATTAACATAGATTGTGTGAGTGTGTTTCTGAATAAAGGGAGATGGTAGTGGTGAAGGAGGAGTGCATGATTCCCTAACTTATGAAGACCACAACACACTTTCTTTATGGTCCTTCTGAAGATTAGAGTCATCACCACATTCTGTTTCATTAGTATAATTTTAATTTTCTTTTTAGTATTTCTTGATTTAAATGACACATTTCACATTAAACCCCTCTGAATTACTTTGTATGCTGCTCAGCAATTTAATTATGTGGATTTCTTTCAGGAAATCAAACTGGAATTGAAGGTTTTCCAATTTGCCAATTTGATTTTCTGAAAGAAATTCCACACAATTCAATTGCCGAGCTGGAAACAAAGCCTTTAAAGTCTACCCTAAAGTCTACTAATCTTTTTATAAGAAATGATTAAAAATATATTACTTTATGCATGATGCATATTACTTTATACAGTTTTTTTATCCACTCAAGATGGAAATGTATGTGGAAAGCATTGTGAGGTAAAACAACACTCAAAGAAAACTATTTAACTATTTCACTATTATCAACATTGCGTATAAAACAAGTACATTTGTTTTAGACAGTAAATAAAATGCCTACAATTGTGTTGCAGCCATCAAATCCCAGGCTCTCATCACCACCACTGTAAAGAAAACCTAGTTGATAAGCTTCTCTACAATTAATCCCTTTTTTTTTTTTAAACATCAAGCCACTCTGAATGACTTTGGTTACACCTCTAGTCAGCTATGGGGGGGAATTTTTGAAAAATCGTTAGAATTTTTAATTTAGCTTATAAAGCATGAAACTACAGTAAGACCTCCAAATGAGAACTGACTCTAAATGCTACGTAGCGCTTTGTGGTGTGGATTACCTGTTGTTGGTCTTTGTTGTTCGTTCTCCTGTTTGGTTGATGCCAGTCAAAGTCACTTCATCACTTGGCTTCTTTTTTTCTCTCCGGCTCAGAGTCCGGTTCAGGTCTACGGACCATTCCTACAAACACACAAATGCACAATGATAAAACTGTCTGTAATAAAGCACAGCTGAGCCCTGATCCTAGTCTATGAGCTGTCAAATGAGTTGCAACATGCCATTATCACAGACACATGTTCTCCTTCTGAAAACGGTTTAGTTAGCATTTGTAACCTCACAGTGTTTATACAAGAGAGACTTTTGCAAGTGCCTGTGTCGTATTTCTCTGAAAAAGCAACTAATGTGTTTCCATCAACACAGCGCACACACACACACACACACACACACACACACACACACACACACACACACACACACACACACACACGCACACACAAATTCAAACCAGGGCAGCCCACACAGTGATAAAACAGCTCAGTGAAGAGCACGCCGCCGCCCAGATTATGTCTTAACAACTAATCGTCTTTTCTATTAAAGCTGCAATTCGAGAAAGTGCAATTTTCAAATCACAAGAGCTGCCAATACTTGTTCCCTACACCTGGAACAAGTGGACAGGTGTTTAGATGCTACACTTTAATCAAAGGCTACAGAGAAAGAGGAAATCTGTAGTTTGAATGGTATGACTTAATTTTTTATTGTGTTTAATATGACCAAGGACATGACTTAACAGGTTGACGTTGGACACCATCCCCACAGTAATTTTGGTTTACAGTGTACCGCATCTAATTAGAGCTATTGCGAGAAACCGCCTGGAGTAGCAGATTTTTATGTCGTTCAGGCCTTCACTAATGTAACTGCTCTGAGTGCCACACCGACCCACTTCTGTTTGGAAACAATAAAGATTCTGTATGCAGTTCGGCCAGGTTTCAACAGGACCAAAGGATCACAATATCAGTCTGGTAATTTAGCTCTTACAGCGAGCAGTAAACAAACTAAAGAGAAAGAACAGAGTAATGCCTGAACAGCAGGGTAAGGGTATGAAAAGTTTAAAAACCAACAGGGTTCCCTCGATGAATGAATGGCGATATGGAGGGTGGGCACCAGCACAAGTGCAGTGGTGCAAGTCAGCTTATTTACTTTGGCAAATCTCAAGAGAAAGGGAGGAGCTTTTAAAGAGAAGGCAGGAGGTGTAGCTACTGACCATGAACATGGCTTAAACTTTAACGCTGACTGAGTTCTCCCAAGAATAATAACTTCTAGGAACACAGTACAGCCCTCAAAACAAAGGGCAACCTAATGTCCTGGTTCACTCTAAACAAGCAAACACTAAAGGCGTCACTAAGGTTTGCCCATACATGTTGCTCACAACTTAGGATTTCATTCAAATACTGTAAACAACAATTTAGCTTAGTTTTAATGGCACTGTCTTTGTTGCCTTTATGCTTCTCTATTTGCTTTTTTATTTATGTTTACTTTATTGTTTACACAGTGACAACTTTGAATGTGAAAAATTTTTAATTTACTCTTAATATGTCAAGAACGACTCGTTTTCATGTTCAAACTTATGCATGAGCATTCAAATGTGCTACTGAGCCTGTTCTACTCTGAGTGTATCTGAAGGAAACTCACAGAATCTAAAACACAAAACTTTGAGAAATTCTCAATTATGAGGTCAGAGTTGCTTCGTATCAAAGGCCTCAAGAGCCGCGCAATAAGCACAGTAGCAATTAATTACGCCACCTTGGAAACAAATTAAGATATCACACCACACAAAAGCACGCAAACACACACCACACACAAACATGGTAAAAGCAAAGGCGGGGAAAAAGCTTTCCAGGACACAGAAACCATTCGGAGGGCAGACGTAATGATGGCCATGGTTAACTCACTACGATGGACCTTCTCTTATGGAAACGTGACTGTGACAAGTCCACTTTCTAGATCAGAACAGAGAAGGAGTGGATAGGCTTAGTCAGCAACGGACACGACTCACTGCGGAAATTACAAGCATTTCACAAGTGTTTTGGCAACCACCTGCAACCTTCAGCAAGAAGCTTGATTTAGATATGTAAAACAGAGAAGAAGCTTCCTTTAAAAGACTAGTAAGTGCTGGCTTGAAATATTATTTGGAACTGCTCAGCTAAACAACTCCACATTTTCACAAGTGTCCAATTCCTAAACCAGGACAAAAAAATAATCCGATTAGCACAACGAGGTAGTGAGTCAATACGTGACTAAGTGCAGAGACACCCAGTCCTTCCACGCTGTTTCTGAGAAGGCTGGATTAAAAGCAGCTATTTGGCAACTATTCCTAGTCAACTGCATACAAGAACACTAATGCTCAAACCACTGCTTATCCAATGCTGGGCAGTATCAATAAAATTCAAAATCACAGTATTTTCCAAAGGTGTCAGATGATACCCAATGGATGGATATGCTGATTATGAATTTATTACTGTTTATTACTGTCTTTTTGAAAAGTTCATACTGTGTCAACACATGAAAACACCACACAATTTATTTAACATGATTTACTCTTAATGGACCAAAGTAGCATAGTGGCTGATTGCTGACAATAAGCCAATTCCAAATCTTGTCAATTACTGAGGTTCATCACTACTATGTATGTTTGGAATAAAATAAATGAACTGATGATGATGATGACGATGATGATGATGCGATATGCTAATAGAATGTCTTACAATCCTGAAATAGCCTTTTTTGATTTGACCGTTTGTTATGTGCCATTTCTTTTAAAAATGCAAAGGGACAGTTACATAAGACTGTAAATGTTAATCAGACACAAACCACATTTCCAGAAATCCTTACTATATAAAAGCTTTCATGTTTCCATTCAAACGCTGGGCGACTGCCGTACATATTGGTGTCTCACCAACAACAATACATCAGTATAGATGACACATCGCCCTGTACCATACCAGCCAGTAACTTTTACCTAGTCAACTCTCCTGTGGTCCTCTATGTGAGGACAGGGTTAAAGATAAAGTATGAATGTTAAGTCTGTAAGAGTGAAAGGAGAATGACAGTGTGAAAGAACGGGAAAGAGACTACGGGGGATTGTGAACCCAGTAAAACAGATGCAGATTCCAACACTGTGTGTGTGTGTGTGTGTGTGTGTGTGTGTGTGTGTGTAGGGACACAACTGTGCACTACCTGACAGACTTGTTCTGTCTTGCTGTAACTTGCTGTAACTTGCTGATACAGAAAGATAAAGTTACCCGGAACAATAAACTTCTGTCACAGGCTGCTACAGTAGAGCTTCATTAACTGCTCCAAAAATCAGCTTTAATCAGCAAACCACTGCAGGCCTTAACCTCTCAGTGTACAAAAAAGCTGTGCTATGTGTTTACCTCAAACTGTGGCCAGTTCATAGGCATGCCCGGGCCATGGTTGGAGCGGAACCATTTCAGATCCTCCTCTGCGTCAGCTGCCTGGATTGTGTCTTCCAGATTCTGATACACGGTACTGAACCTGGAGAGGAAAGAGGAGTTTTACTACATCACACAGAACAGGTCAGGTCGAGACAGATTTTTTTTTAAACATTCCTGACACAATTTATCCTGCTTCCACCCACAACGCAAACATTTTTGCCCCTTTCCGCTTTCAGTTCTGTGCAGAGGTAAACAAGTATTGGACATCCAATACTTGACATACTCTGGTCACTAATAAATTATTTTTCTCCTCACCTTCTACTGAATATGTTTCCCGTATGTCGGACTTGGCTTTAGTCTGCTCAATAGTGGTGCATTCACCTTTCTATAGAACACTTTCCACAGTTGAGGACTGACTGACCATCTAAAGCCATGTTTATACCTGACTCGTAAGTGGCACGAGGATGGATGCGCCAAGAATGATGCAATCACAGTGCCCCAGACCCCATATACTGGCCCTGTAACTCTGCATTTACTGCACTCTGTACTTCGTTTAAAACGTATGAATCTAAAGGAAGATACGGTTGTTTGCGACTGGTTGCTTCACAGCTATTTAGAATGAGTTCATTTCTTTCTTATTCATTATTCTGGTGTTTTCCACTTGTATTAACTATGCATTGGATCGGTTAACCACCTGATCCAGCAAGACAATTCATTTTTTTCTAATGAGTGATTTTTCTATGTAGTAGATTTTCACACCCTCATGCATTTTCCTTCTTCCATTCTCATTTTTAAGTAAGTGAGTAAGTGAGTGAAGTAAGTGAACGTGCCCTTGAAAGAAACCTCAAATGATGCTGGGTTGGGTGGAAAGGTCACAGCGAATCTTCCACCTTGCTTGTAAAGCTTGCCCAAAGTATGTTAAACATGTCTGCAGTATCATTAACAGCTGATCAGAGTGAAGTGGATGCTGCTCTCCATCAGGTGTGATCAGCAGTTCCTTGTTATATATATATATATATATAATATCCATCTGTTTGGGTTGGGTTTAGGTTTTAAATTTGACCATACCAGTTGGGCCTGGGGACAGATTACTTAGTTGAGAGTAAGGGTGGTTTTGGACATCAATTTCATACCTGTGCAGACCTCTAATGTAAGATCCCTTCTTTATTTTGAGCATATCGATGAACTCAGAGCTGTCAGGTGCAGTCACACAAACGGACAAAATTCTGTGAGAGGTTTTTGGTCAATTTTGACGTAAGAACTCTCACTACCAACCAATTGTGGCTTTAGCCATGCCAACCTCAAACGGACAGTTCTTCATTTTTACAGCACTGAAATAAAGGAAGTACTAATTTTAGCAGCCAGTGGGCATAACATTTTCTAGATTCACTCTTGAACAGATTATAAATGAAAGTTAATATGAATTTTAAAAAAATTGCATTTTCCTTCCGTTTTGTGACGTATTTATGACTGCAATACAGCATCAAGCAAGGATTCAGATTTAAGTACCTTAAGTACCTTCACTTGATGATGGGTGAGGGTGGCAGAACAGAGAGGAGATGGATTGTTATTATAATAATATCGGTTAACACTAAAATATATATATAGTATTAGAGGCAGGCAACTACATTAAAATTTAATTAAAAAGGTTCAATTTGATGTCAGGTTACATTTTTTTTTTTTTAAATCGAAGTTGCATGGAACACTGTTAGTCTGGAAGCTGCTAATCTTTTGCGCATGGTTAATGCATTAGCTAGCTTTGAGTACTCTTCTCTGATGTTTTCCTCATATCCCTCATGTTAAAAGGAGACGCAAACTAATATTCTGAATGTTATGTTTGTTTAAAGCGGTGTGTGCTCTTACTTGTGATTGGTGGAGAGATCAAGGTGCTGCTTCACCTCCAGAAGGAGCTCTTTGAAAAAGCTCAGTCTCTTATCCTCAAACTGTTGCCATTGTTCAAATACCTGCTCCATGTTCTCCATGTACTGAGGGGTCACCTTATCCAGCTCCTCTAAAGACTTCTCATAGCGCTCCTTAGTCTGAAATCCCCCACCACAAACACAACATGATACCAGTACATTAACATCAAGCTTACACACCAAGGTTAATATCACACCAGCCACATGCGTTTGTTACTGTGGTCAAATCATTTGCATTTCAAATCCCAAAAGAATGAGACATTTCATGAGAAAGTGGCATCCAATAAAACATTTTGAATGACTTATCAAGCTGCGGCCCAGCCCACTGTCAATATTGATCTATTTGCCAAAACACACACACACACACACACACACACACACACACACACACACCTTCTGCATATCCTGCTGGCATTTCTCCACTTTGTCCTGGAGTTTTTTCTGTGCCTCTGGGTTGGTGTTGCTTTCTAGCTTACTATTGTTCTCCCTGCTGGTGGCCAATTTCTCTTCCTTGCAGGCCGCGTGGTAGGCTTTCTTCATTGTATCCACCTGAAGAAACAGGACAACACGGTTGTGCTCGTTAAACTAGTACAATTTAAAGTGCTATGCTTCTACACTGGAAGACTTCTCCAGGCACTGTGAGGTTGGTTATGCATGCACACACAAACGTCAGATTGCAATATGAGATGAAACCTCTCTGTCCTGACTGCATTTTGCACTTTATCACACCCTGCAGAAACACCTTAAACAGTTCGCACACTGACGAAAAACACAAGAGTTGTAAGTGGTGCTATAGCACCTTTAGAGAGCAGCAGTGAGTGACGTTTGTTAATCTGAACTTGTGCCATGTCTGCCGTAAGTTGGGGGCTACAAAGCATCAACAACTACGAAGTAATATAGCTAATCAACCAGTTTTGGTACTTTAGGCTTGTTTATTGTTGCATATAATTACAAGGAAATTAACAAGAAAAACAATTAAATTGTTCATCATCCTATGCAATTCTTTAATATTAAAAACACAGTTTTGTGGCTTTGCTAAAACTTGGTTGCTTGAGGCTCTATAGTGCTCTTCGCTTCTAGGGATGCATTGCTTTTTTCCAGATGTTGCGACCAACAGACACTTCAAGTTATATTTAGTTACTGGTTTGAGACATCAATTTTACCTGTTATACAGGACTTTAATAAACTGTCAACCATCAATGAATAAATAAATTAAACTGTAATACAATGATAAAGATGGTGAATCTAAACAGAGTAGGACTGCTAACCGAAACAGTTAAGCTCATACTCCAGAGCTATGAAAGCTCAGCAACACTGCCTCTGGAAATCAACTTCCTGTGTGACAGTAAAAACACAGGAGTCTGGACCATCCCTTCACGTCTGCCAAGACTGTAGAATATGAAAGCTTCTGCAGGACTACTAGACTGTACACCAATCAGTGGTGCTCTGAACCCCACTGAAAGTCAAAGCAGTATTGCCAAACACAGATTGTTGATACAGTTGTGTGTGACTGCTGTTGGTCTCGCTGACCTTGCAGTCACTCACAAGGAGATACGGATTGTACAAACAAGTCAGAGTAACGTCAGCCAGACTCATTCAAAGGAGAAAAGGGGTGCGCTCCCGGACACTTATCAGAGCTTGAGGAGGCTTGGTCTTATGGATCTTTTACCTTAAAACCTTGACGGTCCACTGACGTTTAATCGGGGGAATGGTGTATCTGTCTTTGCTACTTCAAGTCTAGATAAACTGCTACGAGGTTAGGTAAAGTCTTCTAGGAGAGACCTCTCTCGAGAACTGCGTAAAGCTTTACAGCACCACAACACACACCAACTATAAACTAGAAGCAGCAACTAACTTGGCATTTCCAGTATGGACTGCACGGCAGAAGCTGGAAAGATATTGAAGAAGACACAGTACTTTGCAGTGATGAGACCGGACAAGAGTAAATATCTGGACTGGCTTTCACTCGATGGAAAGACCTAAATGAGATATTCCTGATTCAGAGAGTTTTGTAGTTTTCCCCAAAAAGTTAGGTCAGTTGTTGTCAATCAATGTTCACACCAAAAAAAAAAAAAAAAAATGCCTTGAAAACGTGCAGCTCCTGTAATAACACTCTGCCTTGTAAGTCGGACATGGTTCCTTCTTAATTCTGACTCCCTGAGAGAATCTTCCCTTCATGTACAGGCATGTCATGCGAACGCTAGCGATTACACTTGTGATTTGGTTATTTACATTTGGAAGCACCGGAAATTGCTGGTGTAATCTGAAGTGTCCAAACGCCCGCACAACACACATGCACATGAAGGGGAGGCAGATTCTGTGCCTTTTAGTTTGTCAAACAAATGTTTTTTTGTACTCCATGAGGGAGGTCTGAACTGTATTGATGTTGGCACTGTAAAGGTGACATACACTCTTCTACTGTAGAGGGGCCCCAGGAGCAAAAGATACTAATTCTTGCATAATGCTGCTTTAACAGGCAAATAAACCTTTTACAGGTAGGGCAAAATAGTACTCAATCTGCATTCATGCAAAACCTCAAGTCATACAAATTGGTAAATAATCCCCTACAAGGCTTTATACTTGTTGTTAATTACTGAGAATGTTAATTACTTGATTAGATTATTTGGTAACACTTTATATTAAGTATTGACTAACTTACATGAAGTAATGCATTAATTAACAAAGTAATACATTAACAATGGGTAACTAATGTTAAGTAAACATGTAACAACTGTTACATGTTTAACACATAAAGACGTAGTTGTTGAAAGTTTACTTAACATTTACTAATGTCAGCAGGAAGGTGTTATATATTTACTTAAAATTAGTTAAGCATTGTAACATTTGTTAATGCATTACTTCATGTTAACTAATGTATTACTTCATGTTAACTAATGTATTACTTCATGTTAACCAGTCAATACTTTGTTTCTGATTATTAAGACATTTAAAACTGGCTTAAAAGTTCAAGAGTTGGGAACGTTTTGTTAGAGTTTCTGATTTGATTTCTGAGTGAAGTGGAAACCCTAAGAGATGTGCACCATTAATTCATTTGACCATTGTGCGACACAGCGATACTATTTTTACGTTTTTGTATTGCAGACGGTGGATATACTAATAAGAGGTCTTAAAGAAGGCATAGAGAAAATGATTCTGGAATGCTGTTTGTTACGCTGTTTTGTTTGTCTTGATTACTGTTGCTCTGTTTGTCCTTAATTTTTGGTCTTGCTCTTAATTGTCTTGTTAGCTCTTCATGTTTTGTTACATTCAATGTAATGTAATACTTTAATAAAAGCAGAGCTGTATTAGGTGAACTGGTATGGTTGTACATGTACCTCTTTGAGCTTTTTGGCCCAGGGCTTCTGAGCCTTGCGGAATCCGTCTTCTGCTTCTTTGGTCTCCTTGAAGCCACCGATCATCTGCTTGTGGTAGGCGTCTTTCTGCCAGTTTTTCACCTTTTCGAAGTCTTCAGCCATCAGAGCAGCCTTCACCTCCATGTGGAGCTCGCTCACCTTCTCTGCCTCTGTCATCAAAGCACACCATGCCCGCTCCACTGTCCCATACTGAGGTCCTGCAGCACGAAAACAGCACATTAACCTCTTGTAGTCCGGCTTAGCCAATGTCATTCGGCTTTAAACCGACACAAGGATACATTTTGTCCACACAGCGCCATAATCAAGTCAACAACTTGATTGAGATTACTCAACAACTACAGAGCATAACCTCACAGCTGCAGTGCAAAACCAAACCAACCAACGACATATCTTGGCTGATCGGCTACACTTCTAGGCGGGGTTTTTTTTTTTTTTTTAGCTGAACTAATATCATTTAAGCAGAAGCTATAAACCCAGAACCTCACCAGAAACACAACCCGATATCTGTTTGAAGCCAAAAATCCATTTTTTTTTTACAACACAATGAGGTAAACAACTTAATTCAACCAAGTTTGGGAGCTGTGCAGCACCAGAACAATGCAGCCAATACAGGGGTCAATGACACTAAATGTAGCAGAATGAAAACACATGACTAAGTACGATGACAGTGTCTACAAAAACACAAACAATCAAGACAATAGTCATCACAATAATGGCTGCCTGCCTGGATAAGTGTTCCACCCAATCCCCAGTGTGCTATCAGTAAGCATGGCTATCATTATGATTGAACCCTAGGTGAAGTAGAATGGTTTATACTGGACCTAATCAACTCTGTTCTTTTGTAATTTAGAACATTCAAAACATTCAGGGTATCCCTAGCTATATGAGGCTCACCTTTTTCAATAAGCTGTCTCCAGCGCTTGGCCCATTCAGTAAGCTGCAGTGCATACCCCTTTTCGATGCGGGCTCGCTCGTGGATGCAGTTCATCAGGTCATTGCACAGCCTGTTCCCATCGTCCACTCGTTTCACAGTCCTCTTGTAGTTCCCGACCTGAACGATCAAAGAATGGAAAAAAGATATTATGGATATCAGTCTAACTACAAATGCACAGACACTGTGTGGATGCATGTATGTTTGTACTACCTCCCAAAAGCTGTCACTGGAGACATCAATCAAAGAGTCGTTGTAGGTTCCAGACATGGCTGCTTTCCTCAGTTACGCAGTGTCCTCAGTTCTGAAACAGAAACGAATGTTTGGTCTTACTGTGAACTCGTTGCTCTCCTTCTCTCCCAGATTGGACCTGCTATTCTGACTGTAGAATCAGCTGTAAAGCCTTGATGCCTCTATTAATCTCGTGGCCATCTATATTCACTTTGTTGACTGCAGCTGACACAGGTCTGATGTAACTTTATTTCATGAGGTCTAACGGCAGCTGTACTGGTAAAGAAGCTAGCCAGCTCCATCCTTCAAGTATCACACAGGGTGTCAGGTGCTACATCTACAGACTGATGCGTCACATGAGTTTACTTGCATTTCTCCAAAGTCACCACAACTTGAACCAAATGATTTAAACAAAAGTCACATGAGAAAAAGGTTACAACTGATTGGGTAGACTTTATGATGTACAATAACTGTGATGATGTTCACTGAATGTTCAGAATCATGCTGTTTATCAGTTCCATCTGGGCTCATTGATTTTTATTTATTTCTTGTTTTGTCTGTCTTGTGATTAGAGCAATAAACCATGAGAGACTCTGCATTACCAGGATTTTCCAAGACACACCGCAGGATGACATCTCTCAGCCTGGAGCGGCTTACTGCATTTACTAAATGAAGAACTTTGGCACATTAATACATAATATAAATTATGAGTGCAAACGTGTAAATCAAGTATTTTATTAAGATGTCTAATGTGCCTCAATCTTGATTCAAAACCAAAACCACCTGTTCTATAATTACCGATTATCAAAGCAAAGAGACGACTAAACAGATTCACGTGTCAAAACAGCATCAGAAACTCATCTTTTCCACACACCAAAAAAAAAAGGTTACGCAGACAGGAGATGGTGGTTAATTCTGTCTTTGGTCTGTATTGCATTCATACTTCAAATGAACCGCACCACAGTTTGCTTTGAAGCAAGCCAAGAGCAACCTGCTCCTGGGGTCCTGTAGTGTTCTCACTTGCTCTAACAAAACACAATAACAGAGCAATCACACCAGGGTTTGTTTCAATCCAACTAAACCTGCCAAGTCTGAATGCACCCCAAGTGCGTGTTTGCTGGGAGAAACAAAAGGTAAGATTAAATAGCAGTGCAGCAACAAACTTTTGTTTTTCAAAAAGTAGCTGATATTTTATTTTTAGTTGATAACTAGTCAGAAGATCACAGGTTTAGTTCTAAACTTCTCCTTCATGCTTCCAGCCAGAGCACCGGCTTGTTAATCCAACAGCAGCAAACCTGATTTACCTTAGTACTGAGATACTGGGTGATAACTACAAATAATACCAGTTATTAGACAGGTTATGGAAATGGTTACAGAAAGTCACTGACGTACATAAAATCAAAACTTGTTTGTCTGAATATTATTTGATTTTATTATAATGCTATTAAAATGCCTGTAGCCCTTATAGCTTTTCAGGTTGCACAGTTCTGCCATTATATACTACATCAGAAAAATCAGAGTTAAAAATACTATTCAGACTTCCAAACACATATAATCAAATATTAATTATCATCAATATCAAATGATACAGGAAAAACATACCACAAGTCCTAGGTGTCAAAGCTGGCATACGTATGAGAACAAGAGGACCTCTACTTGTCAGATTTCACCAGAGCGGGCGAGGATAACACTACTGTATGAACATGCACGCCCCGTCAAACTCAGTGTCTCGCTCCACTTGGTATGGAACATTCTTTTCTGAGGAAGTGATGAAAATTCCTGCCATTCTTACAGTAACACTGACCCCCTGCCCCTTTCAAAGCTGATTTACCCCAACACAGCCCCTCTGCTCTCAAACACTTGACGACATTATATACACACACATAAGAACGCCCAGCACTTTGCGCACACCCACCAATCACAGCAACCTGTTCAGAAAAGCAGCAGGGAAACTCATACTTTCCATGATTTTACCACTCAGGCAGTGTTACACAAAGGCAGGTAGGACCGGAGAGGCTAATGGAAAAAAGAGGAAGAAGGAAAGATTTTTTTTTCATAGCCTGATTTCTGCAAGCCTGTCACACAGTTGGCTCAGTATGTTGGCTGCCTTAGTAACAATCACCACAGCATGACTCGGAGCCCATATATAGTATTCTCACACCCACACACCCACACAACCACACACACACCCATACAGAAGTCTGCCACCCGCACACACAGAAAAAGTTACACCTCAGTTTCTATCATACCAGCCCACAAAATAAACAACCAGCTACAAATCAAAAGAACTAAATACACTTTTCTATAAGAGAACACACACAACCTGGACAAATCCTGGCCCAGTCCTCCTTACAGAAAAGTCAGAAATCATTTTGGAATTTCCCAGATGTATTATATACAAAAACCTATATGCAATAATATGCTCAACATGCCTTATGTATGTAAGTACTTACATATAATAATAATAATAATAATAATAATAATCAAAACTGTGTTATATAAACTCATCGTCAAAAATATTTGCACTCAGAAGGCCAACCAACAGGAATAAAACTTGGTGGGCAGGTTTGACATTGTGAGACATGCTAATGATCCAAGTTTCACGCTCGTCTGCGCATGTGACATAAGCTGTACAGGCCACTATTCAGCCAGCAGTGATGCCCTCCATGAGTCATTCTGTGCCAGCACCATTAGCAGACAGGTGCACGACACAGAACTGCATGCATGCAGACTGTTACAACAACTGCCCCTAACACCACGTCAACGTCCCCAAAGACTGCAATGGTGTCGTGCCGGACTGCCATGGCTGCGAATGGCAGTGGGTCATCTTCAGTGATGAGTCCCGCTTTTGTTTTGGTGGAGACGACCAACAATCTTCCTTCCAAATAGCACTGCAATATCACACTTCCTTCTGGGTGCAGCTATTCTTCTTGACAATGTGTGTATACACATTATAGGCAAGTAGGGGGAAAAGAGGCAAAATGCCACCTTAAGAATAATGTGCATTTACTGTAAAGCTACACCTTTACAGTATCTATGCATGAGTTCTTCTCATATCATCACTCTGAGATTCTTTGGAAAACAGTGATCTCAAGTGATCTCATGACAAAAACACAACAAAACTAAAATTTTAAAAAGTCAACTTGGTTCATTAATTAAACTGATTGTTATTACATTAATTATTTAATTATTTTCTTCTTCTTCTTCTTCTTCTTCTTCTTCTTCTTCTTCTTATTATTATTATTATTATTATTATTATTATTATTAATAATAATAATAATAATAATAATAATAATAATAATAATGAGTTAAACAAAGCAAATGCATTGTGATTTCACTTTTAGCATTTAATTCGTAAAGTCAGTTACTGGAGATAATCAGGTGTGGAGACAGATCAGGTGTGGATGTAACTCTCCTACCCCAAAGGTCTACAAAAACAACTGATCTTGGTGTGACTCTTCCATAATCATCAGCTTCCTTATAGAGCTTAGTATAAAATGCACTATTTGCAGTGACAAAAGCAGATCAGTGTTTCTGAGGGAATATATTTCTGGATTGCAGACGTCCAGCTGACACAGATTTTTCTAAGCTTATCTTCAGCAACCAGAAACAAATGGTTTCACTCTTTCAGTTTAAATAATGAAACATGGAGATTTTGTAGAGTCGGAAAGATTGCTCGCAGGGGTTGGTAGATTACTGGCCTGACCAGTACTCTGAGCCTAAAAGCAGCATTTTTTTCTGATTATCAGAATCAGCATATGAATTTCCTTCCTTCCTGCCTTTTGTTATTTATGTGCATCTCTAACACAACCATGCTCAACAAAACACACTTCTAAAGTCTGGCCCAATGTCCCTCCCACAGCCTTACTAGACTGGTAGAAACGTGGGTGACTCACTGACTACACCCAACCAGCACTTCTGTAGTCTGTCTCTCTATCCCGCCCCGTGTTGAGTAAGCCTTTTTGGTTTTGTCACAGACACTGGAGGGAATGAAGAAGTGCCCGTTTGCTCCCACAGCGAGAGAACGTGGTAAACACATGTCACATTTGAACAACATGACTGGGAAAAAGCAATCTACTCGGCCATCTAATTTATCATTAATCATAATCTATTTCTTGCAACGTGTACTATCTAAAGCTCAAAGCATTTTATTTCAATAATGCTCTAATATTTCATTAATGTAAGTTCTTAAGAGATACATTCCTGTAAATGTTCACACCATAAACATTAAATGTACACTAAATAAATATGTGCCCCAAATATCTCCATATAAAATGTCCCTGATTACTATTAATCAGTATCAGCCAAAAAAATACACAAATCAGTCGACCTCTGTCTGGATGCTATCGCAGGTTAGCCCTGTTTTTCTCTGGTTTTCATGACATCACTGTATGAACACAAGCAGGCACACCCACCCACCTGGGCTGCACTTTGTTTACTCTGAGCTAAAGGAAAGGAGGTATCTGTTGGAATGATAAAGAGAAAAGAATGTCATTTCCGTTATCACTAAGGGAGCATTACAGCACTCCAGAAATATGTATTCACAGCAATGCTCTAATCTGCGTATGTGCTCTCATGGAAGATTTGCAGGTATTCAGTGGAAACCAGATGCATTAAACTCAGCCATGGTTATAGTTTAACTCACGCACGCTGAGGTTTTGTAACTCTGAGCACACACACCGGAACGGCTCTTCCGCTGCTGCTGGATGGGTGCTGCAGCGAAACACTGATGACAGAGACTTCTCTGTCACTCTCTCATCCCTCGTTTCTCTCATCCACTTAGATTCAAATCACCATTTCCTCTCTTCTCTCAGATGCTCTTTCTCCAGTGCAGCCCAATGTTTTACTCCCACGTCTCACTTTCCTTCCCTCCATTTATAAATGAATCTTCCATTCATTTCAGAAGAAAATCCAACATTAAAAAAAACCCAAACCAAACAAAAAAAACAAACAAACAAAAACAAACCAAAACAACAACAACAACAACAACAACAACAAAAAACCACACACACACACAAAAAAACTACAGGAGAAAGAAATAACACATAACCTTAAATGCAGCAAGAGTCTCGGGTTGGGGACCAAGCAGAGGACAGTATGGCAAATATGTATAATACTGTGGTTTCTGAAAAAGTTAGAAAAGACAAATCTAACCACAATAAACACAGTAGTGCCACATCTAAAACAGCTACCAACAAACAAAATGGTACAATAGGATGGGTGGTATAATGCTAATAAGGTATACTGCAGCATTTAAAAATGATCACTGTTAATCACAATTAAGACAATTATGTCAAATTTCTATTCTAAGCAAAATGTCTTTGGCCATGAAGTTCTCCAGCGCTGTCGTAAGGGCCACTGCACTGCTTTATTAACTCAAGTGAAGGGGGTTAGATGAACCCTCGAGTGGGGTAAAGGATGAAGTGAACACAAGTGTGGGTTTCAGCAGCAGAACCTACCCAGAAAACATGGTGACCTGAAGCATTGCTCTTGTCAAACCCAATAATGAACGCAGACCAAGCCTAATTTCATTAGCCATAGCAGTAAACAGCTTTAAAACACTAATCATTTCAAAACCACAACATTCAATTTGATAGGCTTTATGTAGTAAACTACTCCACATCATCTCTGGTGACACAACGTCTCCACTGCACTCTGCTAACTGGCCAGCAAGCACGCTAACAGTAAAGCTAACAAAAACAAAAAGGACAGGCACTATTACACCACACCTCCAAACACCAAAGTTTACAGCCAGGCACAGCAAGCCAGTACAAATGGTATGTTCATGCCTGTACTGCAGTGGCACCGCGTGCATCTGGAGTCTGCTTGAAAATTACTGATGCTACCATTTAGGTCAAACACCACAGAACTGGCCTATTCAGCCTTCGATCCTGGTCGCTCAACTTCTCTCCTTCAAATGTGAATCACTACCGCTTGGACTTGTGTAGGTGCTCAGAAATTAGCAGAGCTGTTCTCATGCAAGCTAAGCTAATGCTAAACGGCTCTTTTGTTCTGGTTAGCAGGACTGTTTATTATGTGTTTGAAATAAAGCAGGACAACACTCCCCTCCTCCCCACTCCTGCTCACGCTTCCTCTGCTCGTATCAGAGGTCACATCAGGACAATACTGGTCTATGCTATCGGGTTATCAGTACTGAGGAATACTGACGCACCTACAAACAACATCACTTGATTCATGCTCAAAACATTACCTCATGTATTGTACCTGTGGTATATTATATTACTGGCAAAACTGAAAAAAAGAAATTGTGTTGATGTAATATATTTAATTCATGTGTAAATTATGTACAGTTTTGAATCAAGTCAATTGAATCAATCGCTTTTTCAGTGTACATGGCAACTAGATCAACAGACACACACACACACACACACACACACACACACACACACACACACACACACACACACACACACACACACACACACACGGTAGACAGAAATAGCAATGCAGCTATAGATCAGTGCTTTCAGAGGTGGTTATAATTTTATCACAGTCAGGAGTTCCCCTTACAGCCAGAGCAGAGGAGCCAGGTCTGCTCATAAGGGGAAGGGGTGGGGGGGGTGATGATGCTGTGTGTCAGTGTGTCCTGTCAGCTTTGGCTGTCTCAGCATGACTCTCAGCAACAGTACCTTGAGTCAGCAGCTTCCCTTAGCTCCCTTGGTGGCTCCCACTCAGCATAAGGACAGAAAGACTAACACACACACACACACACACACACACACACACACACACACACACACACACACACACACCAACCAACAAGCAGGCACTACTGTCACACAGATACAAATGCACTCCAAGACGTAGCTGAAATTTCAAACCGTCAGGTTATCAAACAATCATCAACTGTTGTGGCAGCACTATAGCCGAATACAGAAAGCATTAGTTTACTAGTTTTACAGAACCATGTAGAACTGTGTAAACCAACAAGCCTCTACAGCTCCTTATGTCAAGAGTCTAAAAAGTGTAAAAGTGCAGGATGACACTCACTGTTCCCACCATAGCTGCTCTAAAACAAGCAACGCATCAGATTTACTTCAAATGCACCTACACACTAACCTTGACCACTCCCTCCCACCCTTTGAAGTGTATTAGTGGCCATGCAGATATATTTATTTAATTCATATTAAATACATTCCAAACAGCAAACATTTTATACTTCTTTGAATAAACAATGGCACACAGTGTCAATGATGTATAGCATCACCCTTTTCCTCTGTGGACGTTTCCATGATCTAAACCTTGACCTTAGCCAAGCCCAACAGGGGCTCCACATCTAAAAACACAACACAATCCTTATTCAAATATTCAAATACCCAATTGAGTACATAAATGTGACTATAATTTAAACCTTGTTTCCACAATAATAAAACACATTACATCAGCACAACTCTGTTCAGTTTATTTACCTGTGCTAATGTAAAATATTTGACTAAATGTACAAACGGTGTACTTATTAGTTAGTCCAACAGGTTACTGGGAATTTTCCCTGTCCGTCAAAATGCAGAATAACTGCAAGGCCTTCTTGCTAGCTGAGGCTCTGAAATGGAGATCAACAAAAGCACACAGCACAAGGTCAGCCCAAGTCATTCTGACATGAACCTTTCAGTCACACCTCTAGCAGTGCATTTAAACACCGGTAGGCAGTCAAATACAACTGTGACAGCACAATATGGGCATTACATAAGAGTGGAAAAACAGAGACGCACTTCTCAGAACCAGAAGCCAGACCAAATGCAACTCACATGATTGAAACTGAAGGCAGAACAATGGTACAAATTACAAAGTAAGAGGACAGACATCTTTATTTACCTCCCTTCTGTGGAAATAGGGGAACAGAATTCAAAAGGCTTGTAAACATTTGTACCCTGCAGATACGAACGACTTGCACACATGTCTCACACGTTGATGTTAATGACAGGTGCCAATTTAACTAACAAACAAACATACAAGAGTAACTGGACACAACAATACATAACAGGTGTAACATAGCAACATAAGGGGTCCAACAAAGACATTAATGGGCCCAACATGGTATAAGCCTCATGCACTGCCTGCACAGCCAGTAACCATGCTACAGGCCACCCTCCATTTTGCCTGTCATGATATTATTTATGACAGCTGTGCAAGCTCTATGACATGGCTCAAGTATTAATGTAGCAAACATGCCTAAAATCAGTCTCATTAGCTGTTAGTGTTGCGTCATCAGTAAACTTCTTAGTGTAAAAAGTTTTAACTTATGTTGTTTTACTAGTCACAGCTTACGTGGACGAAAGCGAAAGCGTTGCATCAAATGAATCACTCCTATCACAAAGGGGAGGCACTGAAGCAGAACGTAGGCGAGAGTTTATTTATTCATAAGAAACAGTGAATCCTAAGAAAGCAAAACACTGGAGGATTACCCCTGTGCTCGGTTAAGTGAGTCATCATTGTAGCGACTGATTAAAACCCAATTTAATGTCAGTTTACTGAAACGTCATTTCTTGATTTCTTTTCCCCCATGCAAACCAAAGCAAAACACCATTATGTACAAAGGTGAACATAACCGAACTTTTAAACATGTTGGGTGAGGCAAAACCCTACGTTAGTACCTTGTGTCCCAAACACTGATCTAGAAAAAGGTGCATGAGCTGCGCTTCTTGAACATGCTCAATAATGCTGGCAGATATCAAGGCCTGTAAAATAAGTTGCCTATATGATGTACATTTTAGCTTCCCAGACCTGCATCAGATCAAATGAAGAAAAGCACTGTGACATTTCAGCTCTCATACAATCAGGCTGAGCAAAGTGGGTACAGATGTCTGGATGGTAAACTTTGTGTAACATTCACAGTTGCAGTAGGTTTATTACAGTTTCGCTGCCATATTAAAAGACACCAATAAAATACCTCCTTGTATTTCACTGAATTGCACCGTTTTTAAAATTTGACTATATACATGTGAAAGTACTGATTACAAAGAGGAGGAGGAGGAGGAGGAGTAGGGACTACAGAGGACTAGGGAGGAGACACAGGAGGAGGTAGGGCAGGGAAATGGTGGTTATATGGTGGTATATGTAGAAATTGCACATTAAAAAGTCAACGTGAGGGTTTTGTATAAATAAAAAAATATATATATATAGGAGTGAGCTGCAGAAAGGCCTCAGGAAAGCTCCCCAACGACAGAGCTGCTGCAAGAGTCATGAAACTGGAAGAAGAAAATATTTGCAGACTTGTGGACTGAGCACTCAATCATTACATGAACACTGCTTAAAAGGCCTGAGGGCAAAGGCACTCTGATAAGCTCTGAAGTCATGGAGACGCATGAACAATATGAGCGCTGTGCATGTTAAAACTCACGCCGCGATTGTGTTTATCAGTGGTGATAGAGACATTCCACATTCTTGAGATTTGGTTCACATATTAGAGCCTCTGTAGATGAATTACAGTGTCTACCTCGGGCCCTTTTCACACCAGTCCCTGCACCGTGCATGCATTTCCATTCCTGTCATTCTAAAACGGAGACAAAGTGCCCTTCGACTGCTTGCTAATGTCGGTGGGTTGCAGGCTAAAGCTGTACAATGTTGACAAAAAGTGCGATGTGCAATGCAGTCATGTGACACTGCAATGAGAGGTGAGATTAACAAGTGTGTCAAATCCTCAAATACGTTTTCAGTTTCTGATTTCTTTCCAACGCGTGACCTATTAGCAATCATTTATACAGATGAGTAGTGAACGACAGCACTAGTTGTTTGGGTGTTCTCGTCTGAATCCAGCTCTAATGACCTGACTTGCATAGACAATTATATGGTAGTCAAGGATGACTTCACTCTGATGCATTGTGGAGATAAGACTTAAGTGGTGCTAATACTATAGAGATGCCTTTTCAGTCAGCACAGACACATTCAATTTGAACAGGAGCAAATCAACAATAGAAGAAAGTTGTCCAGGAGTTTAGACTCCTTCCCAATCTTCCAATCAAGAGGAACAACAGCACCAAAGACTTGTCCCTAAATTCATGACATTGTGCGCGATATACAGAACACAGCAAAACAGCAGAAGCAGAAATTAAAGGTCCTGCTAGAAGGCCAACATCAGCAGCCTCAGCTTACACCAACTTCACTATAACTGAACAGTAAAATTTGTCGTCTTGGATGACTTTTTAGTTTCTGCTCAATTTTCATCGTGGTGCATCACCAGCTGAGAGTACTTCCAACTTTCAGTCCTTATGAATCTCAGCTGTTATTAATGCAGGTCTTGGCCCAGCTGCTCATCGCAGAAACACAGCACAATAAAAACATGATACATTGTGCAGACATGTTACAGGTTTGATGCAGTTTCTGGACCACAACTAACTAACTACAAAAGCTGATTTGCTCAGTTGTTATGAATTTATGCCTGAGAGTGAGAATGTTAGCTGGCTCCGCATCCAGGGTGACTAACACCAGAATCTGAGAAAGCAGCCACTGCTTACAGTAAATATCCCTTAACTGAGTACAGTGGGGATGAGAAGGAGATTAAGATCAGAGAAATAGAAAGAGTGGAACGGAGATAGGAGAAGTAAATGGAGACAGGTAAAAGGATACTTTTTTAAGTTATGCTTCCTGACCCCCAAAACACCTCCAAAAATAAAATGCCACGTTCATGTAGTGACAAACATCACAATACTTTGATCTTACTTCAGCTCCCCGTGCTCAGTCGCATCTCTCACATGGAGCATGGAGCACTCCAATCCCTGTAATTGTAGACACGCCGTGAAAGAGCTCCTAGATCAGCTAAACAGTTTGGAGGCAGCTTAAAGTGAGGACTTTATCACTGCATTCTCTACAACACTCTTATCTAGTTCCTATATAGTGAACAATATGCTTTTGAAAGTTGTGATCAACCCATCAAACCACCAAAATTCAGTTTTCTATTATGTGGGTTGTTTAATGTCATGCACCATCACTGACCACCCACACTCTTGGGAGATCCCCAAAATGAATACTTTTTTTTATAGTGACAGTCTTCAAACTACCATAGACCACAATTTAAACATACTTGATGCAAAGTTAAGGGCTTGTTTGTTTCCCTGGCCATTAGCCAACCTCAGAGGCCATTCTTGGAGTTTCCAGACGATATCTAACTGCAGGGAGTGCCTTCAAGGAAACTACATACAGAAGAAATACAGTCGTACTTGTGAGGTCATCCCTAGAGTTCTACTGATCTTTGTATTACTGCACCCAATTAACACTACACCTACCCCTAAACCAGACCCTAACCTAAACATCAGTATTCAAAAGACTAATTTTTTGCATTATTATATTTTCTCAAAAAACAGCAAGTGATAAAGTGAGGACCAGTAAAATGTCCTTTACCAAAAACTTCATACTGTGGTCCTCACAAATATACCACTACAAGAACATGTACGAATGAATAGATGAAAAGCCTTAAACCAGCAGTTAAGCACTCTTACTACCACTTTCACTACATCTGAAAAACTCTTGTGTAATATTATATTGAAGCTGAGCAGGAACACGCACCAGGGAGCTCTCATGGGGGAACATGTAACTTTTGACCTTACTGGGAAACTTACTCCCCCCACCTCATTCCTGCAGAGATGCGTTACCAAGGAAACCAAAGTTCACCCGACCCCACAAGACCTCCCTCAAGCAATTCTGTCCCGAGTTTCAGACAGCGACCCTACTGCAGCTGTGCAGCCAGTTTTGCCCGGACGACATTCGTGGGAACACTTTGGGACATTTCTGTCCACTAACCATGCTATGGTCATTCTGCAAATATGTGCCCGGGTTTCAATCAGCACATCGGCTGCAGCAGCTGCAACAGAAAACATGAAACACAGTAAACCAACTGCAGAATTTGTCTGGTGTTAGATGACGTGGGCTGTCAACCTCAGTTATCACTATAAACTTATAATCTACAGAGGTCATTGCTGGGTCATGTAGGAATGTACCTCCATAAATGTTCCACATTACATGCAGTACACTCGTGGTGTTATGACCCACCATCGTCTAGGGGTAGGCGATCTAACAATATGACACTGTCATCACCAATATTTACATCAAGTTTGTTGGTTTTACTGTTGATTTTTAAGGCTTCAAATTGAAAATCATAATGCCTTTTGATACTGTACCAAGACGTCTGAGGTAGCTGAGCATTTTCCCTTAATGATAGGTGAGGGTAGAGTGAGTAGGAGGCAAAACATATTATTGGTTAATTGTTTTCCATACCATCTGGTGCACAGTTACATCATTAAAAATCAGAACACCTTTTAAAGGTTCCCAAATGCTACAGCTGTCCAAGATTGCATTCTATTGTTGGGTGACTGCAAGTTCAAATACTTCACAGAGCATCTTTAATTAGATGCTTCATTTATGTGCAATATGCGACTTGGTGAATAAAGTTACTGAACTGATACTTCAGGACACTAGCATTTGTAAAATGTGGGACTAGAAAATGTCTGGATGCAACACTGTGTCTAATTCAACTCATCCAACCCCAGAAAAGCTCATATTAAAAGATACATACACCATAAAAATGTCTTTGAGTATTGGAATGTTATATCATATTATTCCACCCCAACCTAGCACATGGAACGGTCTGAAGTTTCCAGATACTGTCCCACCCTTAATGGGACCCCCACACTGAATGCCTGTGAGGACAGGCCAGGTAAAAACAATGACCCTCTCTCACTATTTCAGCGTTCGAGAGAGAATGCAACACCATAATGCGGGGAGTGGGCGGTGGGGGGGGGCTCCACATACAATGAATAAGGGAAAAAATTACACACCGACCGCCAGTGTAGACTTTTCCAGCTTCCTTTGGCTCCCAAAAGCACCTGAGGCTGCTGCTGCTGCTTTCACGGTCAACAAAAGCAGGAACTACAGGGGCACAAGGGCGCTTTCACTTCTCTTAAGGCCATCCTCCAACACACAAACTCATAAATGCACACCAGTGTCCACAAGATGAGAAACACTCATCACAGAGACCCCTGCAAGCGTACAGAAATAGTTTCCAGTAAATGAGTCATTTAAGTAATTTTACACTGTCGAGTAACAGACAATACATAAAGTAATGAGAGGACCTTTTAGGTAGCCCTTTGAATATTAATGCACTGCAGCTACCGCAATCACACAAACTGCACATACTGTAGATGTAGTTAAAGCTGTTTACGTGACAAACTGTAACTTATGGCATAGGAACACACTTAAAACAACAGGCCAACCTTTCTGAGGACAAATCAAATGGACAAATGGCTCTTGGTTCTTTAGAGATGATGGTCCACACTCTTTGCAAACCATCAGAGTGTCCATATACCACCAACCTATCAGCATGGTAAAGATGTGGTATTGATGATTTCAAATACGGAGACAAGAGAGATGAAAGTACTTCGTCCCACCCTACAATCACTCCATCAAGTCACAAAAAACAGTTTGGAATTGCATTTCAAACCACTTCCAAATGTAGTCTGGATCCGTTTCAGAAACAAGTGGAGTTTTTTTGCTGTCCAGATTATCAAAATTCAATCTGGATATATCAATACCTAGACACAGGCCAAAGGCTGTGTTCAGACTGCAGGCAAATCAGATTTGTTTCTCAAATCAGATCTTTCGAGATGACTGTGCACATTGTTACCTGCATGGATCGTTGTGATAAGTAGGTGTCAGTATACATAGCAAATTCTGGCACTGCCATTACATCATCCCTGTTTGTTGCGTTGTGAGTGACACACAAGACACTTTGAAATCCGAGGAACATCCAGGAGTGAGACGCTCTGTAAAAATCCAGCTGGAATCGCATTTCAAACCACCTCGAAAGGTGTTATCCCCCTGTCCAGACGATCACAAATCAGGATATGCCACAGATCGGATCTGGGCTGGCAGATGACCCAAGAGACGAACTTTAAGTGTCTAAAAGTACCCAGACATTCTTCTAGTTAGTCAATTCAACTCTCCTAAGGAGATCTCATCGGTCACAGCTTATATAATCTCCACTAACCCTACAGCAGGACACTCTGGAACAGCCACACTCCAACGTGCTGGCTAAAGGGCAATAAGGCTTCCCTTACCCCCCAGCACTGGGCTGCAGAGCCGCCAATACCTTTGGGATGAGTTGGAGTTGAGCAAATCCTTATAGCAATGTTCCCCAGCGCCATCTGTTTCTGCAGGATTCCTATTAACACCTTTATATTTCAGAGGCTTTAGGAGCAGCTGTCAGCACACTTCTGGATATATACTGCACGTTCCCAGCAATGGAAAACGGACAGTCTACCTCTTAGACTGCTTCTGACATTAGATCGAGGCTCTAACAACGTTACAGCCCCCCGCCCCGCCCTACTCCAGCCGGATAAACGTCTGAATACAGCCTTTTTAAAGGTCGACAAAAACAACCTGAAGAAGCAAAAACAACATAACAACCGACTATCCAAACTCTGATACCGTTACCTTACTGTGAATTCGTACTAAGATTAGTCGAGCTGGCTAATATGCTACTGTACGACGAAACCAGCTCTGATCGGAGTTCAAAACTAAGCATGGGTTACATGTTACCGGCTGGCCAGGCGGACTCTCAGGGTGGACAACTGCTTAACTTCCCGATAAAGAGCCGATATGAACATGGCTCTTTTACCTCTTCTACCTCTTCGACATTCAGCCTTGAACTGTCATTAGTTTCCTCTGCGCCAGCTTCTTGCTCGAATTTTCCCGGTCCACCTTAAATGGTACAGCGGTTACTAACTACTGCACCATTTAAGGTGGAACGGTAACATTCGAATAAGAAGCTGCCAGTTAAGAACCAACTTCAGCCACATCATTTATTTTACTTTGAATATATATATACACCTTTTGAAATTCTGTAACATGTAGTCAAATCAATAATACACCCGACAACTGAACAAACCGGCCAGCCGAATATGTACCTAACAGCGCAGCTAGATTAGCTAAGCTAGCTAGCTAACTAGCTAGCTAGCTAGCTATCTAACGTTAGCTGAGTGTTAGCCGGACAGACTTAGAGGAAAGTTTTAATAAGCTGATGAAAAAGTTTTGAAACACACATTAAAAGCGCGGTTTTAGACTCTTACTTTACCTTAATCGCAGTTAAGTCCAAATTTACACCACGTATCGTGCGGAAGTAAGAAGCCTGGTCAGATATTTAGTTGGATTTTCCCTCAGTTTTTCAAAGCCGCTCAGTCCATGGCCAGCAGAGAGGCAGCAGTGCGGTATCCTCCTCCTTCTCTTCCTTAGGAGGCGCGGCTCTCTGACCTCATATCCCCACAAACTGCAGAAGTGCTTCCCCGAAACCACATAGGGGAGTCCCTCTCTGGGCCCCAACTAGCTGCTTTCACTTACCTGCATAGAGTTAAAAGACACTGTGATAGATTTGTACATTCCTGAGAGGTTTCGGTTTATAAGTGTGCTTTAAGTACATTCCCGAGGAAAGGACCACTTTCCCACACATACCAACAGGTTAACTTTAGTTGTATTTGGGCAACAGGGCAATATAAGGTGCTGTTGTGTGAAACTGTCACAGTACAACATGTTTTCCAGATTTCCCTTTAGTTTTGTGTGTTATTGAGCTTTTTGTGCATGTAGACGGCCTGCAGGAAAAGGAAAGAAACTCTCTCCCACAGAAACCAATTTTCTCAGCTGCCTGGAACACCTTGTTGGAATTCCTGCCCTCTGTCACAAGGTGACATCATCTTGTAACACAATCCTTATTTGCCCGCCTACCTGCAACTTTAGCACACCCTCAAACAATGCTCAGCAACTGCTGGAGGCTGTGTAGGGGCTGATCCACGGTGGTGGTTGACTAGTCAGAACAGAGAGGGCAACCTGGCCAATCAGAGCACACTGGGCTCATCAGGAGGCGGGGCTTAAAGACACAGGAGCTCTAACAGAGAATTTCAGACAGAGGGTGGATACAGACATACAGTATAAGAATAATATTTTGTTTTGGGAGAATTTGAGCATGTAAATCTATCCTTGTAGACCCCAAACATTGAAAATTAGCATAATAGGTCTCCTTGAACATATTGTGTATATTGTACTTGTAGAATACTGACCATCTGCATCTTTCATTGTAAAGAAAGGAAAATTAGTCCAGTTTAACTGAATGTAGAGCAACACAGTATGTACAAAAGGTATTCACCGTATTCACAGGTTTTGATGTATGATTGTTTAACATAGCACTACTGCTTTTCTCAGTTCCAGCTGATCAGATACCTGAAAAACAAATATTGGGACATACAGTTTTATGCAATATTATATTTTTGCCATATCGCCCATCTCTAAGTTTAATCATTTTATTTAGAGTGCATCTAAAATAGAACAGGTCCTATTAGACTCCAGTTCCTAAATAGGGGACAGAATGACCCAAATAAATAAATAAATAAATAAATAAATAAATAAATAAATAAATAAACACAAAAAATTATAAAGAGTATGGGTTTAGGCTACTCATACTATAGGCTACATGTACTATACTCATATCATTGTTGGATTTAGGCTACCAATATTTTCAGTGCATGTAAAAAGTGGAGTTATTTGTGGTTTCTACAGTGGAAACCAATAAATGTGGACAATAAAAAAGATATATTTAAAAGCCTTTGCGTTACTATTACATAACCTGCAAAGTATAACCTCCAAGTTATCTGCCTGCTGAAGACACAGTTCCTATTTTCCGAGTTTATATACTCGATAATTTTTAACCCCTTCTATTTGACATTTAGTTTTATAAACGTTTAGTATTCAGAATTTCGTGTAAGGAATGATTCTCAAAAAGTAATGCCAGAAACAGAAGAATTGATTAATGATTTCAGTATCAATCTGCTCACTTGTATTTCCCAAATCCATTCTGGTGTCTATTTTATTCCACACAGAGTGCAGACAGGAGTAGTTTGGACAGTTAATTGTGTCTCTGATTCCACAGCCCTCACTATCAATCAATGTCGGACTGCACAGTCCATCTTTAGAAGACATGCAGTTAGTTACTTCCTAGCCATGTTTTTAATGTCTTTGGTCACTGTCATGCCTTGTCTTTTTTTGGTTTTCATATAGGGGCTTTACATCATATGGGGAACAGTGTGACCCAGTCCCAGTAGTCCACATGCTATGCACAGCTTAAGGTTCTTTTAGTTCTATTAAATCTATTTTAACCTCATAAAGGGCTTGTTCATGAGCTGATGAGTTAGAGTAGAAGTAGAGTGATGGATTACCTGGATACCTACAGGCCTGCAAGGTTTAGATGAACTAGTAAACTAATAAGTAACTATTTAGCAAATTGTCACGTCTTGCTGGAGCTGAGGACTCTTTACTGTGCAGTGCAGATGCACTACAGGATCAACTGAAGATCAGGTTTCCCAAAAATGATACCCAGTTCTAGCACAGCACTGTTCAGTGTTCATCCTATTCTAGCTTCAGATCATTAGATCTGTTTTATGAGGGCAAATTATATGTAGCAGGTAGCAGGAAAAAGCATTACAATCTGCAGTGCAGGTTTATCTGTGCAGAAGTTTGTAAAGCTGACCATAAATAAGAGAAACTGCTCTCTAGCTCAGACTTTTAACTTGTAAATCCAAAATAACATGACAATTCAATAAGCCAGCTACAACATTTGTCCTGTTCTAAATGCAACTGTTTGCTTGGATTTGGCAATTCAACCTTTATCCCTTATTCCTCACCTTTAAGTGAGCAAAAGCCAATCAATGCCTACTTCTACGTATCTTTGGGGGGGAGGAGGGGGGTTTGAGGGTTTTGCTAAATTCTTCAGAAAACACTTTCCAGTACTTTACTCTGATAACAAGCTGATACTAGTTCCATCTGGGTTCTGAAACTTCATTGCATGCTTTTGAGGAAGTTAATCAAAAAGTGAGATTACAGTTTAAAAAGAAAAGGACGGTTAAACACAGGTGTCGAAGAGCAGCAGAAGATGTTTAAAATAGCAGCGTTTGAATGGGCTATTTCTAACAGTCTCTCTCTTAGTCAGAATTAGAAGCAAGCTAGTATGTGTAGTATCATATTGCAAGCCAAACATGGACATAGTATGTCTGGTCTCATGCGATGGAACGGTGATGCTAGATCCAAAATAAGCTTGTACTGTACAATACAGCAAGCTGTATGATTTGTTCATTAGCCACCAAGTCACATTCACACCACTGGGTTTAGGTTTAAAAACACATACAGATGAGTCTGTAATTTAAATGCTGACCTACATGGCAACGTACTCACTGTTGCTACAGCAGCAGGCAGGCTGGGGGCATCTTATAACATTGCCTGAATTTGGTAGGTGTCAGGAATGAAAGCTTTAACACAAACGTGACCTCGTCCCCAAACTGAAACAAGTAGAGACAGAGAGCACAGCCATTTAGTTCAGATGCTTTCTTTCTTTTTCTGTCTCTGACAGTTTATTGTATCTCTGACTGCAAGCTTAGATAAAATCAATTTCAGGCTGGACAGTCCATCTTTAGAGGACATGTAGTGAGTTATTTCGGAGCCAAGTTGCTCATGTCTGTGGTCAGATTGCCATTATCTTTAACATGTCCCCGGCCTTGTTACATTAGGGAATCAACAGGATTGACCAATAAACAGCACATGGCACAATACATAATATACAGAAAGAAGGCTTTGTGATAAATATATGGATATATGAATACAGAGTACATTCCTTAAACAGTAAATAAGTCACATAAAAAGGTGACACTTCATACAAAATATTAAAATGCTGATCCCTTGATGGTAGGTTAATCGGCCACATTTGAAAGAGGACTGGAGACATGTGTCTTTGATGGGATTGCTTTGTCCCTTTTCTTCATTCTTTCATTATCAGAAATTTATCAGCACGTTCTGCGTTTTCAGCAACAGCCAGTGGCATCATGCAGAAAGCAGGGGTCCTTCTTTCTGGGCCTTTTTGGCTCTCTTGGAGAAACTCTTTAATGTCATGCAGAAGAGTTTGAAGATGAATTAAGGTATGTTGAGGAACTGCAGGAAGATTCTGACAATCAGTCAAAGATATTCCCAATCTCAATCTCCGACCTTTTTGCAGACATGCATGTTACAGAGAAATTCCTCCATTCATCTAGACTGTAAAGGGGATAAAGTGGCCTTGGAAGGCATCTTGGGAGGCATCTTGGGATGTAGTCTTTATTTGTTTGTGGAGTTCCCTAAAATTCATAGAGAAACTCATAAACAAAGGAATGGAAAACTAATAAATAAATGCAACAAATAAAGAATGTCTTCCAAAGTAAAACATAATTTCTGCGCAAATGTGCAGATTTTCAATACCAACCATGAGAGTCAAGCTGAAGTGCCTTATCATCAGCGACTTTTAGACGCTGTCAGTCGTGTGGCCTCGCATATGTGGCGTGATGACACAGATTATCCGGCCAAAGTCCAGAGATTCAGAGTGGGCAAGAGAATGTGTCCATGTTCCCACAATCCTTCTGTGCACCATGAGAAAAAGTCTGGCCCAGGATCATGACCTCACTTCCAGGTGGCCGGGACAGGGCGAACGCTGCTTGATCTTGTGCTCTTTGACCCCAAAGACTGACCTGAGCGGCTCCTGAGGTCAGCATTCTCGCTTAGTGCCTGTTCCTCATCATAACTGATAGAAACAGAGAAGAAAAGTGAGGTGTAAGTACCTATATCAGGAGCGTGTAGCACCTACCACATAAATAACGACTGAACGTAATAACTCTTCTTCTTTTTTATGATCACATGACATTTTCATTATTAGTCACACTTCTCTGAGTCAAACGCAGCATATTAGTGTCTCATAACTCAGCGATGGTAACTTTAGACATCGGTAGGTCACTGGTTCAAATCCACCCTCAAGGTGCTCTCCCGCAGCTGTGTGGTCTGTTCTTAGAACCACAGTCAGTGTCTGGTTTGACACATTAAACTGTAACCATTAACCATGTTTACCTTGTATTGTAAGCCTCAGTTCAACCTTGAAGCAGTCTGGATACAAATAATAAATAACCCTTCAAACTTTACAAATGAAAGGAGAGTAAGTAATGGTGAGGCCAAAAATGTACACAGCTGAAACATGCAGTGCTGTCAGAGACCACCCTTCATCTGACTATTGTTTTACTCAAAACATCAGTATAACAAGTTAGTACAACAAAGCTATTCATTTTTCTGTAGATTTTTCTGATAAAAGCTATAACTTAATCCACTTGCATAAGGAAGGTGAAAGCCAAAAGAAAATAAGGAAAAAGTACACAAAAGGGGGCAAAATGTTTAGTATTTTGTTTATATTTTCTGTATTTTTTGTATATATAGATCTTATTTATTATTTGTATATTTCCAGACACTTCTGTTCTTTCCTCTGTGCTGCTGTAACATTGTAAATTTCCCCACTGTGGGATTAATAAAGGACTATCTTATCTTATCTTATCTTAAAATGGGACTCCTAACAACCATGTAAGACCTGGTAGACCACCTGTTGACAAAAAAAGTTTACAGCGGATAAATATTAGCTTTAATACCTAAAGCTTTTATCTCTTTAGGAGAAAATCAAGCCGGATTTGAAAAAAACATGCCTGCAGATTTCTTTGAAAAACGAAAAGCAAGTCTCCTGGAAAGAATGGAAGCTGTAATCAAGTCAAACGGTACACAGTAAATATTAAAATGTTTAACATTATATTTAGTTAATGAGACTTCTGTGAAATGTTTGTATGTTAAATATATCTATGCTTTTTTGTCACTAAAACAACTATTAATATAAGTAGTAATATTAATACTTAATAGAAACACAATACCGTTATCTAATAAAACTTCAGAACTATCTAATAGAACTTCATACTGTTTTCAGTTATTTGTTATACTTTTGTTCATTTTCACAGAAAACTGTATGTAATAAAGGGTCAAAGCCACATAAGCAGATCTATTTGAGGTTACTAAACAACTTTGTTGCAGGTGTGTTACGAGATAGGGCTGCAGTTTACATAATGCTAATGGTTGGCTACAGATTTCCATTACTTCTTAGCAAGCTTATTAGCCTTGTAGCCCCCCAGTGCAAAACCAAAGACACACACATCAGACATCTCATCAACTACATCTGGGTAAGGAGGAATGGTGTTTGGCTAAGCCATAACTGTAACCTTCGTAACTGGTCTTATTTCAAATTCTAGGTGCTAGACTACAAAGTGTCAAAAGTGTCTAAACTCTGGAGCGGGACAGATACTTTTACACAACGTACATCCCTGCAACCTTATTGATGGAGGAAGTCATCACTCACAGCACTTGATAGTTCCCCAGAGCTTCTTTGGGCGGTGTGCGGTTCCATCGACAGTCTGGTATTTCACCATTGGGAGCAACGATGTTAAGCGTGTCGTTAATGAGGTTGTACTTCAGAATGCGGTCGTTGGCCGTGCTGGAGGTGAGTGAAGGAGAGGCATTCACCTGACATGAACACAAACAGACACACACACACATATATGAAAGTTAGAACAGACTATGAGGTGCTCCCTCATGTACATTGTATAATCAGAAGATACCTTCATACTGGAAATGCTATCTTCTACTATCTATTAAAAACATAAGACGCTATTAACAGTAGATATAATCCGCATGCTCCAGTTAAATGCCCTAACACAGGCATATGCTTATACCGTGTTGCAGTTCCAGATTATCACTGCTAATTCACTTCTTCAGCTCAAATATAATTATGTAAGGATGTTTCTCCAAAACAAATTTAGACAGACTTGGGCATGTGAGATAGTCTTGTAATATTATCTTCATGGGAATTTTCTACTGAACTATTGCTGTGTACACCAGTGTTGCTATGCAACCCAACCCTAACATTAGTAACAGAAGGCATTTGTAATTTTTTTCCACAAATAAAAGCTTAATTTTGTGTAAAGGGGAAAATAAACTCATGGAAACCCAGCAAACATCAGTCATTTGCTGCCCACAAAAGTCCTATACACATGGGATCCAAATTGCTGGATCACTGGTAATTACCACCGAAATTACCAAGAAATGGCGCATAAAGAAGCTACGTTTTGCTGCGTTTATGTCGACTCACAAGACGTAGGTATACAGATGCAATACTCACTTCAATAAGCCACGGCTTCAACTTGTCATCAATGATGATGTCATAGCCATAGCACTCGAAGCAGTGTTTGTCATTGTTCATAACAGGCTGTGGGAGGAATTTGGGAGAAAGAAAAGGAAGGAAGCTGTATGTGTGGTAGCACCCTGTGGTTAGTATTTCCAATGACAGTACAAATGAATGCTGTATTTAAATTATTTCCTTCAAGACAGGAGGTTTAATAACAAGGAATGAATGATAGTTCTTATGAAAAGAGTCTATAAAACGTTGAAACAGTTTATATTAAAATACTTCTGTAGCTTGTAAAACACAAAAAGCCCCATGTTTGTACAGACTGTCAGCTTCAATTTGAGGATATTTACATACATCATTTACTGGGTCTCAGAACCTTACAGGCTTTTGAAAAGTACTTTTGCAAATTATAAACTGTATTTTCTGTTCTGTTACCAGTGATTTGCATTTCGCTGAGGTTATGCTGGGTTCTTATCTTTGTACTTCTATGAATGCATTCTGGGCAATTGATCCATGGTAGAAACGTGTTTTTTTTTATTTGTGACTGAAAGCATTCTTAATCATTTACTGCTGTGGTTCTCTTTGGTCTGGCAAAAGCAAACAATCTGATAAACTCATCAGTGTGTTCAGCCTCATGATGACCTGCTTTTCTGGCATTCACACTTCTGTGGGTCTTGCGTTGAGAGATAACAGCAACAGACTCCAGATACAAATGCCACATCTAGAATTCAGACCTTTTGTAACTTCTCTGGTTCATGAACAAATGACTCAACAACAGCTGCCAATAAACATGCCTCACCCAGTATGTACACACATAACCCTCTAACTAAAGCTAAATGTCTACACTCCAATCCCATAGTCGCTGTTTCATTTCAACGCACTGGAGAAAGATAAGCAGATGGACAGATAATAAGTAAAATACAAGCATGCGTGTGGACACAGGACTGTGCAAAAGTGTGAGACCATTCTTCATTTGTTTCCTGCGAAAACCCACTATTTACTACAAGTTATTTACTTTTAAGAGATATTTTAAGGGATTAGATACAAGATAGTCCTCATGCATAAGCAAGGGGCAGGGGAACAAGATGGGACTCTTAACAAAAGCTAGTAGACATTAGATATTAGATAAACAGTACTTAAAGTTTTTTATCTTTGAGAGAGCGGAGAAAAGCAAGCTCCAGTCTGGCTTCAGATCTGAAAACATCCACAGGCGCTTCTGTTCATCATTCCACTGTGAGAAGACAACTCAAATCACTATGGGTCTGAAAGGATGTGTAGCTGTCTTTTTTTTTTTTACTGAGAAAAGGAATACAGCTGTTTACAGTTTGCTGTAAACACAAAAATAAAGAAAATCAAAACTCAAAGAAAGAAGCTGCTAGTGTTCTCAGAACAATGGACTGGTTAACCGAGGGACCAGAGCTCAACAGTACTGAACGTGTTTTGGAATATTTAAATCACGAGAAGCAGAAAATGAACTTTGGAGGTGTGGAAACATGTCTTTTTGAGTCACTCAAAAATTATGAAATGAAATAAATGAAGGGTATTCTCTCACTTTTGTACCGTACGTATACAGTACTGTACAAGTCTAAGTTCACTTACAGCCACAGCTTTAAGCGACTGCACCACAATCCAATGGATTTGGTCAAAAAGGTGGTTGGTAACCTCCTTTCCCCTGGTGCTCTCAAGATACAGGCGCAGGTTACTGACGGTCCATTTACCACCATGCACATGGTTATAATCATCCTGCAGGAGACAAACAGGCCTTTTTTATTAAATGCACATAAAAATATACACACACTGGCTGTGTCCAAAACTGAAGGCAACTGTGAAGTCAAAATGTCTCAGAAGGCAGCACAGCCCACTATTTCAGTTCTGGTGATCTCTGCTCATTTTTTTCCTAACTGCATTGGCATGGACACAAAGTATTATGGGATATGTAACGCAGTGAAGGATACAGCTATGCTAACTTAATTAAAATGCTCACATGGAGAAACCACAGCAGGCAGAGATTTATACAAATATTAGATTTGGCTATAACTGGTTGCCTTCCTGCCTTGGAATTCTGAGAAGGCCGCGTTCATGAGTTTCAGACACAGCCATAGAGTACTGTCCAGAACATAATACTCTACTTATCAGGGAATATTCTACTTATCTGTTAAAACACAAACACTATTATAAATGTAAACAAATAAACAATATAATGTGGTTTGAGGTGTGTTAATGTGCCATCTTAATCATTTCCAAAGCTATCCTTGAGTACAGTATTTAGAGTTTACATCCAATACCCAGTTTATCTAATCAATCCTTCAACAAATCAGATCAGGTGTTCTGCTGATGGGGTTTCGAAAATCGCAGTGTAACTTTTCAATACATTACAAAAATTATGCATGTATTTTGATACTTACCCCATGTTTCTGAATTGCAACATTTGTTAGGTGCACAAACATGTTGTCCAGTTCGCTAGTGCTGGGGGTGTATTTAACAGTGCAAAATCGACAAAATCCAAGCTTATACCTGAAAAACAGGACAGAAATTCATGTCCAGTTGTATTGCTCTAAAACACTGTAATAACGCTTCATTTTTATAGATAGGGCTCCTGCTCAATACTTACATGTAGCATTTAAGAGGCCGGTAGGTCGTAACCAGAACATACAGACGCAAATCAAACTTTTTCCCACCAATCAACAATGGATTATCAATATACAATGAGATCACGTACGCTTCCTTCCCGCTGTTAGCTGCCACAAACCTAAAAGGAGTAACACAAAGCATACAGACTACAGGCAACCACAATGAATTCAGTGAGAACATCTAAACTAAAGCCACTATGCACAGTTACTGTTCAAATACTAAATGTAACACATTGGGAAAAATAAAAAATGTTATTTGACTGATATTGTTTAAACTCCTGCATAGGTATGCAGGTGGGAATTAATGGTTAAAGG